>CAXKVI010000001.1:67501272-67831272 GCA_964058755.1 Campiglossa producta
TATGACACATGTGAAAAGATCTGCTCTTTAAAAGCAACCGAAGTTGGACCAACCCGATTAAACATGTGAACAAGCAGTAAGAACTATGAAAATTCCTCAGCCTTGAGGTGTCTGGCTGCAGTTTTTTCCATGGGATGAAGTCTAAAAATACGTGATACTGCTTGGAGATAGTGTTCCACGACACATGTGTAAAGATCTGCCTTTCAAAAATAGCCAAAGTTGGACAAACTCGGTTAAACATGTGAAAGTGCAGTAAGAATTATAAAAATTCCTCAGTTTTGAGGTGTCTGGCTGAAGTGTTTGACATGAGGCGAAATCTAAAAGTAACTGATACCACTTAAGGGTGGCCTTCTATGACACATGTCAAAAGATCCGCTCTCTAAGAGCAGCCGAAGTTGGACCAACCCGATTAAACATGTGAAAAAGCAGTAAGAACTATGAAAATTCCTCAGGCTTGAGGTGTCTGGCTGAGGGTTTTTCCATGGGATGAAGTATAAAAATGCCTGATACTACTTGGAGATAGTGTTCCACGACACATGTGCAAAGATCTGCCTTTCAAAAACAGCCAAAGTTGGACAAACTCGCTTAAACATGTGAAAGTGCAGTAAGAATTATAAAAATTCCTCAGTTTTGAGGTGTCTGGCTGAAGTTTTTGACATGGGGCGAAGTCAAAAAGTACGTGATACCACTTAAGGGTGGTCTTCTATGACACATGTGAAATTATCTGCCCTTTAAAAGCAGCCAAAGTTAGAGCAACGCAGTTAAACATGTGAATTCGCAGCAAGAATTATGAAATTTCCTCAGCTTTGAGGTGTCTGGCTGAAGTTTTTGTCATGGGGCGAAGTCTAAAAATGCCTAATATTAGTTAATAGTAGTGTTATACGATACATTTGTAACGATCCGCCATTTAAAAGCAGCCAAAGTTGAGTAAACCCATTTGACCATGTGAAAGCACATTAAAAATGATGAAAAGTCCCCGTGCTTTGGGTTGTTTGGCTTAAGTTTTTTTCATGGAATGAAGTCCGGAAATGCCTGATGCTGTTTAAGGGTAGTGTTATACGACACGTGTGTAAAGATCCGCCGTTTAAACGTGGACAAAGTTGGAGAAACCTGCTGAAACAAGTGAAATCTCTGTAAAAATTAGTGAAAATCCCGAGCTTTGAGGTGTCTGGCTGAAGTTTTTGCCATGGGGCGAAGTATAGAAATGACTGAAACTACTTAAGGGTAGTGTCCTACGAAACATCTGAAAAGATCCGTCGTTTAGAAGTTGTAAAAGTGGGACAAACAAGAGAAAGCAAATTAATAGGAAAATAAAAGTTCCCGAACTTTTAGGTGTCTGGCTGAAGTTTTTGCCATGGGATGATGTCTGGAAATGCTTGATTCTACTTAAGGATAGCATTTTACGACACATGTGTGAAGATCTGCTATTTAAAAGTAGTCAAAGTTTGTCAAATCCACTTAAAAATGTGAAAGCGCAGTAAAAATTAGTGAAATTTCCCGAGTTTTGAGGTGTCTGGCTGAAGTTTTTGCCATGGGACGAGGTCTAAAAATTACTGAAACTACTTAAGGGTAGTGTCCTACGACACATGTGAAAAGATCTATCATTTAAAATTAGTAAAAGTGGGACAAACAAGAGAAAGCAAATTAATAGGAAAATAAAAGTTCTCGAACTTTCAGGTGTCTGGCTGAAGTTTTTTCCATGGGATGATGTCTAGAAATTCTTGATTCTACTTAAGGGTAGCATTTTACGATACATGTGTAAAGATCTGTTATTTAAAAGAGGCCAAAGTTGGTCAAATCCGCTTAAACATGTGAAAGCGCAGTAAAAATTAGTGAAATTTCCCGAGTTTTGAGGTGTCTGGCTGAAGTTTTTTCCATGGGACGAAGTCTAAAAATTCCTGATACTACTTGAGGGTAGTGTTCTACAAAAAATGGGAAAATATTGGGTAGTTAAAAGCAGCCAAAGTGGCCCAAATGCGTGAAATTAGTAAAACAGAATAAATTTCCATAGGAAAATCCGCGAACTGGGGGTGTCTGGCTGGAGCCTTGTCACTGGTACGGGTCTAACAACACTTGATACTGACGCGGGGTGGTAATCTACGTCAAATATGTGAAAATCATCCATTATAAAATAAGTGAAGTTAGGGTCATTTTTTGGCGACTTTGACCCCCGATTCCTAGGCCCTTGTCATAGGTACAGCTTTAAAATTTTCACATTCTTTCTAGATTCGGGGAGGACTATCGATCGGTATTGGTTTCATCCATTATAAAATAAGTGACGCTTTTAGGCTCTGGGATCTTGGTCTATATGTCAACTGGTATGATTCTGATGCATACATGAACTAGTACATATATCAACTAGAATATTGCTGATGCAGAAACAGAGAGTATGCCAATTGGTATGATGCTGATGCAGAAGAGATCAGTTGCCATCTCGTAGGACACCACTTGCTAATATGGAAAAATTACAGAACTCGAATTAGTTGAGACCGTTTGGCTGACTAGTATTATATCAGTATAAAACTAGTTGAGTTGACTGTAGGGTATGTATCTACGCATACAAATTTGTTCGCATCTCTGGCTGGCATTGGAATAAGTAGAGCGAGATTGAAACGTTCGCTACTTGTATGCCTGCTGTGTAAATATGTATTATTTACGTTAAATATAGTCCTTTCTTGTTAAAGCCTTTCATATTTTTTTTTTTTGAGCTATGAATACACGGCAATACAGTTTCATGCTTGGAATATGTTAGTTGAAATGTTAATGGACTGTGTTTTTGATGTCGGCATATTAGTTATGCTTCATTTTTTGACCAAAAATAAAATAAAATACTTTTACAAACTGTGTTTTTTTACTAGGAAAGGTTACTGGACACAAGTCATCACCGATTTTAAATAGAAGGGAAATCCGTTGTTAGCAGACAAAGCCACTTGGAGCGATATATTTCCGCAGCAGGTAGGTAATTGATCTGACTTGCGTCCATGTGGCGCATGAAAAGTGAAAGTATTAATAACTAAAAAAAAAGAGCTGTGAACGAGAGTTTCTCTTGAAAAGTTGCAAGGGAAAATTCTATAATATCGCTAAATCAAAAACCGTCACAACAAAAAAATTTTTTAGGTCCCTTTCTTGGCATAAATCGGCTAATAGAAATAAATGCAGATAGTACATACAATTTTTATCTTTTTGACTATTATCTTTACCCCAGCCAGCAAGGTACCGTACATTTTACGAACATTGCGATTTACGAGCTATTCTCGAATAAAAAAACAATAACAAAAGAAGCTTTTCTGTCACGTCAAACAAAAAAATTAAAATAAAAAATTTCAAACAAAAAATTTTGAACGAAAATTTTCAAACTGATATTTTAAAAGTAAGTATGCTTGTAAAATATCTAATTAAAAACACAAATAACATAAAATATATCTTTTAAATTATTACTAGCGTGCTGGAAGGTGGATTTGCGGAAAAAGAAAAAGGGACAGAGAAAGTAGCTGCTATTCTGGGATCTCGGGATGCCCTCTGGGTTGTATGACCCACTATTTATAAGTTGTGATGCCTAACATGTAAACCAATATCAGTATGTACTTACACGCTGGCAAAAAGATACACAATTTTATTATTTAATAAAAAAACTTTATACCTAAAATTTAGGTTTGTTTATTTGTATTATTTTTCGCATTGAAATCAGTCGGTAAGGCAGTCTAGAAAGTCGGTTTTCTATCGAAAATTAATTGTTTACGAGTACATTTACGATAAAAAAACGGACGTAAAAAGATTCATATACGAGTGCTTTTTCGATACTTTTACGACAATCGTAGGCAAAAAACATTTCAGAGCGAAACCGGATTCGTAGGCGAATCGTAAACGGATATCATAAACGATATTTTATCAGAGTTTTCTTCGAGAAAACGTCAGTTTACGAGCTCGTTTACGATGATTTTGCTGGCTGGGTACTCTTTAAAGAGCACAGTGATGCCAAGTTTTTAAAAATTAAATTACTTTTGTGCGATCCAGAAGCGTTTAACTAAAAGTTGCTCAGATTTTGAGTTGTGACTCTTTTTGATTTAGTGTGCGATATGTTAGTGAAGACAAATTGTTGTGTGTCATAGGACTTTTTATTGGACGTTTGCATTCAAATCATTCGTTTTTTACACGAAGCAAACGGATTCTGTGACTTTTAATATAAATAGCCCAGTTTATAAACTTATTTTAAAAAACAACGTAAGGGGTCTTCTCTGTTAATTTTTTTCATAAAACACACAAGAGTAGTGTCATCATTGCAAAATTTTGTTTCAAAATTTTTTTCCATCAAGAACAAAAAAACCACATATTTTAATGTTTCATTAAAATTAAAAAAAAAAAAAAATTTGCAATTTTGTGGCAAGTTAAAACATGATTTTTAGACTTAAGATGTTATGATAAAACGGCACAGATATATAAAAATGAAATGGTATTCAGTCGTCACGTTAAAACTCGAAAACGGCTGAACCAAATCATATACTTCCTTTGGGGGGTTTGTTTGTTATTACCACGCGCAGGTCATGTTACAAAATCAGAACAAAATATTAGGGGGGCGTGGCACCTCCCATACACATTTTTTTCTTCAAGGTGAATATATCTAAAAGGGTTTAAGGTAGGGACCTGTAAATTGGTACAGAGCTATAGGATAACAACACGATTCTCACCCATAAAACTTGAGGTTAACTAAAAAGGGGGCGTGGCACCTCCCATACTTCATAGTCCATATCTCTGGAAGTATTTAGGTTAGACCACTAAAATTTGGCAAGGGGTCTTATGAGATCGATCCCAACCCCCTCCATAAACAACTGGGGATAACGAAAAAGGGGGCGTGGCACCTCCCATACGAATGAAATACTTTATAGTCCATATCTCGGGAAGTATTTAGGTTAGACCACTGAAATTTCATGAGGAGTTAAAAATCTTATTCTACTAATATTACTTTGAAATAAATTGAAATTTTATTCGTTTTAAATAAGATTAATCCCTGTCATCTCCAAAAAAAACTGAAGATAAAGAAAAAGGGAGCGTGGCACCTCCCATACGAAGGAAACATTTCATAGTCCATATCTCTGCAAGTATTTATGTTAGACCACTGAAATTTGGTGAGGGTTTATAATCGATCCATAACTCCTCCCAAAAAAGTCGAGTTAACAAAAAAGGGGGCGTGGCACCTCCCATACGAATGAATTACTTCATAGTCCACAGTGGCGTGCCTTCCATATAAGCCGAAAAGCCCGGCTTGCCTAGCTATTCCCCTATGAACTACAATATATTTCAAAAATCTATCGTAACAATTTCTGTTTTATCGTTTGAATTTGGTTTCTTAAAAGGATATCCGGTTTTTATTTCCCTGCCTGCCACCTACTACCTAATAGCTGTTAATAGCATAAAAATACACCTACAGCTTTTCTTGCTCACTTACATAAAATTATTACAGCTTATTACTTACATAAAATAGCCTTAAACTGCCTAGGCAATGATGGGCTTTCAAAACCTGTAGCGTGTCTGATTGTTTTTTTAATTTGGAAGTAATTTTATATGAAACTTTGAAGCCAGCTTCTGGCTTGTGTTACCATAAGCGACAAATGCCAAACTTACGATAAAACGAAAATGAAATATGTTTATGTATGTATCTACAATTTTAACGTGCAAAGCGCTCTACTCAAAAATTGTTGGCGAATATTTTAAAGTATAAAAAAAGAATTCAATACACGGAGGGAAATCTATGGATGGAACATCCATAATTATTAATATCACATTAAATAAAAATTGATAATCCTGTCCCATCAATGAATATGGATGTTTCATCAATGCTTTTTTGATAAATCACTATTGAAATGGTATCCATATAAAATATTGATAAATTCTAAATAGTTAAAAAAAACAAAATTTTATATAATTTGACATCTGGTTTCAGTAAGATTCGAACCCTTCTCCTCTGCCACGTTAGCCCAGTATTCTACCATTCGGCTACGGCATTTTATAAATTTTTTAGAAAAATGTTCAATCATAAGAAGTTCATAAAATTTTGAATTTAAAAAAACGCTCCAACAAGTTATAATATTGTTAGTAAATCCATAGTAAAAATTGTTGAACTATTATGATTATGCGTCCCAGAAAAATTTACATTTCGCCAATATAAATTAATGCGCTGTCTCTACCATTATTACTAAGCAGTAAATATGGATATGGATATACCGACAATAGAAATTCATATCACGACCATAGATATTGACGTGCCGTTCAAATATATTAGCATTCTATCCATAAATATAGAAAATAGTACATCATTTCGAAATGGTTGACATTTCATTTTACTTTTTATTGGGAGCAAATAATATTTGATAACTCGCTCATTCTGAATGAATATTGCATCAAACTCGTCGCTATCAATAGCGATATTGTCACAACATTCAATGCATTTCTCTCAGTGTAGTGGTAGGTGCTGTAATTTTTTTTTATTTGCTAGGAACTATAAAATATAAAAAGATTTTTAAGGTTTCTTAGCTTCTGCAATGTACCTAAATGGGAAATAGTGCTAATGGGCAAGTTGTATCCTCACTTGACTTTGGACCATTAGTATTAACGGAAGAGGACATTCTTGTTGCTATAAGAGACTTAAAATCTTCCAAGCAAGTCGATGACCACAAAATATCTGCTTATTTTCTTAAATAATGCATCTCTTCCATTGTGGATCCGCTTCTTCTGTTATTCAACCTGTCTCTTAGGTCTGGTTATTTTCTGGAGGAGTGGAAAGTCACATCTGTTACTCCTGTTTTCAAATCTGGGAGCAAAAAGGAGGTGTCTAATTATCGACCAATTTCAAAAATTACTAATATTGCTAAGTTATTTGAAAAAATCATTAGCTCTAAACTTTCATTTGCTATTAAACCATATATAGCATTATCTCAACATGGTTTTATTTCAGGTCGCTCAACGGTCACCAACCTGGCGGTTTTTTGAAATTACTGTATATCATGCTTTACTGATGGCTTGCAGGTAGACTCCATCTATACGGATTTATCTAAAGCTTTTGATAGAGTTTCCCACAGGCTATTAGTCCATAAACTACAATTGTTTGGATTTCATTCTTCTTTCTTATCCTGGGTTAATTCTTATTTGATAAACAGAGTAAACTATATCGTTGTTGACGGTGTGAAGTCTTTCTCTTATAGAGCAGCATCCGGGGTTCCCCAAGGAAGTATTCTGGCTCCTCTATTCTTTGTAATTTTTATTAATGACTGCACTGAGTGTTTCACTTTGTGCGAACATATGCTTTATTCCGATGATTTAAAGATTTTTAAAAAGATAAATAGCCCATATGATATCGAAATATTGCAAAATGCGGTAAACAAGTTTCAAGATTGGTGTCGGACTAATAATCTGTCCATTAATATTGAAAAGTGCTACTCCGTCACTTACAATAAAATTCGATTCCCACTTCCTTCATCATATTACATTTCTGGTTCCATTATTAGCTCTAGCAACAAAATTAAAGATCTGGGGGTAGTTTTTGACTCAAATTTTACTTTTACTGATCATCTTAATTATATTATACCTAAATCATATTCCGCTCTAGCGTTTATTAGGCGAAACAGCTCTGAATTTAAGGATCCTTACACAAAAAAACTACTGTTTAATACATTTGTAAGGCGTAAATTGGAATATGCTTCTATAATCTGGAATCCGTATTACGAAGTTCATTCCAATAGATTGGAAAGAGTACAAAGAAAGTTTTTGAAATTTGCATTATTTAACATAAGGTTTGATATGCCTATTCCGTCGTATTTGTCTCGGTGCAAATTGATCAGTTTGCATACTCTTGCCAGTAGGAGACTAATATCTGGCTTGGTATTTATTCGTGATGTTCTGAATGGGACCATTGATTGTCCATATTTATTACGTTGCATAAAAATCAATGTGCCATCAAGAAATCTTCGGCATAATAATTTGTTTGTTGTTGATATTTGTAAAACAAGGTATGCTCAAAATGAACCAATTGTCAGGCTATTAGCTGAATTTAATTTATTATATAGAGAAATAACTATAGATATCTTTGCTAATCGTACTGTATTTAAAGAAACTCTGTATATGTACTATTCTTAAAATGTTGTAAAATTTATAAATTTTTTTTTTCTTTCACTTCTCAGTCTGTAAGGTTTGTAAATCATAGACTAAATAAATAAATAAATAAATAAATAAATAAATAAATAAATAAATAAATAATAAAACTTTTCCCATGGATTAAAAAAGCTTAAAAAATCTGCAAACAATAACGTGCCTATTGGCGTAACCTAAAAGTTTAAGTTTTTCCCCGTCTGCAAAAGTCGATAAATATCTGGTAACCGGTTCAGAACCGAACCGGTTTTTGAACCGAACCACAGCCATTTTTCAGTCTTTGAACCGAACCACGAACCGAACCATTTTTTTTTTTTGGAGATGTATGAACCGAACCGAAAACCGCAAAAAAAATGGTTCGGTTCGGTCAAAATTGGAACAAGTTATATGCCTAAAACATAAATTTTCCTGAAAATGGCAGCAGTTGCACTCACTGGTATTTCGATTAAGTATCAAGTTTAGAAGGTTGAAAGCTAGAAGCATACGCAAGAAAAACACTTTTTTCAATTTTGCGCTGTTGTCAAAATGCGTTCAATTCCTGCCAACTGCATGCCATTTGACAGCGTAAAGATGAAAAGAGTTTCTTCTTTCGTCAGGCATCTAACTTCCTTTATCTAATTTGGTTTTCTCATAAACAAAACAAAACATACAAAACTGAATGTCCATGCCGTTGCCAGCAACTTTAATTATTCAACGTTTGACTACCCAGTGGGAAAAGACAAGATAATGTTTCATTCGTGAAAATATGCACAAAATTATGTATGAAAAATCGTCTTACAACCATAATAGGTCAAACTCCCAAATTAAAAATAAAGTATGGGGTCGATACCCAGCCAGCAGAACAACGTACTTTTACCGATCCTGTATTTTTCCATCGTTTTACGTATCCAAAAACGATCCGGAAACTATACTGATAAAAACTGTGTTCCCAAAAATATAACAGAAAGTGATCCTATGTGATACTCGGTACTGCATTTGGCGTTTACGCGGTATTACACACCATGCGACAGCATATCATATCATATGGAAAACATATTTAGAGAAAGAACTAAAAATAATTGCTGAGATTGTACTAGCTGTTCCTGCCACACAAGTGTCGGTAGAAAGAGCATTTTCAACTTCAAAATTTATTTTAACGGACTTACGGGCAAGTATAGACAACGACTTGTTAGAAGACATTCTTTTGATAAATTTAAATACTAAATAACCAAATGATGTATGTATATTCACGAACCGGTTCAAGTTTTTTCAAGGTGGTTCGAACCACTGAACCGAACCACAGCGATTTTGAAATGGTTTTCCAGCCCTGCTAAATATCCTAAAATGTTCTCTGGCAGCAGCATGTGCATTTGTTGGGGTTATAAAGACTGGGGGTTGCCTTGATTGATACACGTAGGCACGCCACTGATAGTCCATATCTCTGGAAGTATTTAGGTTAGACCACTGAAATTTTGTGAGGAGTTATATAAGATCAATCCCTGCCCTCTCCAAAAAAACTGGGGATAACGAAAAAGGGGTTGTGGTTCCTCCTATACGAAGGAGATAGGGATATGGATTAAAATAGATATAGGGATCAGGTTAGAGAAACATGCAGGGAAATAAGGGTCAGCTAGTCTACATATAAAAGTTTTGGTGAGAAGAGCACAATAATAGTTATACTTCGTCTAACTAAATCTCACGAACGATCTGACACATGCGTGGTTTTGCAGTAAAGTTTTGTGACACTCCATAGGCTTGGCCGTTATTTGACATTATTTTTCCCAAAACCCAAATTTTTTGTTATAAGGAATGGACCCCGTTACCCCGAGGTTACGTGGTTTTTTTTTGTCCGTTATGATGTTTTGCATAATCACCGACGATAACCGCAAATTAGTTTACTATGTCAGCTTTTCGTCATGCAAAAAAGATAGCTCTTTTGACAATTCTTATAAGTACACTTTAAAATTTAAAAAAAAAAAAACAAGTAAGGAAGTCCAAGTTCGGGTGAACCGAACATTAAATGTGGTAGTAGTAGTAGTAGTAGTAGTAGTTTATTTATTATCTTTTAAAATGGAATTACAAAAGTAAAAGCAAAATTAATCAGAACTAAATATAAAAATAAATAAAATTTTAGACAATAACAATAAATGTTACAAATAACATAAAATATATCTTTTAAATTATTACTAGCGTGCTGGAAGGTGGATTTGCGGAAAAAGAAAAAGGGACAGAGAAAGTAGCTGCTATTCTGGGATCTCGGGATGCCCTCTGGGTTGTATGACCCACTATTTATAAGTTGTGATGCCTAACATGTAAACCAATATCAGTATGTACTTACACGCTGGCAAAAAGATACACAATTTTATTATTTAATAAAAAAACTTTATACCTAAAATTTAGGTTTGTTTATTTGTATTATTTTTCGCATTGAAATCAGTCGGTAAGGCAGTCTAGAAAGTCGGTTTTCTATCGAAAATTAATTGTTTACGAGTACATTTACGATAAAAAAACGGACGTAAAAAGATTCATATACGAGTGCTTTTTCGATACTTTTACGACAATCGTAGGCAAAAAACATTTCAGAGCGAAACCGGATTCGTAGGCGAATCGTAAACGGATATCATAAACGATATTTTATCAGAGTTTTCTTCGAGAAAACGTCAGTTTACGAGCTCGTTTACGATGATTTTGCTGGCTGGGTACTCTTTAAAGAGCACAGTGATGCCAAGTTTTTAAAAATTAAATTACTTTTGTGCGATCCAGAAGCGTTTAACTAAAAGTTGCTCAGATTTTGAGTTGTGACTCTTTTTGATTTAGTGTGCGATATGTTAGTGAAGACAAATTGTTGTGTGTCATAGGACTTTTTATTGGACGTTTGCATTCAAATCATTCGTTTTTTACACGAAGCAAACGGATTCTGTGACTTTTAATATAAATAGCCCAGTTTATAAACTTATTTTAAAAAACAACGTAAGGGGTCTTCTCTGTTAATTTTTTTCATAAAACACACAAGAGTAGTGTCATCATTGCAAAATTTTGTTTCAAAATTTTTTTCCATCAAGAACAAAAAAACCACATATTTTAATGTTTCATTAAAATTAAAAAAAAAAAAAAATTTGCAATTTTGTGGCAAGTTAAAACATGATTTTTAGACTTAAGATGTTATGATAAAACGGCACAGATATATAAAAATGAAATGGTATTCAGTCGTCACGTTAAAACTCGAAAACGGCTGAACCAAATCATATACTTCCTTTGGGGGGTTTGTTTGTTATTACCACGCGCAGGTCATGTTACAAAATCAGAACAAAATATTAGGGGGGCGTGGCACCTCCCATACACATTTTTTTCTTCAAGGTGAATATATCTAAAAGGGTTTAAGGTAGGGACCTGTAAATTGGTACAGAGCTATAGGATAACAACACGATTCTCACCCATAAAACTTGAGGTTAACTAAAAAGGGGGCGTGGCACCTCCCATACTTCATAGTCCATATCTCTGGAAGTATTTAGGTTAGACCACTAAAATTTGGCAAGGGGTCTTATGAGATCGATCCCAACCCCCTCCATAAACAACTGGGGATAACGAAAAAGGGGGCGTGGCACCTCCCATACGAATGAAATACTTTATAGTCCATATCTCGGGAAGTATTTAGGTTAGACCACTGAAATTTCATGAGGAGTTAAAAATCTTATTGTACTAATATTACTTTGAAATAAATTGAAATTTTATTCGTTTTAAATAAGATTAATCCCTGTCATCTCCAAAAAAAACTGAAGATAAAGAAAAAGGGAGCGTGGCACCTCCCATACGAAGGAAACATTTCATAGTCCATATCTCTGCAAGTATTTATGTTAGACCACTGAAATTTGGTGAGGGTTTATAATCGATCCATAACTCCTCCCAAAAAAGTCGAGTTAACAAAAAAGGGGGCGTGGCACCTCCCATACGAATGAATTACTTCATAGTCCACAGTGGCGTGCCTTCCATATAAGCCGAAAAGCCCGGCTTGCCTAGCTATTCCCCTATGAACTACAATATATTTCAAAAATCTATCGTAACAATTTCTGTTTTATCGTTTGAATTTGGTTTCTTAAAAGGATATCCGGTTTTTATTTCCCTGCCTGCCACCTACTACCTAATAGCTGTTAATAGCATAAAAATACACCTACAGCTTTTCTTGCTCACTTACATAAAATTATTACAGCTTATTACTTACATAAAATAGCCTTAAACTGCCTAGGCAATGATGGGCTTTCAAAACCTGTAGCGTGTCTGATTGTTTTTTTAATTTGGAAGTAATTTTATATGAAACTTTGAAGCCAGCTTCTGGCTTGTGTTACCATAAGCGACAAATGCCAAACTTACGATAAAACGAAAATGAAATATGTTTATGTATGTATCTACAATTTTAACGTGCAAAGCGCTCTACTCAAAAATTGTTGGCGAATATTTTAAAGTATAAAAAAAGAATTCAATACACGGAGGGAAATCTATGGATGGAACATCCATAATTATTAATATCACATTAAATAAAAATTGATAATCCTGTCCCATCAATGAATATGGATGTTTCATCAATGCTTTTTTGATAAATCACTATTGAAATGGTATCCATATAAAATATTGATAAATTCTAAATAGTTAAAAAAAACAAAATTTTATATAATTTGACATCTGGTTTCAGTAAGATTCGAACCCTTCTCCTCTGCCACGTTAGCCCAGTATTCTACCATTCGGCTACGGCATTTTATAAATTTTTTAGAAAAATGTTCAATCATAAGAAGTTCATAAAATTTTGAATTTAAAAAAACGCTCCAACAAGTTATAATATTGTTAGTAAATCCATAGTAAAAATTGTTGAACTATTATGATTATGCGTCCCAGAAAAATTTACATTTCGCCAATATAAATTAATGCGCTGTCTCTACCATTATTACTAAGCAGTAAATATGGATATGGATATACCGACAATAGAAATTCATATCACGACCATAGATATTGACGTGCCGTTCAAATATATTAGCATTCTATCCATAAATATAGAAAATAGTACATCATTTCGAAATGGTTGACATTTCATTTTACTTTTTATTGGGAGCAAATAATATTTGATAACTCGCTCATTCTGAATGAATATTGCATCAAACTCGTCGCTATCAATAGCGATATTGTCACAACATTCAATGCATTTCTCTCAGTGTAGTGGTAGGTGCTGTAATTTTTTTTTATTTGCTAGGAACTATAAAATATAAAAAGATTTTTAAGGTTTCTTAGCTTCTGCAATGTACCTAAATGGGAAATAGTGCTAATGGGCAAGTTGTATCCTCACTTGACTTTGGACCATTAGTATTAACGGAAGAGGACATTCTTGTTGCTATAAGAGACTTAAAATCTTCCAAGCAAGTCGATGACCACAAAATATCTGCTTATTTTCTTAAATAATGCATCTCTTCCATTGTGGATCCGCTTCTTCTGTTATTCAACCTGTCTCTTAGGTCTGGTTATTTTCTGGAGGAGTGGAAAGTCACATCTGTTACTCCTGTTTTCAAATCTGGGAGCAAAAAGGAGGTGTCTAATTATCGACCAATTTCAAAAATTACTAATATTGCTAAGTTATTTGAAAAAATCATTAGCTCTAAACTTTCATTTGCTATTAAACCATATATAGCATTATCTCAACATGGTTTTATTTCAGGTCGCTCAACGGTCACCAACCTGGCGGTTTTTTGAAATTACTGTATATCATGCTTTACTGATGGCTTGCAGGTAGACTCCATCTATACGGATTTATCTAAAGCTTTTGATAGAGTTTCCCACAGGCTATTAGTCCATAAACTACAATTGTTTGGATTTCATTCTTCTTTCTTATCCTGGGTTAATTCTTATTTGATAAACAGAGTAAACTATATCGTTGTTGACGGTGTGAAGTCTTTCTCTTATAGAGCAGCATCCGGGGTTCCCCAAGGAAGTATTCTGGCTCCTCTATTCTTTGTAATTTTTATTAATGACTGCACTGAGTGTTTCACTTTGTGCGAACATATGCTTTATTCCGATGATTTAAAGATTTTTAAAAAGATAAATAGCCCATATGATATCGAAATATTGCAAAATGCGGTAAACAAGTTTCAAGATTGGTGTCGGACTAATAATCTGTCCATTAATATTGAAAAGTGCTACTCCGTCACTTACAATAAAATTCGATTCCCACTTCCTTCATCATATTACATTTCTGGTTCCATTATTAGCTCTAGCAACAAAATTAAAGATCTGGGGGTAGTTTTTGACTCAAATTTTACTTTTACTGATCATCTTAATTATATTATACCTAAATCATATTCCGCTCTAGCGTTTATTAGGCGAAACAGCTCTGAATTTAAGGATCCTTACACAAAAAAACTACTGTTTAATACATTTGTAAGGCGTAAATTGGAATATGCTTCTATAATCTGGAATCCGTATTACGAAGTTCATTCCAATAGATTGGAAAGAGTACAAAGAAAGTTTTTGAAATTTGCATTATTTAACATAAGGTTTGATATGCCTATTCCGTCGTATTTGTCTCGGTGCAAATTGATCAGTTTGCATACTCTTGCCAGTAGGAGACTAATATCTGGCTTGGTATTTATTCGTGATGTTCTGAATGGGACCATTGATTGTCCATATTTATTACGTTGCATAAAAATCAATGTGCCATCAAGAAATCTTCGGCATAATAATTTGTTTGTTGTTGATATTTGTAAAACAAGGTATGCTCAAAATGAACCAATTGTCAGGCTATTAGCTGAATTTAATTTATTATATAGAGAAATAACTATAGATATCTTTGCTAATCGTACTGTATTTAAAGAAACTCTGTATATGTACTATTCTTAAAATGTTGTAAAATTTATAAATTTTTTTTTTCTTTCACTTCTCAGTCTGTAAGGTTTGTAAATCATAGACTAAATAAATAAATAAATAAATAAATAAATAAATAAATAAATAATAAAACTTTTCCCATGGATTAAAAAAGCTTAAAAAATCTGCAAACAATAACGTGCCTATTGGCGTAACCTAAAAGTTTAAGTTTTTCCCCGTCTGCAAAAGTCGATAAATATCTGGTAACCGGTTCAGAACCGAACCGGTTTTTGAACCGAACCACAGCCATTTTTCAGTCTTTGAACCGAACCACGAACCGAACCATTTTTTTTTTTTGGAGATGTATGAACCGAACCGAAAACCGCAAAAAAAATGGTTCGGTTCGGTCAAAATTGGAACAAGTTATATGCCTAAAACATAAATTTTCCTGAAAATGGCAGCAGTTGCACTCACTGGTATTTCGATTAAGTATCAAGTTTAGAAGGTTGAAAGCTAGAAGCATACGCAAGAAAAACACTTTTTTCAATTTTGCGCTGTTGTCAAAATGCGTTCAATTCCTGCCAACTGCATGCCATTTGACAGCGTAAAGATGAAAAGAGTTTCTTCTTTCGTCAGGCATCTAACTTCCTTTATCTAATTTGGTTTTCTCATAAACAAAACAAAACATACAAAACTGAATGTCCATGCCGTTGCCAGCAACTTTAATTATTCAACGTTTGACTACCCAGTGGGAAAAGACAAGATAATGTTTCATTCGTGAAAATATGCACAAAATTATGTATGAAAAATCGTCTTACAACCATAATAGGTCAAACTCCCAAATTAAAAATAAAGTATGGGGTCGATACCCAGCCAGCAGAACAACGTACTTTTACCGATCCTGTATTTTTCCATCGTTTTACGTATCCAAAAACGATCCGGAAACTATACTGATAAAAACTGTGTTCCCAAAAATATAACAGAAAGTGATCCTATGTGATACTCGGTACTGCATTTGGCGTTTACGCGGTATTACACACCATGCGACAGCATATCATATCATATGGAAAACATATTTAGAGAAAGAACTAAAAATAATTGCTGAGATTGTACTAGCTGTTCCTGCCACACAAGTGTCGGTAGAAAGAGCATTTTCAACTTCAAAATTTATTTTAACGGACTTACGGGCAAGTATAGACAACGACTTGTTAGAAGACATTCTTTTGATAAATTTAAATACTAAATAACCAAATGATGTATGTATATTCACGAACCGGTTCAAGTTTTTTCAAGGTGGTTCGAACCACTGAACCGAACCACAGCGATTTTGAAATGGTTTTCCAGCCCTGCTAAATATCCTAAAATGTTCTCTGGCAGCAGCATGTGCATTTGTTGGGGTTATAAAGACTGGGGGTTGCCTTGATTGATACACGTAGGCACGCCACTGATAGTCCATATCTCTGGAAGTATTTAGGTTAGACCACTGAAATTTTGTGAGGAGTTATATAAGATCAATCCCTGCCCTCTCCAAAAAAACTGGGGATAACGAAAAAGGGGTTGTGGTTCCTCCTATACGAAGGAGATAGGGATATGGATTAAAATAGATATAGGGATCAGGTTAGAGAAACATGCAGGGAAATAAGGGTCAGCTAGTCTACATATAAAAGTTTTGGTGAGAAGAGCACAATAATAGTTATACTTCGTCTAACTAAATCTCACGAACGATCTGACACATGCGTGGTTTTGCAGTAAAGTTTTGTGACACTCCATAGGCTTGGCCGTTATTTGACATTATTTTTCCCAAAACCCAAATTTTTTGTTATAAGGAATGGACCCCGTTACCCCGAGGTTACGTGGTTTTTTTTTGTCCGTTATGATGTTTTGCATAATCACCGACGATAACCGCAAATTAGTTTACTATGTCAGCTTTTCGTCATGCAAAAAAGATAGCTCTTTTGACAATTCTTATAAGTACACTTTAAAATTTAAAAAAAAAAAAACAAGTAAGGAAGTCCAAGTTCGGGTGAACCGAACATTAAATGTGGTAGTAGTAGTAGTAGTAGTAGTAGTTTATTTATTATCTTTTAAAATGGAATTACAAAAGTAAAAGCAAAATTAATCAGAACTAAATATAAAAATAAATAAAATTTTAGACAATAACAATAAATGTTGTGTGTCTTAATATCACTTATATCTAAAACAAACATTTAGGAAAATTCGTTCACAATAGGATTTCTATATTTAAGACAGTTACTTATATAAACGTAAAGCGAATGATAGTTACAACCTTTAAGGATATTTATCACCATCTGCAGATCCAAAACTTCCTCACCAAAACAATTATACCGAATATCTTTATATATAGGACATATTCCAATGAAATGATATGTGTCTTCAGCAGCACTTAAATTGCAAATAGAGCAGTTTACGGAAGCAACGTTTTTGAAACTTCTAGCATTAAGATTTAGCAAGTCACCCCTTGCCCGGAAAATCAGACTTATGGCATACGCAGAGTACTTATCATTAAAATAGGCAGAGTCCGTAGGAATCAAGCTGGAGTAGAGGTCATGTAACCTAGACTGGAGTGCACTTTCGGTGTAGATATCAATCTCTTTTTGAGTCAATTTTTCTAGTACTATAGGAATACTAAGCTTGAGCGATGCGTGGGAGAAGTCCGACTGAGGAATCATGTTAACACTTTCGTAAATGTTTTTCCACCTTTTGACCCAGTATGAACCTTGCCTTACTGCTTCCTCTGCTACAATGCGGGGGAGTCTGTTTGGTGTCAAACATAAACAGCGCGAAATATAAAGCATATGTGTTCGTAAAGTATGTATGAATAGGGAGCATAAACCTGATTCTAGGTGTATCATATAATTTGGTGTGTTAGATGGTAGAAAGATCAACTTTTTTATAACGAAACGCAGAAGTTTCTCTACGCATTCAAATTTATCAACACCCCAGATTTGAGCACCATAAAACATGATGGACCTACATGCGGCGTCGAAAATTTTCATCTTTTTTGAGATACAAATGCGAGGGTTATTTATGTATTTTAACCACGTAGCATTTATAGTTGTCTTAACCTCTGTCAGTTTTGCCTCAAGGTGCTTTATGAATGATAGCTTGTAGTTCAGTAGAACTCCCAAGTACTTGTACTCATTGACAATTTCAATGATCTCGCGCCCATAGTTCCATCGAAAAGTAGGAGACCTGTTACATTCTCTGAAAACTATTATTTTAGATTTGGCGAGGTTAACTCTCAAGCCCCACTGCGAACTGTACTAGTAAAGCTCATTTATCATTTTCTGTAAGTCTGAGCCGTGTCGGCCAAAAGCACGATATCGTCGGCGTACATAAGAGCTTTTACTGTTGTGTCCGCAATCTTTACACCGCCGGAGAGACTGCCACTTAAGTCATTTATATATAACGCGAAAAGAGTTGGACTCAGCAAACAACCTTGTCGAACACCTTGATTGACAGTAAACGGCTCAGAAAGCACTCCATCAAACCATACCTGACTTGATGTATCTTTATAAATGAGTCGCAGAACCTCTATAATGTGGCTGGAGAGACCGATCTGAGCTAACTTGTAAAAAAGCATATTCCGTGGAACTGTGTCAAAAGCACATGAAAAGTCAACAAAGAAAGCGAAAGTTTTCTTCTTCGCACTGAAGTTTAAGTGTACAATACTAGTTAAATTGAACAGATTGTCCACTGTTGAATAGTTTTTGCGGAAACTCGCCTGGTATTCCGTAAATATATTGTTACAATCAAGCCACGCGTTGACGCGACTCAGCAGCAAACCAGCGAAAATTTTATAAATTGAATCAAGCAGTGATAGACCCCTGTAATTGGATGGAAGATCGGGGTCACCTTTTTTGAAAAGGGCGACTATAATAGCGCTGCGAAACGAATGAGGTATTTGCTTTTTGAGAAAAATTACGTTAAACAAAGCAAGTAGTTCGGTTAAGAGGGATTGTGGCGCATACTTATAAAACTCATAGCTAATACGGTCTTGCCCAGGAGCTTTGTTGTCTTTCAAACCTTGGAGTACAAGCTGCAGCTCACGGAGCTCAAAAGGGGCATCTAGAAAAGGGTCGATCACTGAGGGCAACGTCCATTGCATGGAGGGTGCTTCATGTGTATCCGACAACAGCATCTTAAAATGATTGTAAAAATCTCCTAGCGTCAAACTACCAGTCACTCTGTGACGAACATTAAATGTAGGTAGGTAGGATATAGGCTAAATTACCTACAATTTTTACTTTCTTAGCTATTTACCTTACCGAAATATGTCAATTTAGGTGACTTTCGAAATTTTCTATATGGAAAGTGGGCGTGGTCGGGAAGCGATCTCGCCAATGTCATCACCTATATTGCTATTATATTTTGTGCCAAATTTAAAAGTTTTGGCCAGTCGAATATTCCAAAATGCCTCCCTTAAAGGTGGGCGTTGCCATGCCCACATCTAGCCATTTATCAAAAAATCATAAAAGAATGACTAGGGGGTTCATCCTACCAAACTATTTCATTTTAGCCATTTCCGTTACCGAGTTATGTATGTCAATTTATTTGATTTCCTGATTTTCGAAATTTTCCATATCTAAAGTCGGCGTGGTCGGAAAGCGATTACGTTCAATTACGTCAGGTATACTCTCTATTATGCTAGTATACCTTGTGCCAAATTTCATCATTCTACCCAAATCAGTTTAAAAGTTACGACCAGTCAATTTTACAAAAACTCCACCCTTAAAAGTGGGCGGTGCCACGACCATTATGAAAGATGTATAGAAAAATCATAAGAGGATGACCAGGGGGATTCACCTATGAAATTACATAATTTTAGCCAATTAAGTAGCCGATATATGTCAATTTGTGTGATTTTCGAAATTTTCGATATCGAAAGTGGGCATGGTTGTGGGGCGATTTCATCCAATTTCATTAGATATACATTAGACATACTCCCAACGATACTAGTGTGCATTGTGCCAAATTTCATCGTTCTATCTTAATCAGTTTAAAAGTTACGACCAGTCAAATTTTCAAAAAATCCACCCTTAAAAGTGGGCGATGCCACGCCCACTATAAAAAATTTATGGAGAAATCATAAGAGAATGACCAGGGGGATTCACTAATAAAATTATATCATTTTAACCATTTCAGCTACCGAGATATGTCAATTTATGTGATTTTCGAAATTTTCGATATCGAAAAAGGGGCGTGGTTATCATCCGATTTCGCCCATTTTCCATAGCAACCTTCCTTCGCCAGAAAGTAACCTGCATAAAAAATTTCATGCAAATATCTCAATTTTTACTCAAGTTATCGTGTACACGGCAGACGGACAGACAGACGGACATGGCTTAATGAACTCCTCTTTTCAACCTAAGAACTTTCATATATGGAATCCTATATCTATCTCGATTATTTTGTGCCGATACATAGTACCGTTATGTGAACAAAATTATAATACCCTTGTACTAGTACTAGTACGCTGGGTATACAAATTATACAGCGACTACAAAACCGTTTTTTCTCCTACAAAAAAAAAAAAATTATTTATAAATAGTGTACAAGGGAAAAAAGCAGAACGAAGATTTATGTAAGAATGGGAAAATATTGCAAGGAAAATAAAAGAAATGAGAGCAAAGGAAATAAACTTCAAAAAAGGTAGTAAATTCGAATAAAATTTGCGTGGTTGAATTTCAGCCACGGGGCAGTCATATTTTCATAGTAGAGCATACTAGGTAATCCAATTTCCGGGATTTCTAGCCGCTCGGGATTTGAAAGTTCAATTCCGGGATCCCGGGATTGTCCCGAAATTTTTTGTTGCTAAAAATGGCACCCCATATCTATGTAATAAAGTAGACTAAGTTATAGTAATTCATTTACGATTGGTGAAACCGATGGTATCTTCTACCAAACGACGATTCTAACTTTTGCAAAAAAAAAAATTTTTACAAACATTATTCGCAATTTTTAACTTCTCCATCGTGGTCAGATGGCGCTTTTGTATGATGTTGTTGGGCATTCCATTAGTAACTATTGGCAAAAAAAAAATGTTTGGCACTTTAAGGCGGCGGGAGTTATTTGAATTTTTTTACAGACTAGTAAATTTTTTATGAAACTTTGTTTTTCTCTACGTACTGTGGACTATGAAGACAAAAAATGTAAATAACTTCCGCTCCCTTAAAGTGCCAAAAATTTTTTTTTTTTGCTAACAGTTACTAATGCAATGCCCAACAACATCATACAAAAGCGCCATCTCGCCACGATGGAGAAGTTAAAAATTGCGAATAAAGTTTGCAAAAAAAAATTTTTTCCAAAAGTTGGAAATGTCCTTTTGTAGAAGAAACCATCTTTTATATATATTTAAAAAATTAGGAAAAGCGGTTTGACCAATCGTGAGAAAATCATCAAAAAGTGAGAAATTTTGGAAGCTGTTGATAGCTGTAACTTTCAAAATAATTCGAATTTCGAAAAATTGTATACGTATTTTTGTTTCATCGTTCTGAGCCATACTACCAGCTTTCAATAAAATACATGGCCGTCGAAAAAATTATAGGTGGCTCACTTAACAAAATTAACTCAGCTTTTAAGACTCGTTAATAGTAGAGAATTCCTTACAAATTTAACTATCAAATTATACTATAATTATACTATTTTAGTTATTTACCTTACCGAATTATGTCAATTTATGTGATTTTCGAAATTTTCCATATTGAAAGTGATTGGGAAGCGATTTCGTTTAATTTCAACAGGTATACTTCCTATAACTCTAGTATACCTTGTGCCGAATTTGACGATTCTACCGTGATCAGTTTAAAACTTAGGACCAGTCTTTTAGGTGATTTTCTAAATTTTCGATATCGAGAGTAGCCGTAGTTGGACGGGGGGTACTAGTATGATTTGTGCCAAATTTCATCGTTCTACCATAATTTGTTTAAAAGTTACGACCAGTCGAATTTTCAAAAATGCCTCCCTGGAAATTGGGCGGTACCACGCCCACTTTTTAAAATTTAACAGAAAATCATAATAGAATGATAAGAGAGATTCACCTATGAAATTATATCATTTTATCAATTTCAGCTACCGATATATGTCAGTTTATGTGATTTTCGAAATTTTCGATATCGAAAAAGGGGGCGTGGTTATCATCCGATTTCGCCCATTTTTAATAGCAACCTATCTTGGCCTGAAAGTAAGGTTTAAACCAAAATTAATGCAAATATCTAAATTTTTAGTCAAGTTATGTCAGTTTATGTGATTTTCGAAATTTTCGATACCGACAAAAGGGACGTGGTTATAATCCGAGTAGTCTGTATACCAAATTTCATGCAAATTCCTCAATTTTTACTCAAGTTATGTTAATTTGTATAATTTTCGAAATTTTCGATATCGAAAAAGGGGGCGTGGTTATCATCCTATTTCGCCCATTTTCAATAGCAACCTACCTTGGCCAAAAAGTAACCTGTATATAAAATTTCATGCAAATATCTTAATTTTTACTCAAGTTACCGTGTACAAAGACGGACGGACGGACGGACAGACGGACGGACATGCCTGAATAGACTCCTCTTTTCAACCTAAGAACTTTCATACATGGATCTTGATTATTTTGGGCCGGTACGTAGTACCGTTATGTGGACAAAATTATAATACCCCTGTACAGTACGCTGGGTATAAAAATTCCTCCCTTAAAAGTGGGCGGGGCCACGCCCACTTTAGAAAATTTATCAAAAAATCATTATATAATGACCACGGGGATTCAAATATAAAATTATATAATTTTACCCATTTCCGTTAGCGAATTATGTCAATTTAGGTGATTTTAGAAATTTTCGATATCGAAAGTGGGCATGGTTGGAGGGTGATTTTATCCATTTTCATCAGGTTTACTCCCAACGATACTAGTATGCTTTTTGCCAAATTCCATCGTTCTATCGTAATCAGATTAAAAGTTACGACCAGTCAAATTTTCAAAAATGCCTCCCTTAAAAGTGGGCGGTGCCACGCCCCCTATAAAAAATTCATGGAAAAATCATAAGAGAATTACCGATATCGAAAGTGGGCATGGTTGGAGGGCGATTTTATCCATTTTCATCAGGTATACTCCCAACGATACTAGTATGCTTTTTGCCAAATTCCATCATTCTATCGTAATCAGATTAAAAGTTACGACCAGTCAAATTTTCAAAAATGCCTCCCTTAAAAGTGGGCGGTGCCACGCCCCCTATTAAAATTTATGGAAGAATCATAAGAGAATTACCAGGGGGATTCACCTATAAAATTATATCATTTTAGCCATTTCGGCTACCGAGATATGTCAATTTTTGTGATTTTCGAAATTTTCGATATCGAAAAAGGGGGCGTGGTTATCATCCGATTTCGCCCATTTTCATTAGCAACCTTCCTTGGCCACCTACAATGGATATAAGTACAGATATTTTCTTAAATTAAGTAAATTTTTGAGAATATTTTCTTGGTTTTTTTAAATATTTTTGAAACATTTTTTCTTCTTATATTTTGTTTTTGTTTTTAATAAGAACTAGCTGACCCGGCAGACTCCTGACACAAATTTATTTCCCTGCATGTTTCTCTAACCCGATCCCTATATCATTTTAGCCATTTCGGCTAACGAGATATGTCAATTTGTGTGATTTTCGAAATTTTCGATATCGAAAAAGGGGGCGTGGTTATCATCTGATTTCGCCCATTTTCATTAGCAACCTACCTTGGCAACCTACAATGGATATAAGTACAGATATTTTCTTAAATTAAGTAAATTTTTGAGAACATTTTCTTGGTTTTTTTAAATATTTTTGAAACATTTTTTCTTCTTATATTTTGTTTTTGTTTTTAATAAGAACTAGCTGACCCGGCAGACGTTCTCCTGACACAAATTTATTTCCCTGCATGTTTCGCTAAGCCGATCCCTATATCTAATAACTTTAAACGAGCTAAACTTGTATATTTGATATTTGTATATTTGCATATTTGTATATTTGTAGGTCCGGTACTATCTCGAGAACCGCTTAACCGAATGGGATGAAATTTGGCACATAGATAGTATGATTAATTCTAAGACTATACACTTTGGGATTGCCACTTCGGGTGGTTTACAGGGTTGCCACCTATTTAATTTTTATTTATTTATGGAGCTAGATATGTCAATATGGGTATCAAATAAAAGGTATTTTCGCTGACATACTAACTAAAATATTTTCAAGTAGGGTTGTCACCTAGCGTTGCCACCTAGGGTTGCCACCTTACCGGAATATATCTGTATATTTGTAGGTCCGGTACTATCTCGAGAACCGCTTGACCGAATGGAATGAAAAAAGAAAATACGAGCACACCCTTGAGCTTTTGCTGACACTTTTACTTAGTTTATAAGATTATATTTTGACTCTTGTTAATATGCTAAAGGTGCGAGCGTGGAAATTATGACGTCATCATTATGAAATTTTATTTTTTTTTACTTTTATTTGCAATCTATTGCCTAGTTTATACGAACGTAAAATCGAATTATTTCAAATCGAATTTCTTACGACACATTTCAAAATCCCTTTGAATTAATAAGTACCTACTTATTTGTACGCAAATTGAACCTTAATTACCAGCGCCACAAAAAAAAAGTTACGGGGTTGGGGGATCAGACCACCCTTTCCCCAATGTGTTTTGACGCGCTGAACACGAATCCGGTGTCCGTTTTGGTCCAGCACGTCTGAATTTTTTCCTAACCTCAAAAAACCAAAAACCACTAAACATTTGAAAAATTGAAGGTACAAGTAAGCTTTTCACTTTTGATATATGCATAGATCTTCAACGCGCTTTTTTACGTTAATTAAACATATTGAATACTCAAATTTACAATTAACATGGCATGAAAATATATGTCAGTTTTTGTGTGCTAACAAAAAAATTGAATTATTTAAACTATTCACAAACCAAACAGTTGATTTATAGTGGCTGATGTAAGCATAATATCAACAGCACAGTAATCGGATCACGTGTGCAGGGTTTCTTTTTGAGTTAGCATCAAGTATATTTGTTCATTTTTTTGATAATTAAAGGGGGTGCGCAAGTAAATGGCTTAACTATACCGAAAAATGAAAAGTACAAAAATTTGTTCTCGCATTTTCTTAGCCGTTTAACTTTTAAATGGAACGAAGCACGCACGCGACCTTGTAGGTTAAGTTTCAGTATCTAGAAAAATACTTGAAAAAAACAAAGAGTGGGTCGCAATATTGAGAGGCGCCCTTAAGAAAAGATTAACAGTTCATAAATTTTTGAAAACTCGCACACGTTTTCACAATTTTTTGATTTTGCGAAATTTTTCCTGGATTTATCAAGTATTATTTGATGCTTCTGAGACATTTGAAATGTTGATTTGTATCCATAAATTAAAAAAAAAAATACTGAGCCTGTGTAACGATATCTTGTTCCTTGCTATTGGATGATATTATCCGCCTCGCTCGATGTTAAAAGTTTTGAGGATTTGCCCATATACAAGATAACTTGAATGTATTAAAAATTTATTTTCGGTGAACCCGGGATTTAGGTCTAGTACACCGGGATTTTCGGGACTTAAAAAACAACGGGATCCCGGGATCCCGGGATTGGAATCCCGAGTGCATACCATACCTACATACCGAAATCCACATTAAATTTACAAAACTTAAATTTTGAAATATTAATTTTTTTTGCTTTTTTTTACCGGTTTTGGACATTGAATACATAATTTACTTGCACTACCGTGTACTAAAATCTCTCACCTTTCCAGCAGTGTTGAAAAGTCGTTTTGAGTGAAAAGTGGACTTAGCAACATTTACCTCACTGCGTATGATATATTTATTTAATTCACGAAGCATGTCACTGCCCATTTTTTTTAATTTTCTATTTCTCTCGCTTTCAGTACATGCACCGCATTGTCAGCCTTTGAAATTCTGATTCTGATCTCATCATGCTGAACATCTTCAGTGACTTCTGCCTGAAGTCAATGGCATGCCAATGAGCCATGAATTGCAGTCGTGTCTGTGTATTTTATGCATATAAATTGACTAAATTATTTGCATATTTAAATAAGTATATACATAAATGGATAGATACTAGTGTCCGACCGAAACTGGAATTTTAGGCCGAAGCCGAGGCCGTAGCCGAATATTCGGCATAATCCTATATTCGGCCGAAAACCGAAGCCGAAGCCGAATACCAAAACAGGAAAAGAGATTTTTTATACCTTTCGTGAACATGAAATGGTATTATTACTTTGGTCCGATGTTTGTAAGTATGAGAAGAAGAGATAGACCCATTTTCCGTCTGTCCGTCCGTCTGTCCATCCCTATGTTTGTACGCAAACTAGTCCCTTAATTTTAGAGATATCTCAATGAAATTTGGTATGGAGGCGTTTTTTTTTTATATGAGAATAAGCATTTGTCGGAACCAGCAAGATCGGACCAAAGCTACTCATAGCTCCCATACAATCGATTGTTCCGATAAACGGATTTCGGCCTATAACTTCTGTAATAAAAGAGCTAGAAACGTGAAATTTTGTAACTTTTGTTATTTTTAGATGGAAAATGTCGATATTGAAAACCAGTAAGATCGGACCAATAGTACTCATAGCTCCCATACAATCGATTGTTCCGATAAACGGATTTTGGGCTATAAGTCCTGTAATTAAACAGGTAGGATCGTGAAATTTTGTAAGTATTGCTATTTTTATAAATATTTCACATAGCCCCCATACTATCGATTGTTCCGATAAACGATTTTTGGGCTATAACTCCTGTAATTAGACAGGAACGTGACATTTTGTAAGTATATCTCTTTTAGAATGTGGAATCTCGATGGTAAAAATCAATGAGATTGGACCAATATAACCCACCGCCCCCATATAATCGATAATTTCGGAATGACCTAATGTTAAATTCACACAGGCTGTACTGGGGATCGAACAGTGAAAATTGCGACGCTTTTTCATGAAAGGTATATAGCCTTCGGCACAGCCGAAGACAACTTTCCTTAGTTGTTTTTATTTCATAACAATTCATTCTTGTTGTTTCTTGAATAACCAAAAACCTTACAAAACTACATACATAGTTGTGAACCAAAATAAAAAAATTTACCCCCATATTCATACAAAATTAAATTGGTTTATAGTACTTTTTAAAATGACATTTCCATACAAATTTTGAATTATAAGAGCTCAATAAACCTTTATAGAGATACACTAAGAAAAAACAGCAGACTACAGTCTGAACTCAAGTAATCGAAAGTGATGACACTTTAAACGAATTTTGTATAATTAAGGTGGCGATATTGAATAATTTCGCGTAAGTTATCGTTCGAAATCTTAGGCCTGTTCAATAACACAAAAATATTACTGGAAGTTGCGATTTTCTGTCGCTTATAAAAAATCAAAAACTCGTAAAATTCAGCCAATTTTCTTGTTATTAAACACATCTATTATTCGGCCTCGATTATTCGGCCTTTTCAGCCGAATACCGAAGCCGTAGCCGAATAAAAAATTCTAACCGAATAGGCCGAATACCGAAACTTGGCCGAATATTCGGTCGGACACTATTAGATACCCTATAGTTTACCCAACTAGTTCAATTCGATCCGGCAACTAGTTTAAAGGCAACCGCCATCTAGATCGTTCAAAGGACGTAGCGACGCGTCAGGCCCATGACTTCCCCAGTTAGCGTATGACTCAGTCGGCCATCTTGAGTTCGTCGATGGTTGCTCCTACAACACAGTTTTATAAAATCACACCAGCGGTAAAAGTAGAGTATGGTGGCAATTCTGTGGCAACTTATCACCGACGCGTCAGGCCCATGACTCTCCCAGTTAGCGTATGACTCAGTCGGCCATCTTGAGTTCGTCGATGGTTGCTCCTACAACACAGTTTTTTAAAATCACATCAGCGGTAAAAGTAAAGTATGGCGGCAATTCTGTGGCAACTTATCAGCTGATTCTGTCAAAACAGGCCAATTCACTCTAACTGTATCGCTTTTGGCCAGAGCTTTTAATTTTGATTTGGAAAAGTGGAGTAATATCAATATATTACACAAAAGAAAATTCTTCGCGCTCACCCACGTTCACGCTGAAAAATAAGTGTATATAGGGCTTAATTGGTATTCGATTGATTAGAAGGTTTTTGAAATTTATTGAAGTTTACTTCTATAGCGGCATGCATTTGAGAAAAAGTGGAACGAAATTGGAATACAACAACCATATGAATGTTGTTGTTGCGAAGCAACATCGTTTTACAGGAGCTAGTGATGCTTTGTATGCATGTACGTATAGCAAAGCACCACACACTGCTCCTGAACGAAGAATAGGTTGACCTAAACTGACACCAAAAACTGCAAATGCCACATCGTCTGGGACGGTTTCCTGATGATGAATCACTTGGAGTTGAAATCCTAGCAAATAGTGGAATAGGCCTATAGGGAAAACCACTTAAAAAAACGCACCATGATATCTATCTCACTGGATGGTGGGGAGACGATATCACTTAAATAAATAGTCCATTATTGCTAAAGGATGTCTCTAAAATCCATAAGTCTGCTAAAACGCTTCTACTGTATATCCCACCCTGTCTTGATTTTAAATTTTTTTCCATACATAAAAAATCTGTAAATATTTTCTGAATCAAATTCAAAAAAAAACTTGGATTTTCTCCGTTGCTATGGGAACAAAACTTTTCCAATCACCTTCAAGAAATGGTAGATTCAAGCTTATTCAAATACCAGTTTTAAATTTAAAATGTGAACAAAAATGGCTTGGGTGGGACGATTTATATAGGAGCATCTTGTAATTTTCCTACTGGGATTTTTATATATAAAATTATATAAATGCAATCCTATGTATATATATAGAAAACATTTGATTTTGATCTATAGATACACATGCATAGGTATAGGTTATCCAAAAAACAATATGTATATATAAGATAATGCATCGAAACCTGTACCATTAGTGCACTACAAAAATAACATATAAAATAAATGCAAAAATGTCCATATTTTCTAAAGTATGGTAGCTAGGATCTCAACTAAAAGCGTTTTTTGAACTGGATGACATTGTTAACGAAATGTCACTTTCAGTTTGGAGTTGAGTTGTTTATTTAAAATTAAACCTTTAGGTGCAATGTGTCGTATACGTGAAAAAAATCCTTATTTTCCAAAAAGGAGCAGCTAGGATCTCAACTCAAAGTGATTCATCATCAGGAAACCATCCCAGACGATGTGGCATTTGCAGTTTTTGGTGTCAGTTTAGGTCAACCTATTCTTCGTTCAGCAGCAGTGTGACCATAGACAATCTTAAGTACGGCATTTGACACGAAAAGGAAAACGTCTATATGGCACAGGTGGTAAGCGTGCGAATGAGCAAGCAAAGGACGCGGGTTCGAGGCTGGCTACTTTTTCTTATTTCTTTTTTTTTTTTTTTTTTGGAGAGTTTGGAATTCAATTAACCTAACGCCATGCAAGAGAATTTCACTATTTTCTTTCAAGTAGTCAAATCAATGTCTAATAACGATAAATTCTAAAGGTATGAATGCGAAAATCAACGAGGAATTATATTGTTACAAAATATTTATATTCACAATATTTAAGCCTATTTTGTGTGATTTGAAATTCAATGCATGTACATATGTGCATACACAGTAAACAATGAAAGTTTACTTTTAATACCAGTCGCTATTGAAATTAAGCCTTTTTTGGAATTAAATTTGAGTTTTAATACTAAATAGTATTAATTTAAGACTCTGAAAAATTTTTAATTCCAAAAAGTTTTAAAATAATACCAAAATAATACTAAAGCGCTCTCTCTATAGCGCTCTCTCTCATTATAATGTTTTAAGTACTATTGGTTTAAAAACGAAGCCGGAAAAGTATTAAATTAAATACTTTTTAGCATTAAATTAAGTCCGGTGCACACTGGTCCCAAATCCAAAATTTGTGGCATACACTCAATTTTTAAACTTTTGAGTGTTCAAAAAAGGTATGCATTTTCCAATAGTACATATATTATTAAAGTTTGACGTCGAGAAGCTGCGCATGACACAGACAGCTGATAATTTCACAACTCGACTCTCACACCTGCTAGCAGAGGGCAATCCTCGACCTAACGATGTAACCGAGCAATGGAAGCATATCTCTCACTCATTGCGTACCGCCGCTGAGGCCACTATAGGGTTCCAGCGAGCCCGCAAGAACAACTGGTACGATGAGGAATGCAAAACTGCCTCGAAAAAAAAGGACGCTGCCTACAAGGAGACGTTGCGAACGGGCGCAACCCGCAGTGTATGGCAACAATATCGTGAGGCAAAGAAGGAAGAGAGACGCCTTTTCAGAAAAAAGAAAAGTGAGGCCGAAAGGCGTGAGTGTGAGGAGCTTGAGATGCTGGCTGACAGGAATGATGCCCGAAAATTCTATGAAAAGATCCGGCGGATGACGGAAGGTTTTAAGACCGGGGCAAGCTCCTGTAAGGACAATAATGGCGACCTGGTAACCGACGTACAAAGTGTACTTAAATTATGGAGGGAGCACTTCTCCTCACTGCTAAATTGCGAGGGAGACGTCGAACCCGATACCCCAATCCCTGACGATGGAAAAGTCGTCCCACCACCTGACTATGATGAAGTGAGGATAGCTCTATCCCGGCTCAAAAACAACAAAGCGCCTGGAAAAGACGGACTACCCGCCGAGCTGTTCAAACACGGAGGCGAAGAGCTGGTAAAAAGCATGCATCAGCTCTTATGCAGAATATGGTCAGACGAATGCATGCCTCCGGATTGGAATTTAAGTGTGCTTTGCCCAATCCACAAGAAAGGCGATCCCGCTAACCGCACCAACTACCGCGGAATTAGTCTTCTTAATATCGCATATAAGGTTCTTTCTAGCGTGTTGTGTGAAAGGCTGAAGCCCATCGTAGACAAACTGATTGGACCTTATCAGTGTGGCTTTAGACCTGGTAAGTCTACCATCGACCAGATTTTCACGATACGCCAAATCCTGGAGAAGACCCATGATAAGAGAATCGACACTCACCATCTCTTTGTCGATTTTAAAGCCGCTTTTGACAGCGTAAAAAGGAGTTGCCTGTATGCCGCCATGTCTGAATTTGACTTCCCTGCAAAGCTTATACGGCTTTGCCAAATGACGTTGAGCAATACCAACAGCTCCGGTAGAATCGGGAAGGACCTCTCTGAGCCATTTGAAACCAAACGAGGCTTCAGACAGGGCGACTCCCTTTCGTGCGATTTCTTCAATCTGATGCTGGAGAAGATAATTCGAGCAGCAGAGCTAAACCGCAATGGTACAATCTTTTACAAGAGCGTGCAATTGCTGGCGTATGCCGATGATATTGATATCATTGGCCTTAACAACCGTGCCGTAAGCGCTGCCTTCTCTGGACTGGATAAGGAAGCGAAAAAAGTGGGTCTTGCCGTGAACGAGGACAAGACGAAGTATTTGCTGTCATCAAAGAAAGAATCGGCGCACCTGCGCCTTGGCAGCCATGTCACTGTTGATAGTTACAAATTTGAAACTGTGAGAGACTTCGTCTATTTGGGAACCAGTATTAACACCGAAAATAATATCAGTCTAGAAATCCAGCGGAGAATCACTCTTGCCAACAAGTGCTACTTTGGACTGAGTAGGCAATTGAGAAGTAAAGTCCTCTCTCGAAGAACAAAGATCACGCTCTATAAGTCTCTCATCATACCTGTCCTGATGTATGGCTCAGATTCATGGACAATGTCAAGAGAAGATGAGATGGCCCTTGGAGTATTTGAGAGAAAAGTTCTCCGGAAGATTTATGGTCCTTCTCGTGATGCCAACGGCGAGTATCGAAGGAAATTTAACGATGAGCTGTACGAGCTCTACGCAGATCTGACCATAGTCCAGCGAATTAAAGCCCAAAGACTCCGCTGGCTGGGCCATGTTATGCGAATGGACAAAGAAGCTCCAGCACAGAAGGTTTTCCTATCGTCGCCTGAATTCGGCAGCAGTGGAAGGGGGAGGCCTCGACTGAGATGGAAACAACAGGTGGAGGATGACTTGAACTCCCTTGGGGTTTCCAATTGGCGTCGGTTATCGCTAAAAAGGAATGACTGGCGTGCTTTGATACGAAACGGCCAAAATCGCTTAGGCGGTTAAGCGCCAATAAATGATGAATGATGACATATATTATTACACCTTAAAACCAGTTTTATTTATAACATCTGGCAACCATTGGTTTCTGACAAGCCATCAAAGTCAGCTGTTTCGCCACAATAATATTAAGGTTTTGCGCATTTTTTTTTGCTGTGAACTATTCAAGAGTGGAAAACTTAAGCTTGATTAAAAACCAGGGCTGGTAACCGGTTCAGAACCGAACCGGGGTTTGAACCGAACCACAGCCATTTTTCAGTCTTTGAACCGAACCACGAACCGAACCATTTTTTTTTGGAGATGTATGAACCGAACCGAAAACAGCAAACAAAAAATGGTTCGGTTCAAAATTGGAACAAGTTATATGCCTAAAACATAAATTTTCCTGAAAATGGCAATAGTTGCACTCACTGGTATTTCGATTAAGTATCAAGTTTAGAAGGTTGAAAGGTAGAAGCATACGCAAGAAAGCCACTTTTCACTTTTGCACTGTTGTCAAAATGCGTCCAATTCCTGCCAACTGCATGCCCTTTGACAGGGTAAAGATAAAAAGAGTTTTTTCTTTCGTCATGTATTACACACCATGCGACGGCATATCAAACGAATATTAAATCAATTACCTGTCCAATGAGAAATGTTCTGCCTCAATAACTCTTGTTTTTGTTGTTTCCTCCAAAAAAGAAATAAGCTGTTATGTTCACTACGATAATATCTATCGACCCCCATACTTTATTTTTAATTTGGAAGTTGGAGCTATTCTGCATTTAAGCCGATTTTTCATACATCCTTTTATAAATGAAATCCCTACTAGAAACGCTTATATTTTTCACTAACAACTCACACCAAAAACTGACAGCGCTGATAATCTATTTACAAAATACTGACTATTTTCACAACTGACTGTCATAATGACTGTCACAACTGACTGTCAAAGAGTTAATAATAAGTAACCCGACTGCTTTAGCTGCCGTTTATTTAGACCCTAGCGTCCTAATTCTAATGTGGTAACAACATTCTGTTTACCGGCAAACAAAGAATGTGTCAACTTTTACACCCTTTTGGTATTCTGCCAACTAAATTTGCCGACTGGTTTCGTGACCACCCAAATAGGTGGTAACGTCACGTAATCGCGAAAAAAGCACGTGTTTTGTAAATATTTGTTTGGACCGAAAATAGTACAAATTTTGTACGCATACTAGTTAACGACAAAGAGAATATATATTCTCTTTGTTAACGACAAATAATAAACAATATTAGCACTTGTTTGCACGAAATTTCGTTTGCATTTATTTTATTCACTTTTGCGCATTTATAATTTTTGACAGCGTTTCCATGCACGATTGAATCGCGGTTACATGAACTACATTACCGACGATTACGATATTCGGTTGGATAATCTTCTAGGTACAAAATGTCCGGTTACGCTCGGAATCGACCCGTAGGTATCAGATTATGTCATCAGAATCAGATAAGGATTTAGCAAAAAAATATTTGATTCAAGTTTTCGAACTAACATCTAAAATCCAATGTCCGGAAAGATCGATGGAGTCTCCTCAATCTAAGATAAGCTCGGATGAGCTGGAATGCATTCTGGAACAATTAAATAAAAAGGAAACTTTACCAAATAAGAAAACTTTAGTGGACGTCATTAATTCATCATCATCATTTATTGGCGCTTAACCGCCTAAGCGATTTTGGCCGTTGCATATCAAAGCACGCCAGTCATTCCTTTTTAGCGATAACTGACGCCAATTGGAAACCCCAAGGGAGTTCAAGTCATCCTCCACCTGTTGTTTCCATCTCAGTCGAGGCCTCCCCCTTCCTCTGCTGCCGAATTCAGGCGACGATAGGAAAACCTTCTGTGCTGGAGCTTCTTTGTACATTCGCATAACATTGGAGTGTAATGGAGTGTTCACGAACCGGTTTAAGTTTTTTCAAGGTGGTTCGAACCACTGAACCGAACCACGCAGATTTTCGGGAAGTGGTTCGAACCACAGCGATTTTGGAGTGTTTTTCCAGCCCTGTTAAAAACAAGTACACATTTTTATGGATAACGCAGGAAAAAGGCAGTAGAATTTACTCTTAACAAGTTTTTCGATGTTTCTACGTGTATTAGGGTAGCTTTGAAGTGCTTTGCGAAAGCTATTTTTTGTTAAAAAAATTTTATAACTTTTGTGTTTCGTAGACAAAAAGTTATATAATTACACAACGATTCACTAAAGTAAAGAGGCTATATTGTTTAGTAAAGTGTATTTAATAAAGCCGTGTAGATATACGAGGTGTGTTCAAAAAGTATCGCGAATTTTGAATTTTCGCTGGTTACGTATATTCGAATTTCGAATTTTTTGTGGCGTTATGTTGGTACTCATGTCTCTCACTTATGCCGACAAGCTCGGCCATTTTGAATGTTCAGTTAATTGTTGACAGCTGCTTTGCTTGCACGTGTTTTGGATCGTCTTCGATTTTTACCTATTCAAAAAAATGGATCAAAGAACCTGTATCAAATTTTGGTTTCCACGTCATAACCATAAACCCACGATTCGTCACCAGTTATGACCCTCTGGAGCAAATTTGGGTCGTCGCGGACAGAGTTTAACATCTCATTAGCAATGTTCATGCGATGCTGTTTTTGGTCACAATTGAGCAATTGTGGTACGCAGTTCGCGGCGACCCGTCTCATGGCCAAGTCATTGATAAAAATCGAATGGCACGAGCCAATCGATATGTTAAGGTCCTCAGTCCAATACCATTTTCTCCACTTCATTAATTTTTTCGTCTGTTGTTGAAGTGCTCGGGCGTCCGGCACGCTCTTGTTGTTGTTGTTGTTAACAATGCATGTAAAATTTTGCACCATGTATAATTTTGCAGTAAGCACTGTCTGAACTCTTGATAAATAAAACGCGAGTACCTTCGATTTTATAAGTAGAAAAAAAGAACTTTATTAAACGTAATTTGAGGCGACAATAGCGGTTGGAGAGTAGCGAACTATTAACTCAAAAGCGGTCCATTACAAATCATTGCACCGCTTACTTCTTTTCTTTCTTACTTCCCAAATTGTAAATATGTAAATATAATATTTCCAATAACAGTGCAATTCAAAGTTTATATGTACACAAAAATAAGGTAAGTATTTCAGAGAACAGCAAGTGTATCTATAATAAATGTGTAATTCAGAGAACGGTAACTATATGGTAAGTACTTATAAGGGGATTTCATACATTTCAAAGTAAGTAATTCATGAAACGGTAAGTATTAATCAAATAAATAAATATGCATAACTAAATGTCATTTCGCTTTATTCTTCAAAATCAATGAGATTTTCACTCATGTCTTCAACATGCCGCCGGGCCTGCGGGGACGCACTTCGTCGTTCACATCTTCTCGGCCTTCTGAGAACATTTTGTACCACCGATAAACGTTGCTTCGGTCCAAGGTAGCTTCTCCGTATGCCACAGTCAACATTCGGAATGCATCCGCGCACTTAATTTCGTTTTTCACACAAAATTTGATACAGGTTCCTTGATCCATTTTTTTGAATAGGTAAAAATCGAAGACGATCCAAAATACGTGCAAGCAATATACGTAACCAGCGAAAATTCAAAATTCGCGATACTTTTTGAACACACCTCGTATTATAGCCTTTCATAGCCGTTTTTAAAATATTCGATCTTTTTCCAGTGAACTTCTATCTCAGCAATTCCGAATTGTTCGACATTTGGGTATCAAATGGAAAAAAGGAATCAATCTCGAAGTGGGTGTTTGAAAAAATAAAAGCAAGTCTCACAAAACGAAAAATTCTAGAAATTAACAAACAAATTACAAGTTTTCACACTTAAATTAAGAGATTTTTTAATAAATTCAAATTCTAAATTTAAAAGGGAACTGTGAGTACCCTAAATATAACATTCATCACGTACATTAGGGTGATTCATTTCCGCAAACTACATTGAAAAAAATTTTCGCAAATTTGCTGCCCTTAGAGTTATGTTTAAATACTTGTAATGTTACTTTAAGTTTAGCTATACCTCTGGTAGTTTGCAATAAAAAATTTTAAATATTAAATATTTTCTAAAGAACTGTAAATAAAGTCTTTTTTTAGTTCAAATTAAAATTGCATGTAACTACTGCTATCCCTAAAGCCCCAATTACATACAACTTTATGAAACTTTGACAAATGCGCGCCTCGGCTTTGAGCATTTGCCAAAATCTCACTTCGTTTTACGTTCCACAAACTTTGTATGAAAGTGGAACCTGCAAAGTTTTATGTAATTTGGGCTTAAAGGCCGCGTAACAAAGAACAAACAAACAAAGTATGTGGAACGTAAAGCGAAGCAAAACCGAAGCCCAATTACATAAAACTTTATAGGACTTTCATTACCTTTTCAGCAATTGTGGAACGTAAAGCGAAGCGAAATTTTAAAAATGCTCAAAAACGAGGCATGCAACTGTCAAAGTTTCACAAAGTTTTTTAAATTTCGGCTCTATTTAGAGCGTGCAGCCTGACAATTGGAATTTTACAGTTTTACAGAATTTCGAAGTGACAAATGCCACAATGCTAGGCGAAAGCGCTCCAACTCAGTTTAAATTAATATTAGTTGCTGAGATACTGTCAGGATTTTTTTGTATTCATGTAGATTAACATTTAAAAAAATCTTGCATAATAATAAGAGCGTTCCAAATAGCTGACCTTGGTCGTATCCCGGCCATAATCTAACCGGAAAGATACGGATCAGCAGTTATTTGTGCAGATACGTGTGTATACATATGTATGTATGTGCTACCAAGCAAAAAAGGGTTGGCTGTCAAAAAATCTCTTACAAACGCACAGCACTGCTTGTGGGTCTGAAAGCAAACCAGAAAAATAGCAGGATCACAACATTGTTGTTGCTTTTACATGCAAAATTTTATTATTGTCTGGGTTGCTTCTTAATTGGAACCCAGTTAACAATAAAACAAATTATTATGTAGGATTTTTTAAAATTAAGTAAATAAAATTTTCTGAAATTATTCACCTTAATGTAATACATATGAATTACTTCAAGTTCTGTTAAATCGCTAAACGTTTTGTTCTAACTTCCTGGTAATTTTCTAGTTTAGACTTGTGGCAACCGTGATTACAATTCGTCGCATTGATTTCGACAAAGGCGAATTACTTGAATTCGCCATTTTTTGTCTTTTTTGACAAATATGTCCCAAAAACACTAACAAAATACATGGGAAACGTTGTTGTTAGGCTTACGATACAACCAGTATTATTGAGCCATGAGATTGTTAAATTCAAGTCTGCCGTGAGATTTTCGAAGGAGGTGAGAAGAGAGGGGGAGAGTATAACTACCTCCTTACAGTCGAGTAGCTTCAATTTTCTCCTGCCGATTTTGATTCAAAATTGCTTTCAAGAAAAATTGAATGATGTAAACGCGTATTGGAAACAAAAAAACGAACTCAGAATTGAGTTCAACAATTTCCTAATGAGAAAGTGGACTTAGGCGGGATTACATGAAACTTTTCTGTAATACTTTTCCTTTGACAGCAAAGTTACAGCATACGAATTTCATGTAAGCGCTCACATTGAGTACTTCGACTTCCAAGGCAAAGGCAAAGTCAATCAAAATTTAACTTTTGAGAACTTTGACATTCTGTTTCTTTGAAATTAGAATTTATTTTGATTTCAGTAAATATTTTTAACTGAAAAAGATTATTAGTAAAAAAAACAAATATAACATACAAATTAAATACGAAATCCAAGTGAAACTAAGAATAATTAAATCTCTACATATGTACACTCATAGAAAAAAACAAGAATTTTGTACTTAAATCAAGCCCAAATCAAGAATTTTGGTCACGAAAGTAGGGTAATACCGAATATTCTTATACGAAGTACACAATTCTTATAACAAGAATTTTTTTCTTACTTCGAAAATTCTTCTTTCAAGAATAATTTTGTCCGAATTTAAGAACGCCCGGGGCTGTTTCAAGAACAATATATTATTAGGGTCAGTTTGTTAATCTTAATTTTAAACCGAAAAAATCTTTTTTCAATCCCAATTGTATTTTAAACTAATACTAAAATTCTCAAAACAAGATTTAAGTTTAAGGGGTTGTGAGTTCGATTCTCGGTGAAGTCAATATATTTTTTTATATAAAAAAAAAAATTATTTTTTCAGAGTTCTTACATTGACTTCATTGAGAATCGAACTCAGGACCCTCGTACGTTTCACCAGGGTGGTTACTATGCCATCGTTTACTTTTTCTTGCCACTTTCTAATTACATGTTTGTTCTAAATGACACGTTGCTTTTTGTTGCCTCCACCGAGAATCGAGCTCACACGCTTTCACTGCTGCACGGACGTCTCTACCACGAGGCTATCGCGTATTTATGTTTGCTGCTGTCTCATTGCAGCTATGTTCTATTGTTATTTTGGGACAGGGTAGTATATTTTCAAGAAAAAGTGTTCTTGTTTTAAGACCACAAAGTGTTTGATTATTTCGTTCATTTCATATCATCTGCATTACAAACCAATGTAATTCGCAGATAGTTTATGGAATTTTCTTAATATAAGTAAATTTTTCAAATTTATTGATTTGAGTATGTAATAGTTTTGTTTTAAGAAACTTTTTTCTTAATTTAAGTACTTTATTCCTATTTGAAGCTTTTTGCATCTTATTTACTGATTTGAGTACGTAATGGTTTTGTTTTAAGAATAAAATTCTTAATATAAGTACTTTTTGCATCTCAATTTCAAAAACAAGAACGAAAAATTCTTATTCTAAGAATATTTAAGTACGAAAAATTCTTAAAATTTTAAGAATGGAAAAAGATAAATTTAATTCCGGTCGGACTTAATTTCAGAATTCCATTTTTCTCTTAGTGTATAATAAAACAAAAGTTTAAGATATTATTTTTTGCGAAATCTCAACGGGTTTTGGGGATATCGCCCAATATGTGGACCAGGGGTGACCAAAAATGTCTTACACAGTAAAAATAAAAGTCTAACTTTAATACCTTTTTGGTGTTTATATATAACAACGCCGAAAAAGTATTAAATTAATACCATTTTCGGTCTGATTTCTCGTGAGAGAGGAATTCAGTCGAAGATTCTCTCAGGCAAAAAAAAAAAAAATTACAGTTTTATTATATTGCCTTCACCGAGAGTCGAACTCACAATTTATTGAATGATCAACGGAGATGTCTACTATCAAGCCATCGAGTACTTGTGTTTGTCAGTGTCTAATTCCACTGTTGTTCTTAATGTAGTATGGCAATAGCGACGAATCGCGTGCTCTGAGCAAACAAACCACCGGACTTAATCTAATGCTAAAAAGTAATTAATTTAATACTTTTCCGGCTTTGTTTTAAAACAAATAGTACCTAAAACATTATAATGAGAGAAAGCGCTAGGGAGAGAGCGCTTTAGTACTATTTTGGTATTATTTTAAAACTATTTGGAATTAAAAAAAATTCAGAGTCTTAAATTAATACTATTTAGTATTAAAACTCAAATTTAATTCCAAAAAGGCTTAAATTCAATACCGACTGGTATTAAAAGTAAACTTTCATTTTTTACTGTGTAGTAGAATATGGGCGTCAAACGAAAGGTGTCAATGAGTGCTATAATATGCGATGTGTTTCATTGAAATATCTGAAATTGTTTGGGAGATATCTCGAAATTTCGACAGCTCGACCGCTTTCGGAGGTATCGACGAATATTTCCACAAAAATGTGTTAGTATCAATGTCTGAAACCGATTAAAGTATCGTTCCGGTTTCGGTTTCGGTTTTTGCAACGTGTTTCGGTTTCGGTTCCGGTTTCGTTCTTCAAAATTTATTTCGGTTTCGGTTACGGTTTCGTTCCGGTTTCGGTTTCCAAATAAAAACAGGAAAAAAAATTTTCTACTAAAATACTCAAGTACCTATGTAGCTACGAAATAGGTCTGAATTTTCATAACTTTTTTTCTGCGGCCATGATGGAATTTCTCCAATATAATAATACATTTATTAACGCTATGCATAGATGAAATTTCTGCACAACAAATTCCTAAAGTTAACTCTACTTTTTTATTAAAATGGAAGCCAAAGGAAATGTATAAATCGTTAAAAACATTAAAATTAGTGGCACTTTCCGAGGCAAGCCTGAACATTTCTTTTTCGGATCTCGTGAATTTGTTTCGATCGCTTCATTCAACTATATTCAAACTTCCTCTTTCAGAATTTTGATACTGATGTCAAAACGTGGCTCCACAATCTTCCATGAAAACTTTCAGGGTACCTATTTGTAAAACGAAGTACCTATGTGCCCACTCACATAAGTAAGGTATTGAAAAAATTCAAAACCGTTTGGAACCGGTTCCGGCTTTTGAAACGGTTTCGGTTTCGGTCTTTTCCATATCAAAATAACGGTTACGGTTTCGGTTTCGGTTTTGAAAAATGAATCGGTTTTAATCGGTTACGGTTACGGTTTCGGTTTCGGTTTCAGTCCTTGGTTAGTACATTATGGGTATGAAACAAAAAGTATTTATGAATGCTGTCATAAATCATTTTATTAATTTCAATACCTAAGCTACGCATACGAAGTCGCGGGCACCAGTTAGTGTTTAATACAAATGTCAAAGCAGTGATTATGAGATGTCCATCGCGTTCGTTGCTTCAATGCGGTATATCAAAGTCGAAGTATCCTGCAAAGTTTTATGTATCTCCTGCCTTGACCCTTCGCAACCTATATTTCGAAAAATGAAACCTTGAGAAAACAGCAATGTTATAGGGTAAGAATATCTGAAACGGATCACTTAAAATTATAAAAATTCAATTTTAATCAATACTGGTATTTTCGAGTAGCTACTGGCAATACAAACACATGTCTATCCTTACTTTTTTTTTTTTTTTTTAATGTTTATCCTGTTTAATCGCCAACTGAAATTTTTTGTCCTTTTTGTTTCAAAATTGAATAACTCGGGATATACTGAACCGATTTTGTAAATTGAAAGACCAATTTCTTCGTCTTTAAAAACCCTACCAGACTACATTTTTTATTTTAAAAAAATTTTATTTTGATTGTATATATTTTTAAACTTTTTGCGAAAACCGTGCAAAAAAAAATGAGTCAATGAATCTTTTTGCACACAAAAGAAGCAACATATGTAAAAATATGTTCGCTAAGATATTCCGTTGAGAAAAAAAATGGCCCGGCCCTATGAACACCAGAAATTTTAATTTGAACACCTCTTCCTCTAAATAAAAAAAAAATATATCATTTTTTGAATTAATTTATTGAACAAGATTTAGAGTAGTGAAACACTTAACAGTGAACTCAACACCTAGGAATGTGTTTTGGGGTATTTTAAGTTGAAAGTGTGTGGTATTTTATAAAAAGCTTATGAACTAGTGTGGATATTAGCGACAATCACAATTATTTCTCGATCCTGCATAATATACTGTTTTCCGAGCTAGAAATGAGTTTGCATGTAATATATTTAACGTCATCTGCTGGTTCGAACGAGTGATATTTTCTTGTTTTTGGAATCGAAAGAGCATTCGAAAATCTAGCTTTCAACCGATCAGCTTCAATTTCGTATTCAGCTAGCGTGCAAAAGTCGAAACTTACATTTTTTAAAAATTGCTGGGCCCATTCGAATAAATCGAGTGCCGTGGTTATTTGCGAATGGTCTGGTCGTTGCAAACTTGCACGGTAAGCATTTCTTTTCACCGTCCCTCCTATTCCGTCGCAAGCTCCCTTACCATGTGCTGTCCCGAAGAAATTCCAATGCATGCGTATACCGGTATCTCTCTGCACACATACCATATTTATGAAATTTGATTTGTTTTTGTATTGAGCTGCTGACCCATCCGAGAAAAAAATAAGCTTTTTTATATGCTCTATGCTGTGTATGTCTGCTAAAAAACGAATCATTTTTTGATTAAAAATGCTAACAGCCACAGAATCGTGCTTATTGCATTCAGATATTATAACAAAACTATGATGCTGGGTTTTGCCATTCTCCCTATAATATATCACATATGGATGCAGTGTTGCCTGTTTATTTAACCAATGGTTTGCCTGAACCGAGTCTTGAATTACAAAACTATAATTTTCGGCAAAGTCAAGACAAACAACGAACTCTCCCTCTTTTAGCGATTCCTTTGTTTTTTGAAAGAACGCGGCCTGTGACTTTGCGATATAGTCGTGCTCTACAAGTACTGGGAGCTCCTTTTTTATATCATTTATAAATTGGATTGGAGATTGAATGCACTTTGATAAATCACCCCTGTAAGTAAATCAAAGTGAGATACAAATTAATGTCTTCCTTGGCATAGTGAATTTAATAATAGTGTAATCACTATATCTAGTATAAGTGTAAGGTGATATTTGTTGTGATATGCTTACCGGTCCGTTTTTGTCCACGAGTTAAAAGTTATTTCTTCAATTTTGTGTTCCATAAAAATATTATTTAATTTATTTGTAATTTCTTTGACACCAGGACATTCTGGGCATTCCAATAAAAAGCAAAAGGACGATGGGTTATCACAAACCATGAGCTTACAAATATCTCTAATTCTAAGTTCCGTATTGACACCTTTTTTGTTTAGTGTGTTAAGTAAACCAAACAATCGTAATTTCATATTCTGATGAATATGACAAACGCATACGTTGTGTGTGCCTTTCGATCCTACCGGGATACAACCGCGGGGTCGAAGTTTAGTAAAAGCAGAGGGACTTATTTTAACTGTTGGGTATTTTAATATGAACTTCTTGTGCAGTTTCTTTATGTTACATAATAGTAGCCGCTTCTGCACCTGCTCACGAGTATTGTTATATTTTACACTTATGTAGTCTTTCCGTCCCGGCATAACGCGGCTATGTTGGTCATTTGTATAAAATGCTTTAACTTTTTCGACAGTGTCCCTAGACAACGGCCGTCCACCCCTTTTTTTACGCGTTTCTCCATATCCACACGAAATTTTGATTTTTTTGCTTTGATAAGCTGTTCGCCAAGAAACATTAAACACTTTTTGAATTTTGCGTACACTCCAATCTAACGGTAGGGTTGTTAAAACTTTATATTTGTCCGCTTTTGTCGCAGCTTTACACAGAGCCACTTTTACTTCGTCCACGAAATAAGTTTGTTCCACCTCATAGGCTTTTTTTCTACAACGTCTTTGCTTATTTTTTAAACACGGCTTTTGCACTTCGGTTTGATTTGGGGTTTCACTGTTTACTGTAGATTCACTTGTTGCACAATCGTTATTTCGGTAAGTTTTTAAAATTGATCGCCGGCACGAGTCGCACAAATATTTACCGGTTAAACTATGGTATACACTACTCCAATTTTCATTCACTAACTTAAGGTTTTTGTACACGTAATGACTGGTTTTTTTTAACGGATTGCAGCACACCCTCGAGAACGGCATTTTTTATATCACGACTTAATAGATTGAGAAACCTTAATAATATTAAATTTATAACATCAATGGTACAACAAAATACCAAGCTACTTTTCATTTAAAAAACAAGTGTGTATGAGGTAAGTAAGTTTCAGTGAGAGATTAAATCTAACTTAACCTCAAATACCCCAAAACACATTCCTAGGTGTTGAGTTCACTGTTAAGTGTTTCACTACTCTAAATCTTGTTCAATAAATTAATTCAAAAAATGATATATTTTTTTTTTTTATTTAGAGGAAGAGGTGTTCAAATTAAAATATCTGGTGTTCATAGGGCCGGGCCATTTTTTTTCTCAACGGAATATCTTAGCGAACATATTTTTACATATGTTGCTTCTTTTGTGTGCAAAAAGATTCATTGCCTCATTTTTTTTTGCACGGTTTTCGCAAAAAGTTTAAAAATATATACAATAAAAATAAAAAATTTTTAAAATAAAAAATGTAGTCTGGTAGGGGTTTTAAAGACGAAGAAATTGGTCTTTCAATTATCAAAATCGGTTCAGTATATCCCGAGTTATTCAATTTTGAAACAAAAAGGACAAAAAATTTCAGTTGGCGATTAAACAGGATAAACATTAAAAAAAAAAAAGTAAGGATAGACATGTGTTTGTATTGCCAGTAGCTACTCGAAAATACCAGTATTGATTAAAATTGAATTTTTATAATTTTAAGTGATCCGTTTCAGATATTCTTACCCTATATATATCCAAAAAAAAGCAGTGAACAGCAAAACTACACTCAAAGAAAAAATCACAGTTATATCAACAGTCCTCTACTGTTAATACCAAAAACTATTGAATTGACGGAAATCTGGTCAAGTAATGTAGATTTACAGTGAATCCAACAGATTTAACAATCATTTAACAGCGAAGACACTCTCACAACAGATTTCTGCAGTTAATCCAACAGATTTAAGTTAATCCAGCCGATTTAACACTCTCACAACAGGCTTCTGCAGTTAATCCAACAGACTTCTGCAGTTAATCCAACAGACCTCTGCAGTTAATCCAACAAATTTAACACTCTCACAACATACTTTCTGCAGTTAATCCAACAGATTTAACACTCCCACAACAGACTTCTGCAGTTAGTCCAACAGATTTAACAGCAATTCAACAGCGAAGATACTCCCATTACTGTCATAGAACAAAGCTGCAATTCGACGCCATCAAACATAAGTACGCGATGGCCTAATGGTTAGCTTCTCCGTTCAGCAGTCAAAGCAGCGTGAGCTCGATTCTCGGTGGAGGCAACAAAGCAACGTAGGAAAGTGTAATTTAGAACAAAGCTGTTATTAGACGCTGGGAAGCATAAGAAAGCGATGGCATAATGGTTATACAGTAGACACCTGGGTTGAGTATTCAAGAGCCCTGAGTTCCGATTGTCGCTGAATTCACAATATAAGAACTCTGGAAAAAAAAATTTGTTTTTGTTTTTGTTTGTTTCGAGAATCGAACTCGGAATACCTAAAACAACAAAATTTTCTGTTAAAACAACAGCTAAAACTGTTCACGAACGAGCAGCATCTGTTGTTTTCACAGATATATCGTTTGGATGGTTTTTGAATGTGAAATCTGTTGTTTTAACCTGTAATCCAGTTCGTTTTACTGTATTTTTACTCTGGGTGTAGATTTCAACAAAGTTGGATAGAAGTGGGAACCTTTCTCTGAAGGGGGCGAAATAACCCAAACGGCAACACAAAACTTAGCAAAATTATTATTGCTACCACTCGGAAAGAAGCCAAATTGTGTCTTATTGCTCAAATATAGTACTTCATTGCAGGCAGGATAGCAAGGGGCTCATATCAATCCTGCTAAGTCGTTCAGGCCAAGCCGCAAGACATGAAATTTTTTGTTTACTTTATAACCGACCAAGTTCATGACAATTTACAAAATGTTTGCATTGTGTACCATGTGAAGTGTGATATCTAAAGCCAAAAAAAAAACTCTAAATACTCTAAATTCTATCTTGGTCCCATCATGCGTCTCTTCGTTAAAGATAGAATTCGCTTCTCGAAATTCCTGTCAAATATTTCACTCATAACATATCGCACACCTAGATCTAAAGGGAGCTAATTCAAATATCTTAAATTTTGAGATATGCGTACTTCCGCGCTCTCCCATTTAATACCCTACAGCGGATAAAATCATCGGAAATTACTAGGTCGCTTATCAAAAAAGAGGATAAAAACTGGTTTTTGTATTGCAAAGCACAAATTTATTATTTTGCTTTCACCATGGCTAGCGCTAGTTGGCAGGATACCCACCGATCTGTATACTCGATTAACTACATTCCTCGTGGTCCAATTTTCAGTGATACAGATACGAATGCAATTTTTAGCATGTAACGCACCAAAAATCAATAGGAGGATTCGCTAAGTCTTGCAAACGGTGCACGGATTGTACAGATTGCACGGATTGCATGGATTGTAAACTCACAACAACAATATAAGTTATCACAAGTTTCTTCCCACAAATGTCATTAACCAAATGGCACAGTTGTCTTCCTAGCCTTCGCCTAGGTCAATCACATTCAGCCAAATTACGACAGCACGCCACCTCATGCAACTAGCTGGATCAGCAGAAATGCGATCACACGGTATGATCGCATATCGTTGTTGGCACACTTCGCTGTGTCAGCGAAACAATAGCTATTGCTATCGTTTGTGGTCATTGCGCTATGACAACATCACAAGTGCCACAATTCTCTTCATCATGTTTAGCTGCATCAGCAAAAGCAGCTATAGCAACAGCAGCAAGTAAACATCGTTAGCGCAACGGTTGTGTCAACGTCGCTAACCGCCAGCAGAGCAGCAGCAGCGTTATCCAACGTCGTGGGTTAGGTGGACAGTTAGGGTAATTATTAAGCTTTAGTTTTAGAAAGAACTCAATAAAGAATACGTGCTAAAAAGCACAATTGGCGCCCAACGTGGGGCTGGAAAATACTAATCATTTTTTATCCTAAGGGACAAATAATAACCACAAACAAGTTAGAAGGATTTGAAACAAGCATCCTGGCGAATACGAAGTTAATGATAATAACCGCAAACAGCTAGAAGGATTTGAAACAAGCATCCTGGTGAAATATGAAGTTAATGATAATAACCGCAATCAGTTAGAAGAATTTGAAGCAAGCAACAACGGAAGGAGTAGAAACAAGAATCGTTACAACCCAAAGAAGAAAATCAAGAATTAACGTAGGCTAGGATAACACCTAAGTATGAAGAGGTAAGTGAAGTGCTCTAAAAGAATTAGTGAAAGTACAAAACCGAAAATTAAAAAAAAAAAAAAACAAAAAAAAAATTAATAAAAAAATAGGTGCTAAATAAACCTGTGTCCTTTGTGAAATTTTTTAAGAAAATCTTTGAATGTTAAATGACCGAGGTGTTGGAGGACCTCTTTAAGAATTTAAATTTAGCAGCAAACAGACAAAATACAATGAATACAGAACAAGTTAGCGAGATAGTAAAAGCAGAGGTCAGGAGAGCTTTAGCCGAACAGAAAACCGAGTTTGACAGAAGGCTTCTTGCTTTACAGAATCAAGTAACAATAAACAAACCTAAGGTAGAAAAATATAGTAGGGTAACAATTAACCCCCTTACTACCTGCGACATTACACTAGACGCGATAAAGTCCTTTCCGGAATTTTTTGGCCACCAAGGCACGTACGTATCCTGGCGGGAAGCACACAATGCCTATGAATTATTTAGGAGATACGACGGCAGTGAATGCCACTACCAAACCGTTACTATTATTAGAAACAAAGTGAGAGGTGCTGCCGACGCAGCACTTTCTTCTTTTAACACAGTGCTTAACTTTAGCGCTATAATCTCCAGACTTGACTTTACTTACGCGGACAAACGGCCGATATACTTAATCGAGCAGGAATTGTCCACCCTGAGACAGGGATCAATGACATGCCTAGAATTCTACGATGAGGTAGAAAAGAAGCTAACTTTGTTAGCAAATAAGACAATTATGTCTTATGAGAGTGGTATTGCAGACACTATAAATGAGAAATATAGGGCCGATGCACTCAGAGTATTTATATCAGGTTTAAGGAAACCACTATGTGATATCTTGTTCGCATCTAGGCCATCCGACCTCCCATCCGCCCTGGCTACAAGAAGTAGATGCCAACAATTAGCGTTACGCTTTCGCAATGAATTTCGCGAACAGATTTCAAGAAAAACCTGGCGGAAATAAAAATCTGGCCAATCAAAAGACACCTAACTATGATCACGGTGTGGGTCATAAAAACCCGCATTTTTCAGTAAGCAAACAAAATAAACAGGCCAGTCGTCCACAGAACTATGGAAATGCCCAAAAACCATTTACCAGTAGTAATTATTCTGGCCAAAGGCGCATTGAGCCTATGGAAGTAGATCCCTCCATATCCCAATTTAAAAACCAAGCAAGTAATCCCAACCACGAACAATACGGCAAGCCGCAAGGGAACGGGCAAAAACGTTTAGCGAACTCAGGGCGGTACACAGGACCCAAAATACAGCGCGTAAACCATCTTACCGACGAGTGGGAGTTGCAAAATGAAGAAACATACAATAACGAAGCCGAGCAGGCAGCCGACAACATCGAATCCGATGAGGTTAATTTTGTAGGGCAAAGTCCCTCCTTCCTTGGATTTCAAGGTCAATAGGAGGAAAGGAAGTCAAGCTCCTTGTTGACACGGGGGCGTCAAGGAGCTATATCAGGCCCCTTCCAGGGCTGAAAGGAATAAAACCAGTAGAAAACTCATTTTTAGTAAAGTCTATTCATGGAGTTACCCCCATCAAACATAAATGCAAGGTTAAAATTTTTGGGACAATAGCAGAATTTTTTCTATTACCTAATCTTACTTCATTTGACGGTGTAATTGGCCTTGACTTATTGAACAAGGTACACGCGTCTATTAATTTAAAAACAAACACAATAACACATGATTTTGGTAAAGAGATTATACTATTTGTATCTAGCGAGGATGTTAGTCACTTGCGACTGCAGGCAGAAAACGTCCCACAAAATCTAGAAGAAGCATTCTCGAAAATGATTGGTAGCATAAATGGAGTTTTTGCAGACCCCAACGAAGCACTACCATACAACACAAACGTAGTAGCAACGATTCGCACTACAAACGAAGACCCCGTGTATTCAAGGCTATACCCTTATCCATTGGGCGTCTCGGATTTCGTGAACAAAGAAATTCAAGAACTGCTAGCAAACGGCATCATTCGCTCATCCAGGTCACCATATAATAATCCTATATGGGTGGTAAAAAAGAAAGGCCTTGACGAAACTGGGCAAGAAAAAAAGCGGATGGTTATAGATTTTCGAAAGCTCAACGAAAAAACCATCAGCGATAAATATCCAATCCCGGATATCACGGGAATTTTATCAAATCTAGGTGGAAGTCAATTTTTTACTACCCTTGATTTGAAATCTGGTTTCCATCAGATCAACCTGCTGGAACGGGACAGAGAAAAAACAGCATTTTCCGTAAAAAATGGAAAGTATGAATTTTGTAGATTGCCATTCGGTCTAAAGAATGCTCCCAGCATTTTCCAGAGGGCAATAGACGATGTGTTGAGAGAACACATAGGAAGAAAATGCTTCGTCTATATGGATGATGTCATTATATTTTCCCAAAACGAAGAACAACATCTAGATGATGTGGAAGTGATTTTGAGAAGTTTATTTGAAGCCAACATGAGAGTGTCGGCGGAAAAATCAAAATTTTTCAGAACCGAAGTAGAATTCCTGGGTTTTTTAGTTTCACAGGGCGGAATCAAGACGTGCGCGGATAAAGTGGATGCCATCAGGAATTTTCAGGAGCCCACTACTCTGAGGGGGCTAAGATCATTTTTGGGTTTAGCGGGGTACTACCGCTGTTTCATTAGGGATTTCGCTAAAATAGCGAAGCCACTTTCAAATATAATGAGGGGTGAATATGGCCGAGTTACTGCGTCACAGTCGAAAAAAATCGAAACTGATTTGACTGATGAACAGAAAAAAGCCTTCACTACCTTAAAGGAAATACTAGCATCAGAAGAGGTGACACTAACCTACCCTGATTTTAATAAATTGTTTGATTTAACCACGGATGCATCGTCGTACGCAATAGGTGCTGTCCTGTCACAAGAAGGAAAACCTATAACAATGATATCCCGTACTTTGACCAGTAGTGAGGAACATTTTGCCACAAACGAAAGAGAGCTATTGGCCATCGTTTGGGCACTTAAAACCCTTAGAAACTACCTTTACGGCGTAGCAGATCTTAAGGTTCATACAGATCACCAACCGCTCACTTTCGCGGTTTCAGACAGAAACCCTAATTCAAAAATTAAAAGATGGAAAGCCTTCATAGATGAATGTAATGCGAAACTAATTTACAAACCCGGTAAAGAGAATGTAGTCGCAGATGCGTTGTCTAGGCAACATATGAACGCCCTGGATAACATGAGTACCGAAACAATTCATAGCGAAGTTTCGTCAACCAACACGATTGAGAGAACTCATAAACCAGTGAACTGCTTTCGTAATCAGATACTAGTAGAGGAAGGCATAGAACAAGGGAAAAGAACGTTCATAATTTTTGGAAAAAAAAATCTCGTTCAAGAGTAAAGAGGATTTAATAAGCCTCCTACAAGAAGCGGTAAAAGTGGATGTTGTTAACGCAATATACTGCGACTTACACACACTAGCACAATTTCAGGACAAACTGGTTGAACTTTTTCCAACAGTCAAATTTAGACATACGGAAAAATTTGTGATCAACATAACAGACCCGAACGAGCAGCAAGAAATTATCGCTGCCGAACATAATCGGGCACATCGAGCGCCCCAGGAGAACGTTAAGCAAATATTGGAAGACTATCTTTTCCCCAAAATGGAGAGAAAAGCCAAACAATTTGCCTCTAACTGCCACACATGCTCCCGGACGAAGTATGATCGCCATCCTAAAAAGCAACTTATTGCTCAGACGCCCATTCCTACATATTGTGGAGAGATCCTCCACATCGACATATTTTCAACGGGCTCCAAGTATTTCTTAACTTGCATTGACAAGTTTTCAAAGTTTGCTATAGTACAGTCCTTAAAGTCCAGGACAATAGTAGACGTAAAGCCACAGCTTCTTCAGCTAATCAACATGTTTTCAGGTACAAAAACTATTTACTGTGACAATGAAAAGTCACTAAATTCTAATAGTATCAAATCCATGCTCAAGAATCATTTTAATATTGACATCGCGAATGCCCCACCCCTTCACAGTACATCAAATGGCCAGGTGGAGCGATTCCATAGCACATTGACAGAAATATCGCGATGCCTCAAACTTGATACAAATATGGATGACATTGAAGAAATTATTCTTTTGGCCACAATCAAGGAACTTGAAATACATAATAGGAATCGACAAGACATGGAGTTTGCAGTGGGAGAGAAAGTACTAGTTAAAAACAATAGAAGACTAGGAAATAAATTGACGCCTCTCCACACCGAAGAAGAGGTCGAAAAAGATCTCGGCACTACGGTGCTTATAAGAGGAAGGAGGGTCCATAAGGACAACCTTCGCACAAGCTAAGTAACTTATGTCATTTACATTTTTATTTTTAGGGTTTCCCTGGTATTTCTCACATTGTTATCGGCATCGTTGTCAACGGGACGGATAATGGACTACACTAACGCAAGGTACATCCCAGTGGTAGACGGAGATATTATAATCTGGGAAAATTTCGGACACATCAAGCATATCACCAACTTAACTCTCTACAAACTACTACGAGACGAAACATTTAACGCGACAGATCATTTCCCCCAATCGCACATGAAGAAAATATTGCACGTAGACATAGGCCAAATAGACAGACTTCTACAATTGATAAACACTCACCATAGGCAGACGAGAAGTTTAAACGCCCTCGGGACATTATTAAAATATATTACTGGCACTCCTGACCACGACGATTTCGACAGACTGAGTAGCACAGAGGAACAATTAATCGACTCACAGGACAGGCAGTTCATTATTAATACGGAAGTACAAAAAGAAATTAATAGCCATACTATCACAGTGAATAAGATTCTAAAACAAGCAAAACAAAGAGAAATAGACACAGGTTATCTCTACGACATTCTTATGGCCAGAAATAGGGCAATGATAACAGAATTAAATAACTTGCTCACCTCCATTACTTTCGCAAAAATTGGAACGCTCGATCCTATTCTTCAGGATAATGCGGAGATAAACTCAATAAGCAAAATGAAGCACTTCACAAACCTCACGATAGCCGATATCATACCTTTAGTTAAGATTAAAATAGTCCAATACAATAACGTAATATACTTTTTAATGAAATATCCTATACCTAGATTTAGATGCAAGAAAATACGAATTTTTCCAGTAGCCCACGACCACCAAATTCTACATTTGCAGGAACCCATCTTAGCTACATGCGACAACCAAACTGTAGCGGTAAGAAATTGTAGTAACACAACCCCAACATTCTGCCTAACATCATTAGCAACTTCATGCGCTCTACAGCTAATGACACGCAACACGGCCAACTGTGGTACAACATACAACAATCTCGCTCCTATCACATCGATAGGTGACGGTGTGATTGTTATTAACTACCAAACGGCGGTCATAGAAGAAAATGACGAGGCTGCAATTACAGTAAATGGAACTTACCTGGTGGCCTTCGAGAAAATGGTAAGAGTTAACGGCCCCCTATTTTATAACGAAAATTCCACGGCGCCTTTGAAACCTGAAGCGCCATGGTCCCCAGATATCAACTTGACACAGCACATAGAAATTCTGAGCGCACCTTACCTTCACCACGTAAATCAGCAAAACCTTCAGCATATTAAACATCTGCAGCAAAGCGCCAAAAGCAATAACCTGGTAAGTTTCGCCGCTTTGGGAGCCCTACTCATTATAGGAATGCTCGCATACGCATTTCAGTGAGCAGCAGCGAACAGAAAGAAAGCGTCCTTAGCCAAATCCATCAAAGCCGTTATTGAAAATGCCGCCATAAGGTCCGCGGACGTCCCTAACTTAGAAGGGGAAGAGTTATCACAAGTTTCTTCCCACAAATGTCATTAACCAAATGGCACAGTTGTCTTCCTAGCTTTCGCCTAGGTCAATCACATTCAGCCAAATTACGACAGCACGCCACCTCATGCAACTAGCAATAACCCAAACGGCAATAAACCAAATGTGTGTTATTGCTCAACTGAATGTGAAATAACACAAATTTGTGTTATTGCATCACTTTGGGAAACAAGTCAAATTTTTTTTTCCCACGTTTGAGCAATAAGGCAAAAAAGTGGACATGAACGCATCACTGACTTATAAATATGTAGATTTACCGCTGCAGCATAAGTCCAGTAATATATAAGCATACATACCTACATTGTAGATACATTGTTTGTTACTCTCAACTGGCCATTATGTATTAAATATTAAGTGTTATACAAAAAGTAGATAAAGGTAGAGTTAAGAGAAGAGAGTGTAGAGTTTTTTAAATGAAATCCACACCTGTGATAGTGATGATTCGGGTGATGAAGAAATATCCGAAACTGTACCTGTAGACGAACCTCAACAAAATTATATCCTTATAAGAACGGCAACTTTTGTTTGTTCCATGCAAACATTTTAAAGTTTGCAATGACTGTTTTCAGCAAATGAAAAAGAATGCTGAGGAAAGAAAAAACAGAAATAATTTGTCCGATTTGCCGATATTGCCGTTTGGTTTTTTTCACCCCCACGGCGTAGATAGCTTTTTGTGACAATTTTTTGTTTTACTTTCAAGTTATTTTTATTGGGTATTTTTATTATGACAATCACTTATTACATTATTTTCCTTAAGTGGGGGGAGGGCGCGGCGGTTCGCGCGCTCTTTCACGACGATCGGGCGCTGCGCGCCGAGGCGCGCGCCGTGTGCCGGATCGCGGCGACCGGTCGCAGCGGGTCGTGCGCGGCTTGGCCCCAACGACTTATGCAGGTTTGATATGAGCCCCTTGCGATCCTGTCTGAAATGAAATACTATATTTGAGCAATAAGACAAAATTTGACTTCGTTCCGAGTGGTAATAAACCAAACCTTAAAATTTTGCTACATTTTGTGTTATTTCACATTCAGTTGAGCAATAATACAAAGTTTGTGTTATTGCCGTTTGGGTTTTTTCACTCCCCCGGCGTAGATAGCTTTTTGTAACAATTTTTTGTTTTACTTTCAAGTTATTTTTATTGGTTCTTTTTATTATCATGACAATCACTTATTACATTGTTTTCCTTAAGTTTGGTTGGAACAGCTTTGCGTAACAATGCCAATTCCACCAACAAACCCCATAATAACAATTTAAATTACCGCAACCTCAACGAAACGTAGTGACTAAAAATACGTTTTTCTATCTGCTGTAAAATTTGTCTTGCTTTAAGCGCGCAATATTCCTTTTTGCATTTACGCGATATTGCTCACCAAGCGGCGATATAGTAAAAGCAAACCGAAAAAATTAAGCATTTCGAGAAGCTAAGAGGACAAAATCCAAAAGAATGAGGAAGCCAGGATGGCGAGAGGGTGAGTCGACGGGCCACTTGACCATCGTTACGTATAAGAAGCAGTATTTAAAACCTTTAAATCTAATTTTTAAATATATTATCACGCTCCAAACTTTCGATTATTATAATGCTACTTATGTGATCGATAGGTGGAACACGCAAAAATGCAAAAATATCAACACCTGATAGAGATAAAATAAGTACCATACTTAGCTTATCTTCAGAAGTACATGAATACATGTATATACATGAATATATATATAGAACTCTCATAAAAATTCATTTATTTTTTGTCTTTTTTGACTAAAAACGCATTGTGATGGAGCATCCTTGTGCCCCACCCTTTTATTGGTCTTGTTCGGGCCCATAATTGACCTTTAAAATGTTTGGTCTTGAAGCTAATTTTGGAATTCCTATGCACAGATTTTTATTTTTTGCGTTCAAAAGTTGATTAGGTATCGAGAGAAAACCGTTAAATCGATTTTGTTTTATATAACTCCCTTTTTCTTTGTCCAAATTTTTAAAACTTAAATGTCGCCGTAGAGGTCCTGCTCGGGCCTATCATTGACCTTTGAAGTGTTTTATCTTAAATCGAATTTTGGACTTTTATCGTCATTAATTTCGGTCTTGTTATAAAGTTTCAAATAAAGGTGACACACACTGAACATGTACATCATACGTTTTCCGTATCAACAAAGCCCAACCTGACTTTATCATTCAGAAAAACAACTTATCCTTTTTTTTCAAAATCAGTAGAAAATTTGTTTTCCTGTTCCGAGTTCATAAAATTTGTGATTTTTTAAATGGTATTTTTTATATATGTGTCACTGTAAAGTAAAATTACTTGTGAGAAAATATTTAAAGAATCCCAGATCAGGCTTTTTTATTATCATTATTATTCATTTTGTAATAAGAGGCTGGGCTTTTTGGAATTTCGTAAAAAGTTTCGGCACTCGCTACTTAAAATAAAAAAAATTAAAGTCACATATAAGCTATGAAATTGCACAAATTTGTGTAAGTCCTGTTTTTTAAAATCTCACTATAATATTTTTTTTTAATTTTTGGCCGATACGGGACATTGTGCCGCGCCTTAACTTCTGGTCACTCCAACTAAAAAAATGGTTTGTTGACGAACAAGAAGAAACGAAGTAAAAAACCTGTTTACAAGCAAATTGTTGCGGATTTTAGTCTTGGCAACCAACTCACTTTTGGCAGCCATGATCTAAAGACTTGTTTTACCCATATATATAATACTTCTATATTGCGCCTATCCTATGTTCACAATGTGGAAATTTTTAGATCAACATTATTGTATGAAACTGTTCAAATGCAAGTTCTGCGCATGCGCCAGATTTGTCAAATGCAGCAGCGCATTGAAAAAATATTATGAAAGGGAATGGCGGGGGTCATTATTCCCTTTGTACCAATTGTACATAAAAGTTATAAAATCGCAGTTTAGTGGATTAAACAACGAAAAGGCCAACCAATAGAATAAAAATCTTGATGTATTTAATATTTTTTCTGGCTAACAGCCATTCAAATTGTACTTTTCACATAAATGCAAGAAAAAACAATAAATGCATATTTTTTCAGTTGAATTTAATTCATTTTACATATTATTTCAAGTACTAGCAGATATTCAGTAAGTAACAACCATTCAAATTATACTATTGACATGAATGCTAGAAAAAGGCATTAAATGCATATTGGCTTACAGCCTTGTAGCTTATAGGTACTATTTGGATAAATGCTAAAATAAATGTATATTTTTTCAGGTATAATAAATTCATTTTACTTATTATTTTACGTGCTAGCAGCCATTCAATTTATACTATTGACATGACTTATACACTTGAACCTAACCCATTACAAAATTAACAGATACAAACCCTTTTTATTCAATATTTCGGTTTAAGCTACAATGTAGATACCCACATAGGACGGCAGCATAGATATATTTATTTACTGGGCTGATAGCTATTGATGATGAAATAATATCAACTTTGTAAATTTTTTTCTTACGTATTGTTTTTCATCCGTTGTTTTTTTTTTGTTTCATAAACCAACCGAATGTCCAAGTAAAAACTTATTATTTCTTTACAGAGCTGTATCCGATCAGTAGGGGAGTTGGAGGATCTGGTAAAGACTTTACAACGGCGCTCTCGAATGCCTTAGAGCAGGCTTGCCCAGTGCCAAAACCACGCGGTAAACATAGGCCGCATTGGTGGTCCTACGACCTGGACTCGCTCCGAAAATCATGTAGGACACAATTTAATAAGGCCAAGAGCCTTCGCACGGAGACTCAATGGCTCGAATATAAAGTTAAACTCAGGGCCTACAAAAAAGCTCTGAGGCAGGCGAAGAGAGTATCGTGGAGAAATTTCTGCACTGGGGTCGAAAATGTCGACGATACAGCGAGACTTAGACGAGTGCTCTCAAAAACTCAAACAGCCACAAGCTATTTGCGCAAACCTGACGGATCCTGGACCAGCACGGAGAGGGAAACCCTAGAGCTGCTCTTGAATACGCACTTCCCAGGGAACTTGCATGAGGAACCCGTAGCACCTACAACAAACCTGGCTGTATACATACCCATCACGGAGGAAAAGGTTAGGTGGGCGGTTAAAAGCTTCGAACCGTTCAAGGCTGCCGGGCCAGACGGGATTATTCTCGCACAACTCATAAACACGCTGGAGACCTCAGCCAAATGGCTGGTATTTCTCTATACAGCCTGCCTGGCTCTTAGCTACATTCCGTGCTCCTGGAGAAGTGCCACGGTAGTGTTTATTCCTAAGGCGGGGAAGGCATCTCATTACGAGCCGAAGGACTACAGGCCGATCAGTCTCTCATCCTTTGTGCTCAAAACCTTCGAGAGGATAATAAATGACTACCTCTCCTCTACTATTGATAGCAACCTGATCTGTAGCTATCAGCATGCATACACCAAAGGGAAATCTACAGAAACTGCGCTTCACAGCCTAGTTTCTGTTATTGAAAAATCGCTGTATGAGAAGGAGTACTGTCTTGCGGCCTTTTTAGATATTGAAGGAGCCTTCAACAACATAAGCCCTGATGCTATAAACACCGCTTTAACAAGTCTGGGCATAAGCAGGTCTCTTATTGGACTTATTGATCAACTGCTAAGGGGTAGACGAATAGTTTCATCACTGGGCTCGGTTGACTTATCACGCTATGTCACAAGGGGAACGCCTCAGGGTGGTGTTCTCTCCCCGCTTCTATGGAACCTCACTGTCAACTCGATGCTGCGAGACACAAGCTGGGGGGCGGGAAGGTAGTGGCATATGCAGACGATTTAGCTATAGTATATAGGGGCAAATTCCCACAAACCCTGTGCGACTTGATGCAAGTAGCACTGCGAGAGGTTTCCTCATGGTGCTCGCGCTGCGGACTGAGCATCAACCCGGGAAAAGTAGAACTGGTTCTTTTCACCAACCGCTATAAGATGCCACACAGAGCCAACACTGCCTAATAAAATAGAACAAAAGTCATATGATATCTCTATAGATTTTCTTCAAGAAGAAGTTCTTTTTATTTTTGAAGAGAAAATCTTATTAATCTTTACAAAGAGAAATCTTGCAAAAAACGTACTGATTTCTTAGGGTTCCTAACAAGAAGATTCGACTTATTAATGTTTTCAAAGGGAAAACATATTTCCGCGTAATTGTATGTGTTAATAAGACGATCTTAGGGTTCCTAACAAGAAGATTTGACTTATTAATGTTTTCAAAGGGAAAACATATTTCCGCATAATTGTATGTGTTAATAAGACGATCTTAGGGTTCCTAACAAGAAGATTTGACTTATTAACAGATTTCCGCATAATTGTATGTGTTAATAAGACGATCTTAGGGTTCCTAACAAGAAGATTTGACTTATTAATGTTTTCAAAGGGAAAACATATTTCCGCATAATTGTATGTGTTAATAAGATTTGACTTATTAATGTTTTCAAAGGGAAATCTTGCAGAAAACGAACTGATTTCTTAGGGTTCCTAACAAGAAGATTCGACTTATTAATGTTTTCAAAATGAAATCACATATTATTGAGAAGAAAATAAAAATTATATTTCAGAGTTCTTATATTGTCTTCGATAACTTCAGATTATCAGTTACGATTCAGTTTTAGATTTCTCTAGTATTGCCTTTACCTTCTTATGTTGCCTTTTTATATTTCCTTCAAGCCATCTCACCGCACTCTTCCTTACATTGCCTTCCACACTTGCCATATTGCCTCCACCGCGAATCGAACTAACCACATATTGAATGCTGAACACAGGTGCTTACCATCGAGCCATCGGGTACTTCTGCTTCTCAGCGTATAATTGTTTTACATGATGTCTGCTGATGATGATGCAAGATTTCCCTTTGAAAATATTAATAAGGCAAATCTTCTTGTTAGGAACCCTAAGATCGTCTTATTAACACATAAAATTATGCGGAAATATGTTTTCCCTTTGAAAACATTAATAAGTCAAATCTTCTTGTTAGGAACCCTAAGATCGTCTTATTAACACATACAATTATGCGGAAATCTGTTAATAAGTCAAATCTTCTTGTTAGGAACCCTAAGATCGTCTTATTAACACATAAAATTATGCGGAAATATGGTTTCCCTTTGAAAACATTAATAAGTCAAATCTTCTTGTTAGGAACCCTAAGATCGTCTTATTAACACATACAATTATGCGGAAATATGTTTTCCCTTTGAAAACATTAATAAGTCAAATCTTCTTGTTAGGAACCCTAAGATCGTCTTATTAACACATACAATTATGCGGAAATCAGTTAATAAGTCAGATCTTCTTGTTAGGAACCCTAAGATCGTCTTATTAACACATAAAATTATGCGGAAATATGTTTTCCCTTTGAAAACATTAATAAGTCAAATCTTCTTGTTAGGAACCCTAAGATCGTCTTATTAACACATACAATTATGCGGAAATCAGTTAATAAGTCAGATCTTCTTGTTAGGAACCCTAAGATCGTCTTATTAACACATACAATTATGCGGAAATCTGTTAATAAGTCAAATCTTCTTGTTAGGAACCCTAAGATCATCTTATTAAAATAAGAAGTTTTTCTCTTTCAGCTTTTTTTCAATATTTTGACAGAAATTTCGAGAAGATTTTCTTATTAATAACACATATAAAAAGAAATCGCAAAGAAAAAAGAAGAAATTGCACTTGATAATATCAATAAGAATTTCCTCATTAAACCAAATAGATTTGCGTATGGCCTGAGCCTATTGCCTGAGCCTGAAAACCGTTCATAAAGACAATCTTATTAATTTTATTAGGCATTTTTGGCTCTGTGTAGAAATAAGGTTGCTATCAATAGTCGTTGAGAGGTAGTCGCTTAGTATCCTCTCAAAGGTTTTGAGTACAAAGGACGAGAGACTGATCGGTCTGTAGTCTTTTGGCTCGTAGTGGGATGCCTTCCCAGCCTTAGGGATAAACACTACCGTGGCGCTCTTCAGGAGCCCGGAATGTGGTTGAGAGCCAGGCAGGCTGTGAAGAGAAATACCAGCCATTTAGCTGATGTCTCCAACGTGTTTATAAGTTGCGCGGGGATAATCCCGCCGGCCCGGCAGCCTTATACGGTTCAAAGCTTTTAATTGCCCACCTTACTCTTTCCTCAGTGACGGGTATATTTACTGCCAGGTTTGTTGCAGGTGCTAGTGGTGCATCATGCAGATTCCCCGGAAAATGTGTATTCAAGAGCAGCTCAAGGGTTTCCTCTTCCGTGCTGGTCCAGGATCCGTCAGGTTTTCGCAGATAGCTGATGGTTGTTTGACTTTTCGAGAGGACTCGTCTAAGTCTCGCTGTGTCGTCGACCTTTTCGACGCCAGTGCAGAAATTTCTCCACGAGGTTCTCTTCGCCTGTCTCAGAGCTTTTTTGTAGGCCCTTAGTTTAGCTTTATATTCGTGCCAATGAGGCTCACAGCCGAAGCTCTTGGCCTTGTTAAATTGTTTCCGGCATGATATTCGGAGCGAGTCCAAATCGTAGGACCACCAATGTGGCCTGTGTTTACCGCGTGGTTTTGGCACTGGACAAGCCTGTCCTAGAGCATTTGAGAGCGCCGATGTAAATGTAGTAACAAGATCCTCCAGCTCCTCTACTGATTAGGGGGCTTGTGAGGGCAGTACTGGGAGGTCTCTGCCTAATATTTCATTGTGTAACTGCCAATTTGTGTTACGTGGATTGCGCTTCATGATTGGTTGTTCTACAATAAAGTCTAAAACCATTTCTATGTAACGGTGGTCGGAGAATGAATGTTCTTCCAGAACCCGCCATTTTCTGACCCACCCATAAGCGCCTTCACTACAGATAGTGAGGTCTATGACCTCCCTACGGGTCTTAGTGATAAAATTAGGCTCATTACCCACGTTGCAAATTACCAGGTTGGTTGTTAAGAGGTAATCAAACAGAGACTCGCCCCTGGCATTGATATCGGAACTCCCCCATTGGACATTGTGAGCATTAGCGTCCGCTCCAATAATAAGATTACCCGTGCAGAAATTTGACACCAGGTCTTTCACCTCCGTTTGTGGTGGGGGTTCTTCGGCGTCGTAGGGCATATAGACCGACGCAACCGTCAGGCGGGTGCTGTCGACCGTTAGACTGATAGCGGTAATATCACCATTGGTGTAGTTAGGTAGGAGAAAGGAGTTCAACTCAGACTTGACCAAAATACACGTTCGGACTTTCCTCTCCTCGCTGGCTCGAATGAGCTTGAAGCCCTTAGTCCCCAATCCGCAGATTCTCGAGCTATTGACCCAGGGTTCTTGGATGAGGACCACATCCACGTCGCCTTTAGAAAGACGACTACTTAAAGCAGCCGAAGCCACTTTAGATTTGTGCAGATTAATCTGAAGCACCACCAACATGAGAGCGCACAGACTTCCCTGCCGTCCCCATGTCGTCGAGGTTTGCCCCATCCCGGAGGTTGCCTATCAACGGCGAGTTGTTCCGATTAACTGCCCGATATGGCGTTACAGGAGTCCTGCTGCTTGTAGCGTTAGATGTTAATCGCTCAGCGTTGGCTGCTACCACCGTGACGTCGAGGACTTCCTCGTCCTGTAGGCTGTCCTCCATCTCCGAGTTGTTCACAGCACTATCGGCAAGGGACGTTGCGGATAACATGCCTTCCGCATCGGAATCCTCCGCTTCCTCTTCTGGTAATTCGTTTTCCGGTTCCCCCGGAGCAGCCGAGAAGGTAGCGCGCTGAGCGTCACCACGATATACGTGGATAACAATCTGGCCTACGCTGTAGTGTACTAGGCCATTGCACCTTTTGAGGGGCTCGATTGACTCTTTATTCATGGTGAACACCACCTGTCTGTCGGGCCCCACCGCATCCCCGACCAGATTAACACTCCAGTCATGCGTTGGGAGAGACGGATTCATTAGCCGTAGCATCCCGAGAATTCTGTCGGGTTCGTCAGGGATGGCCGGAATCCACGCCCTTGCCCTTGGACGAGCTGGAATGTCCTTCCAGTCGACGACCTCTATCTTTGCGCCCTTGTAGACTTCACCCAGTTTAGCAGCTGCTGCCTTATACAGTGCTACGGTTTTTGCATCCTCGCATGCGAGTAATTTGATCTGACCCTGGTGCCAGCCCGCATCCGTTACTCGCGCCGAACTACCCGGAAACTCCGGAGCAACGTTGAGAAGAATGTTGCCGAGTTCATTTCGCACGTAACGCCACCGGTCCTTGGGGATGGCTAGACGGTCATTGCCTCGGTCAAGGACGCCTATAAGGATCCTGTCCTTGGTTACCTCAGCAAAGCTTAGTTTGCCCGCTCCAGAGGTATTCTGATGCCGCTTGGGAGGGGGATTTAACTCCAGGTCCGATCTCTGGCGCTTGAAAGGGTTAACTTTTAACCTCTTTGGCATGTAAGATTTTTGGAAATCCGGTATCACAGCTTTCGCTAGCTCTACCGATTTACTGGAATTCGGCGACAGCGACTCCTGCGGTACCCCTTCATACCTCTTCAGGATCTTTGCAGCCAATCTTTTCTCGTGGTATGTGAAGCGGCGGGGAGATGTCTCCCGGGAGTGCGGACCCGTAGTTGCCATCGCGGTCGCTCCCCTTGCCGAAATCTCAGTTGCAGCTTCCTTCCCCTTCGAAACTCCGAGGCCAGGTCGTGAGACCGCCGCCACAGACGTAAAGATACTGGTTTTCATATCAGAGGTTGATGGGAGTTTAGCATCCGCCGTTGTCCGCTTAGCTGCGTTGGAAACCGCACTGGTGCTAGCTCCCATCAAGTCAATCTTACTCGATAGAGGGTTGGTTGACCGACTCGTAGTTGCCATCGCTGTCGATCCCCCCCTTGATTGTGGAACGGAGGTTGTCCTCCGGCGTTGTTGTTGCTTTCTCGCCTGCTCCTCCATAGCTCTCCTTTGCTGAGGAGTGAAATTTGGCGTTGTTTGCTTTTTGGGTTTTTCGTTTTTATTTGCGTTATTTGAGTTCATCATGTTCGTACGACCCATCGCCGGACAAGGCCAGCTTAGGGTCAAGGGAAGAGTAGGGGAAAATGTGTCGTCCGCCGCGGCAGAGCCCCGTACCGCGGTAAGGCCATGCTTACTCTCTGAGGCGACCCGGTATCAGAGAGGCTCCGTTCAAATACAGCCACGATTTGTTTCCCGGCTGCAAACGTCCAATGGGCACGTGGTCGCATAACACCCTGGATTGGGAGGGGGAAGATCTTTGTCGTCGCGCCAGAGAGGCTAGGCTGCTCTCGTGATGAAGTGCCGTACGGAGCTATGATCACAAGGGCAGCGTAGCCCTGTGGCTATCGACTTAAGCCCTCGTACCGCGGCAAGGTATCCACCCTTCACGAGGGAAATACGGCGGTTAGTTTACACGCAATTACTTTTACATGTCAGTATTTTTGACAACATACTTCACCGCTATGTAACGGCCGCTATATAGCGTCACCGCTTTCGAGGAAACCAAGCCGTTAGGAAAACACTAGCTAATGCCTAGGTTTTGAATAATTTTTTTATTCTCCAGCCCAGGAGATGTAGCTTAAAAGACGACTAAGCCAGTAAGTCAAATACGCGTATAAAACGAGCACGATTTGAATCACAGACATACAATATCTACAACAAATCTTTTGTTAAATTGCTCCATCTGACACTCATTCAAAGTTGTAATAAATTTTTAGTAATATCTACAATAATTCTTTAGAAGTCTTTATTTATGAAATCAATTTCAAACAATTACAACAAAGAAGAAATTTTTAAAAGCATATATCGGTCATTTGCTGCAAAATCGTCATAATTCAAAAAACCCAAATTTAGAGTTAACATCACTAATATTTCGGAAATAATATGTTTGATCAATTGGCAAAGTGTTATATCCGAGGTTTTAACATTTCACGTAGCATCGCGATAGAATTAATTACTTATCCCATATAAATATACATCAATTCAAAAACTAAAATTGCGTTTTCTGTAATATCACATTTTTTTAGTTATGACGATGTTGCAACAAATGAGCGATATGTATTTACTACACAACACAAAATGGGAAAAGTGCTTTTATGGGAAATGAGTTCATGAAAGAAATGGACTAGTCGCCATTGCACGGTCGATTGACATCTGTACATGAATTCCAGTTTTCGCTAATGCTTAATTTCCATCTCCTAAAATCTCTAAATTCATTTTGCCAGCATTTAGCGACTTTTGCGATTCCAGTAAAAGAAAATCTCTATAAATCTCCATCTTTGCTTCATTTTTTGGCGTATTTAAGCGATGAACGCAAAATGAATCAGATAACGTAGCTCAGTTGTTTTTGACAGCTACTAAGCTAACTTTGTGATTCTGCAATTTTAGCCATCTCGTAAAATCTCCAATTTTCTCCAAAAGCTGGCAAATTTTGGCGACGAAAAAAAGTTGTTGCTAAAACGCAAAAAAATAGGAAAAAGGGTAGAACTATCTGGTTTTAGGCCCTAAAATTACTCAAAAACAAGAAATATGTGTAGTTTATAAGAAAAATTGATATTTATTTATGTATTTGCCCATAATTTTGGAAATTGTATTTTTTTCTATCCTACTAAAACTGCAAAAAACACGTCGCAAAGGGTCGGGAGAAGAATCAAAAGTCGAGTTTCAGTCCCAGAAATCATAATCCGGAGTCACAAAAGTAATATTATTTATCATTTAAAAGTTATAACTAAAAAACATTTTTTGTTTCCGTATAATAATTTTATAGAGAAAAACTCAATAAATAATTAAATTAAGGTATATATAACAATTTAAAATCTGTTCTTAACCGACTTTAATAAACAAACACAAATCTTTTTACCGAAAATGGAATTTATTTTGTAATTAAAAAAGTAGAGTAACGCTGAAAAGTAAGGGATTAGTAGCTAGTAACTTCGGGCGTTTCGGTTTACTTCTGGCTTTTTCTGAGTTGTAAAGGATCACAACTAAATTGACATCTTGCAGTGATGCCTGCGCGCCATCTATAGTGCAGATAACGCACTATTATTATAGTTAGGCGGATTGTGGATCAGAATCGCAAATAAGCATCATCTCCTAAAATTCTGAGAGTTCATTTGCTTAAGCATTTTAGCATAGTTTAGCATTTACGAGATGGAGATGGATGGAGATTTCGGGAATTAGCCTGCTGATTTACATTTGGCTTTATGTAGATAATGGTATATGTATGCCATTATACAGGGCAAAAAAAGGATTTTTTTTTTCTAAATTATATTTATAAGTGGAAAGTAGTATCGAGACTAACTACTAAAAAACGAATGGCGGCGATATACCAACAGGTAATCATAACCCCTAACGAGATTATTGCCGAGCTTGCCTTCCAACTTTTGGTGTGCTGCTTTGAGTTCACAGAGCCAACAATGCCTAATAAAATAGAACAAAAGTCATAAGATATCTCTATAGATTTTCTTCAAGAAGATGTGCTTCTTATTATTGTAGAGACCGTCTTTTTAATTTTATTAAGAAGATTTTCTTTTTAATATTTTAAATGAAAAATAAAATGATATCGCCCTCACCGAGAATCGAACTTACCATTTTCGGAATGATAAACCCAGCTGTTAACCATCAGGCCATCGCTCACTTTTGATTTCTAGCATCTAATTACTGATATGTGTATAGTTGTTAATGTTTCAAAGGAAAATCTCATCAATATAATTGAGAAGATTTCTTTTTAACATTTCTAATTAGGAAAAAAAGAGAGAGAATCGAACTTACAATTTTTCGAATGCTAAACCCAGCTGCTAACCATCCGGCCATCGTATACTAATAATTGCCAGCGTCTAACTACACCTTTGTACTAAATGTATAGTTTTTTAATAAGAATTTCTTCTTAAAACCAAAGAGATTTCCCTACAATTTTTTCTTCGTTTGCACCGTTGCGACTACCCCTTTGCCCAAAAGCTGATCATGAAGACAATCTTATTAATTTTATTAGGCATTTTTGGCTCTGTGTTGTTTTCCTACAAGTTGCCCGAATTAAATGAGTTTTTGTCATGGCAGAAATACACCCGGAGAGTTGGCCAAACTACTGCAGAGGGGCGACCACGTTCAGAAAAAAAAGTTTCCAAAATAATTTTTGATGTTGCTTTTGCCGGGTATCGATACCCAACTACTTGGTATAGTAAGCTGAACATCGAAACAATTCATAAAAAATAAAGAAGAATTTATCGCAAAACCTTGTCATGAAAATCTATCGGTCTTAATAGGTTCCGGGGACGTTTACCGAACGCAAAAATTAGAAGTACCACACCACATAATGGAGGACGTACACTTTTATGCAGTCTCCGATCGTCAACTGCTGGTGTGGGATAAACACACCCCAAGGGTTGCCGACCACAGGATTTGAAAAGTTATTCCGGGACTTGAGCTTGGCACCACTATACCACATTACACTTTCGTAAGCTCGCAAGTAAATAAAGAATTAATTGTATTGTGCAAATGCGAATATTTAAACACCCCTAATATATGCATAAAACTATATAAAATGTGTTTTGTTGGACTGGACATGATTTTGTGCACCAGTTTGGCGAACAACACTTAATGATGTCTGGTAGTTCCATTATAGCAATTGCTTACAAGTTTATTCAACTGGGTCAGATAAAGAAATGCTCAATTTGCTTTTGCTATACGTATAATATTATTAACAGTAGTACAAGTATATATTTACTACAAGAACTCAAACCAAAACCGAAACCGTAACCGATTGAAAACAATGTAGTTTTCCAAGCCATAATCTTTATTTTGATTTTAAAAACGACGAAACCTTGACGAAGCCGTGTTTTCTCTAACAAGACAAAACCCTAGCTGATTTCACCCAAAGTCTAGCAATGTTCTGAAATACCTGTTTTCACCTCAGCAAAACTTACAAAGTGGTAGATTTGGTAACCCTGGTTTCAGACGTTATTTTAGCATATTTATTAGCAAAACGTTCTATAGCAAATTAATTTTGCAAAAAACATAACTTACTTCTTAAACCTTTAGTTCAATTCTAGATTTAAGGTAAATATTATCTCTTAAAACAGAAACAAAAATTCAGTTGCGAGATTATACATAGGTTTAAAAGGAAACAAGTAAGGAAAGCTGTCTTCGGCTGTGCCGAAGGCTAAATACCTTTCATGAATAAGCGTCACGATTTTCACTGTTTGATCCCAGTACAGCCTGTGTGAATTTAACTTAAGCTCATACCGAAATTATCGGAACTATCGATTATATGGGGGAGATGTGTTATATTGGTCTAATCTCATTGATTTTTGACACCGACATTCCACATTCTAAAATAGCAATAGTTACGAAATTTCACGTTCTTACCTATATAACTACAGGAGTTATTTACAAAATCCGTTTATTGGAACAATCGATTGTAGGGGGCTATGTGAAATATTTATCCCATTTCGATGATTTTCAACATCGATATTTCAGATATAAAAATAGCAATACGTCTAAAATTTCATGTTCCTACGTGTTTAATTACAGGAGTTATAGCCCAAAATCCGTTTATCGGAACAATCGATTGTATGGGAGCTATGTGAAATATTTATCCCATCTCGATGATTTTCAACATCGATATTTCACATATAAAAATAGCAATTCGTCCAAAATTTCACGTTCCTACGTGTTTATTTACAGGAGTTATAGCGCAAAATCCGTTTATAGGAACAATCGATTGTATGGGAGCTATGTGAAATATTTATCCCATCTCTATGAGTTTCAACATCGATATGTCACATATAAAAATAGCAATACTTACAAAATTTCACGTTCCTACGTGTTTAATTACATGAGTTATAGCCCAAAATCCGTTTATCGGAATAATCGATTGTATGGGAGCTATTTGAAATATTTATCCCATCTCTATGAGTTTCAACATCGATATGTCACATATAAAAATAGCAATACTTACAAAATTTCACGTTCCTACGTGTTTAATTACAGGAGTTATAGCCCAAAATCCGTTTATCGGAACAATCGATTGTATGGGAGCTATATGTAATATCGGTCCGATCTTGCTAGTTCCGACAAATGATTCCTATATTGGAAAATGGTGGCCGCATACAAAATTTCAGCCAAATATCTCAAAAACTGAGGGACTAGTTTGCGTTCAAACAGACAGACAGACAGACAGACAGACAGACGGACATGGCTAAATCAACTCATCTCGTCATCCTGATCATTTCGGTATACTTATTGATGTGTCTATCTCTTCTTCTTCTGTCCGTCTGTCCGTCTGTCTGTCTGTCTGTTTGAACGCAAACTAGTCCCTCAGTTTTTGAGATATTTGGCTGAAATTTGGTATGCGGCCACCATTTTCCAATATAGGAATCATTTGTCGGAACCAGCAAGATCGGACCAATATAACATATAGCTCCCATACAACCGATTATTCCGATAAACGAATTTTGGGCTATAACTCCTGTAATTAAACACGAAGGAACGTAAAATTTTATAAGTGTTGCTATTTTTATATGTGAAATATCGATGCTGAAAATCATAGAGATGGGATAAATATTTCACATAGCTCCCATACAATCGATTATTCCGATAAACGGATTTTGGGCTATAACTCATGTAATTAAACACGTAGGAACGTGAAATTTTGTAAGTATTGCTATTTTTATATGTGACATATCGATGTTGAAACTCATAGAGATGGGATAAATATTTCACATAGCTCCCATACAATCGATTATTCCGATAAACGGATTTTGGGCTATAACTCCTGTAATTAAACACGTAGAAACGTGAAATTTTGGACCTATTGCTATTTTTATATGTGAAATATCGATGTTGAAAATCATCGAGATTGGATAAATATTTCACATAGCCCCCATACAATCGATTGTTTCGATAAACGGATTTTGGTAGATAACTCCTGTAATTATATAGGTAGGAACGTGAAATTTTGGAAGTATCGCTATTTTTATATGCGAAATATCGATGTTGAAAATCATTGAGATAGCATAAATATTTCACATAGCTCCCATACAATCGATTATTCCGATAAGCGGATTTTGGGCTATAAGTCCTGTAATTAAACACATAGGAACGCGAAATTTTGGAAGCATCGCTATTTTTATATGTAAATATCGATGTTGAAAATCATCGAGATTGGATAAATATTTCACATAGCCCCCATACAATCGATTGTTCCGATAAACGGATTTTGGTAGATAACTCCTGTAATTATATCGGTAGGAACGTGAAATTTCGTAAATGTTGCTATTTTAGAATGTGGAATGTCGATGTTAAAAATCAATGAGATTGGACCAATATAACACATCGCCCCCATATAATCGATAGCTCCGATAATTTCGGTATGAGCTAAAGTTAAATTCACACAGGCTGTACTGGGGATCAAACAGTGAAAATCGTGACGCTTATTCATGAAAGGTATTTAGCCTTCGGCACAGCCGAAGACAGCTTTCCTTACTTGTTTTTTTTTTGCTTTCCTGTGGAATTTGATTGCTTTCAGATAGGTGGTTTTGGAATTAGTCGGTAGGTGATTTTGCAAAGGCATCGACGCTATGGCATATTTTCAGTAAGCTTAACTATTAGAGTCCTGTGGCTGGGGTCTCTTAATTTGAGTTTTGAAATGTATACTTTTTCGCATATCTATTATATATAAATGCGCAAACATAACTGGTTCCTCCCTTTTTTGCAATAACCACAATTCTAACGTATATAAAATTTGGTATGTATCGATATGTCTCGCCGAGCAGGGTGGCCGACAACAAACCAAAAATTAAAAAAAAATAATTATAATATGATGACCACTACAAGTGCTATACACGCATTCGCTTTATAGAGCCGCTGTTATGGGTGTATGTACATATGTAGGTATGACCACTTGCATTGTGGTGTTTGCATTCATTGCAGTAGGGTGAGTTGTTTTGTTGGCAGCAATAAGATAACATGAGCCAGCGCGTCAACTTTATTGAGCTTAGGTACAAACAGTGTTTACAAAAACAAAATCTGTGCGTGGGGATTCATAGAAGCAAATGCTTTTGAAAATAAGCTAGATCATGCACAAGGCCCTTCGTGGCTAGACTTAGTGAAATAAAATAAAATGGAAAATTAATAAAATTAAAAAAAAAGTAAAATCAGAAATAGAAAAGTGATTTAAAGTAAAAAAATAAAATTTGTTGGAAATGAAAGGAAAGGGAATAATATAAAATAAATAAAAATGAAACAAAATGAAATAAATAAAAGTATTAAATTAAGAAAATAATAGGAAAGGAAAGGAATGGATATGAGGAAAATAAAGGTAAGTTAAAGTAACGAACGGAAAATATGACAGAAAAATCAAAGGGAAAGGAAAGGAATTGAAAAGAAAAAAGGAAGGGAAGAAAGGAAATGTAATGTAGGTAAAGCAGTGGAAAAGAGAAGCAAAAGGAGAAAAACAAAGAAAGGAAAGAAGGAAAAGAGAAGGGAAAGAAAAGGTAGCGAGGAAGAAGGTATGGAAAATAAATGAAAATAAAAAGAAAGAAAAATAAAGGAAAGAAAGGTAATGAAAAGCTAAAAAAAATAAATTAAGGAAATGAAGGAAAGAAAAAGAAAAGCAAAGGAGTTGCGGAAAGGAACAAAAGAAAATAAGGAAACGGTAGGAAAGGAAAGGTAAGAAAAGGAAAGGCAAGGAAACGAAATGACAGGAAGGGAAATTTAGGAAAAAAAGTGAAAGAAAATATAGGTAAGAAAAAAATAAAATAAAAGAAATGAAATGAAAAAAAAAAATGAATAAAATGAAAGGAAACTAAAGCAACGGAAAGGAAAGGAAAGGAAAGAAAAATAAAATAAAAGGAAAAAGGAATGTAATGGAAATGGAAAGAAGAATCAGGTAAGAATATAAAAGAAACGAAAAGAAAGAAAAATAAAAGAAAAAAACAGAAAAGAAAGAAAGAAAGAAGGGAAATAAAATGAAATGAAAGAAGAGAAAAGGAAAGAAAAGGAAAGGAAAAGGAGAGGAAAGGAAAGGAAATAAAAGCAAATGAATGCTAAGGAAAGGAAAGGAAAGAAATACGTATGAAGACGACCTAAGAAGAATAAATAATTATCAACATTGAAACTATATTACTGAATGGTGTAAAGAGGGAGGAAAAGGCAAAATGAATAGGAATGTATAGAAACCAAAAATATACAAAATATGGAAAAGAAAGGAAAATTTAAGAAATAACAAAAAGGTAGGAAGATAAAATAAGGTTTTGTGGTTGAATTTCAACCACTGGGCGAACTCTAGTATTTAAAAAGGTGGAAAAATGTAAATTTCAAAACTCACATTAAGAGAATCCAGACCCTGTACGATGTACAAAAGATAAACCTCAAGAAATTGTTTCTGTTGTTTCTTGAGCATGCCAAGAAATTTTGACATTTCATTGTTTATTGGGAAAATGTGCAATACAAGAAAAATTTGCCTTCCGCTGCTGTCACTTATTTCCTGCCAAAACTAGAGTGGCTCGTTTTCATAAACAGCTTTAGAAAACAGTAGTAATTTGTTTTTAGCTTTTCTTATCTGTCATTTTACATCGGGGTTTTGATGTAGTCTAGTTTCCTTGGTAAACGAGATTCTATACAAAGAGTAGCTTGCCCAGAAACACGATCTTGTGCAGAGCACGAATGCTGAGAATTCTTTATCATCGCAAGAACACTAAAACAAATTACTACTGTTTTCTAAAGCTGTTTATGAAAACGAGCCACTCTAGTTTTTTAGTAATAAACGCTCAGCACCAGCGTTGTACAAAACTAATCGAATTATTCGGCGCTGTTAATTTTTTCCGATTTATTCAAAATCTCGGGCCCCTAAAAATTGCGGCCCGGGGGTTTACCCCCAGTCGAAATAAATATTAAAGAACCAAGGCGAATTCATTACCCGCTATATGGTCTCTTCTTCTTCCTTGACTATCGCCTCGAAGCTGTAAAATTGCTTATGTTGTTGCTTTCTCTGACATTTTCGAGGCGAGAAAAGAAAAACAAGAACTGAATTCACTTGCCACCACCTTCTATGAATTCGCATTGTGAAGAACGAATGAAGCCAAAAAAAATATTGAAGATCGAAACCGCAATGGAGCCGAAATAAATCTGTGACATTAAGGGCGAAAGACCAAGGTTGAGTATGTTGAAAATTGAGTTGTGGCCGCCATTCCCGTATTGAGTTCTGTTTCCATCACATTTGCTCAAAAATTGTGGATTTTATAGCCAAAATACCATTTCGAAATTCCATACATTTACACTATAATTTTGAATTTCCAAATGCTCTACTGAAAAACTTAAAATAATAACTTTGGTCGTTTGCCCTTATTGTCACAGAAATATTGCAGCACGAAACCGAAATAAATACAAAAAAATTTAAGTTTTTGAAAATACCATCGAGTGTCTCGACGGTTTCTGAAGCTTTTTGGGTATGCTGAATCCGAATCTGAAGTCAGATTTTTCGGACCACCCCAGGTGTTTGTAAAGAGATCAGTAGTTGTAAAAAAAAATTTTATAACACTGTGCAACAAGATTCTACGTAATTGAAGAAAACAAATACAGATGAAACTTTATTCCTCCCATATCAAAACCTCCTACGCGGTTTTTGGCCTATAGGTCTGGTTTAATTTGTATTTTCATTTTAAGTTTATTTATTTATTTATTCCAAATTTTCGCATGGGGCGCTTTTTTAAATTATATTTTGGAAAGAGCACTAAATCATATTTTATTTCTCTCTTGGAGCTGGTCTCTTAGCTTGTGATCACAACTCATTTTTACTTGGAATTATGACACTGTAAGGGAAGTTATTCGGGGTCAAAAGTGGAGAAAAACGGAAAAAAACTTAAAATTTGGATTTTTCTTGATTTCGGCCCCGAATAACTTTTTTCGCACAAATCGGATCGATCGGAACTTTTGCAGTTTTGTTCCAGGGGGTGAACCTAAGCTCCTGACAAAAAAATTGGCTCTGTGGGATTTTTTATTTTACAAGATAAACTAAATTTATTTTAATTTTTTTTAATTATGCAGGGAGAAAAGGTGGCTCCAAAAAACCTAAAATTTTGACCTCTGACTCCAAACAACTTTTTTAGCACATATGGGATCGATGGGGATTGAAGATTTCTGTTTGACGGCGAACCTAAGCTCTCTACAAAAATTTGGCTCTGTGGGAATTATTGTTATTTAAAATGTTTATTTTGACGTATTTTTCTTTTTTTTTGTATTTTTTGTAAATTGTTGTTGTGACTTTAGTTTTTCTATGAAAAATACAGAAAAATAGGGAAAAATACAAAGAAAGAACGTAGTGTCATACGGGACTGAATTACAGAATACAGCTATAAAACAAAAAGCTTATTAATTTAAAAAAAATTTAAAACAAATTATATAAAATTTTAAAAAATATTGAGCATAGATCAGGCATTGAACTCATGCCCTGCGTGGTAAACGAAGACCCTATCGACTTGGCTAATGCTGCATATTAGTTGCAATGACAAAATAACCAACTCATTACCTACCATTTTGATTTGGGGATTTTGTTTTGGGGATTTTGCTTTTGGGGATAATGTGGTACACCCTATAAAAATGTACAAAATATGTTTAGCGAAATATGTACTCACTTTTGCTGTGGATCTGCACCTTTACCTCAAGAAATATATACGAGCTTATTTATTTCTTCAGGTAAACCGGCGTTGCCAACTATCGAAAAGTGCTGTATTTTTTCTTATGAACTGAGTATTGGCTCAAGAAAACGTTTCTTGACCATTTCTTGAGCGTTTTTTTATATGGAGTTTGACATTTCTTGGCAGGTGGCTAGAGCAGGTAGAAACAATTTTCGAGCTAAGATCCAATAAGAAACGCATAATTTATGCTTTATCATAAATTGTGGCTTTTCCCAAGCAAACTTAATACAAGCAGAATGATGCTCTAAATCCTCAGAATCCAAGCGCTCGCCCCAATTGAACACATAGAAGGTAATGGTAAGGTCCATTATATTTCACAACTATAAAAATAAGAATTTAAATAAAATTAAAAATCTTTGGTTGAGGTAGAATTCGGGCCGGGACTCCCAGGCCAACTTCCTCAACCATAACAATTTTGCGTACACGAAGCTGCAAGAAAAAATTAGTTTATTTCAAGTAAACATTTCTTATTTATTTTAGTGTTTATGAAGACATAATTAAGAAAACATTTTCCAAGTTCAAAATTATTTCTAGATTTTCTTGTTTGTGCCTTGTTTCTAGTAAAAAATTCTCTCCGTCTATTTATTTTTGAGGGATGAGTGAGGATAAAATAAGAAATACATTTTTATTCATTATTCAAAAAAATTTGAGTGATGAGTGACCGGCTATTTTTATTCAAAAAAATCAAAGTGATGAATAACAATTTATTTATATTAAAAGCGATTCTTGAATAAAATAAATTGTTATTTTTATATATTTTACTAGCTGACCCGGCAGACGTTGTCCTGCCACAAATTTATTTCCCTGCATGTTTCTCTAACCCGATCCCTATATCTATTTTAATCCATATCCCTATCTCCTTCGTATAGGAGGAACCACGCCCCCTTTTTCGTTATCCCTAGTTTTTTTCGAGGTGGCAGGGATAAATCTTGTTTAACTCCTCACGAAATTTCAGTGGTCTAACGTAAATACTTTCAGGGATATGGACTATGAAATGTTTCCATCGTTTGGGAGGTGCCACGCCCCCTTTTTGTTTATCTCCAGTTTTTTTTGGAGATGATAGGGATTAATCTTATTTAACTTCTCATGACATTTCAGTGGTCTAACCTAAATACTTCCGGAGATATGAGACTATGAAGTATTTCATTCGTATGGGAGGTACCACGCCCCTTTTTCGTTACCCCCAGTTTTTTTTTTTGGATGTGGTAGGGATCGATCCCATATAACCCCTTGCCAAATTTCAGTGGTCTAACATGAATACTTCCAGAGATATGGACTATGAAGTTTTTTTTTCGTATGGGAGGTGCCACGTCCCATTTTGGTTAACACCCAGTTTTATGGGAGAGAATGGTGTTGTTATCCTATAGCTCTGTACTAATTTTCAGGTCCCTTTTAGAGATATTCACCTTGGAGAAAAAAGTTTGTATGGGAGATGCACATGTAGCAGAGTACACCTAGCGACAGCAGCACCACGCAACACGACGCGACACAACAATGTTGATCAAATAGGCAACTATTTGGTCGTGTCGCGTCGTGTCGTTAGATGTACCCGTACCTTAAGACTTCACCAACAGAAGTCGATGCGCTTTCACGTAGATCCGTGGTATACACAATATTAAAACAAAAATACCCAAAGAATTTTCGTTTAATACCAAATTTCATTAAATCAATTTTAAATACAATGCTTTTTTTTGATTATTAAAAAATATATATGCATTCAACATGGTAATACGTTAAAAAAAATTAAAAAAACGACGCAACTTCTTAACATTTTAATGTGTTTAGTATGAAACCCAAAAAAAAACGACCCAATTTGAACACTGCGTTGAACCATGCAGCGACATCTGTTTCTGAAAAATTGGCTTGTACGCAGCTACGACAAAAACCAATTCAACACAGAATGAAAATATCGCGCTAGGGGGGAAATAAACAAAAAGGAGATACCTATAAATTATGGTGGAATTAATAAGATGAGATATAAAATATGGTGGAATTAATAAGATTGTAAAGGAGGTACCACGCCCCCCTAATATTTAGTTTTGATTTTAATACATGACCTGCGCGTGGTAATAACAAACAAACCCCCCAAAGGAAGTATATAATTTGGTTCAGCCGTTTTCGAGTTTTAGCGTGACGACTGAACACCATTTCATTTTTATATATGTATATAGATTAACAACCAAAATAATTAAAGATTGTATGGGAGGTACCACGCCCCCTTTTTCGATAACCCCAAGTTTTATGGGTGAGAATGGTGTTGTTATCCTATATCTCTATACCAATTTTCATGTTCCTACCTTAAACACTTTTGAAGATATTCACCTTGAAAAATTCAATTTGTATGGGAGGTGCCACGCCCCCTTTTCCGATTACCCCTTCTTTTATGTGTAAGAAGGCTTTTGATACCATATAGGTCTATACCAATTTTCAGGTCCCTACCTTGAACCCTTTCACAGATATTCTGCTTAAAAAATTTAGTTTGTATGGGAGGTACCACGCCCCCTTATTGGATAACCCCCGGTTTTATAGGTGAGAGTGGTGCTGTTATCCTGTAGCTCTGTACCAATTTTCATGTTCCTACCTTAAAAACTTTTGAAGATATTCAACTTGAAAAATTCAGTTTGTATGGGAGGTGCCACGCCCCCTTAATATTTTGTTCTGATTTTAAGACATGACCTGCGCGTGGTAATAGCAAACAAATCCCCCAAAGGAAGTATTTCATTTGGTTCAGCCGTTTTCGAGTTTTAGCGTTACAATTATACACCATTTCATTTTTATATATATAGATTTGAATAATTTTTTATTCAAAATAGCTCAGCCCTGGTACAGGGTTGCCACCTATCTCATTTTTTTAAAGTTATGGACCGAGATATGCCCATATGGGTATCAAATGAAAAGTATTTTCGCCGACATACCAACTAAAATATTTTCAAGTAGGGTTGCCGCCCAGGGTTGCCATTTTACCGTATTGTATATTTTTGGGATCATATTTGGATGATTTTAGGATCATTTAGGGTCACTTTGAGAAAATTTTTGGGCTATTTTGAGATCATTTTGGGTTCAATTTTGGATTAATTCGGGACAATTTTGGGACCATTTTTGGATCATTTTGGAGTCATTTTGAGGGTCGTTTAGGGATTATTTTAGGATTATTTTGGGATTATTTTAGAGTCATTTTTGGATCGTTTTGGGTAAGTAATCTTGGCTTGCGTCATTTATTGAGGCTTAACCGCCTAGGGGATTTTGGCCGTTTCGTATCAAAGCACGCCAGTCATTCCTTTTTAGCGATAACTGACGCCAATTGGATACCCCAAGGGAGTTCAAGTCATCCTCCACTCGTTGTTTCCATCTCAGTCGAGGCCTCCTTCTTCCTCTGTTGCCGAATTCGGGTGTCGATAGGAAAACCTTCTGTGCTGGAGCCTCCTTGTCCACTCGCATAACATGACCCAGCCAGCGAAGCCTTTGGGCTTTAATTCGCTGCACTATGGTCAGGTCTGCGTAAAGCTCGTACAGCTCATCGTTAAATTTAATTCGATACTCGCCGTTGGCATCACGGGAAGGACCATATCGGCGGTTCCAAAGTATACAGATGAATTAATTTTTTAAAATTTTTGGGAAAACAGCATTTCAAACTTTTATTTTTGCATAGAACTCCATTGTATAAATGAAATTTTCAATGCCGTTTCAAAAACAATTTAAATTTTGAAATACTTCTGTATACTTTGGAACCGGCGCTATATATTCCGGAGAACTTTACTCTCAAATCCTCCAAGGGCCATCTCATCTTCTCTTGACATGTCCATGATTCTGAGCCGTACGTCAGGACTGGTATGATGAGAGACTCATAGAGCGTGATCTTCGTTTTTCGAGAGAGGACATTACTTCTCAATTGCCTACTTAGTCCAAAGTAACACTTGTTGGCAAGAGTGATTCTCCGTTGGATTTCTAGACTGACATTATTTTCACGGTTAACGAGATCGTCTTTCTAGTGGATTGGGCACAGCACACTGAAATTCCAATCTGGAGGCATGCACTCGTCTGACCATATTCAGCATAAGAGGTAATGCATGCTTTTTACCAGCTTACCGCCTCCGTGTTTGAACAGCTCGGCGGGTAGTCCGTCTTTTCCAGGCGATTTGTTGTTTTTCCGCCGGGATATAGCTATCCTCACTTCATCATAGGGAGGTGGTGGGACGACTTTTCCATCGTCAGGGATTGGGGTATCGGATTCGACGTCTCCCTCGCAATTTAGCAGTGAGGAGAAGTGCTCCCTCCTTAATTTAAGTACACTCTGTACGTCGGTTACCAGGTCGCCATTATTGTCCTTACAGGAACTTGCCCCGGTCTTAAGACCTTCCGCTATCCGCCGGATCTTTTCAAAAAATTGTCGGGCATCATTCCTGTCAGCCTCTCTGCCTTACGTTTCTTTTTCCTGAAAAGGCGCCCCTCTTCCTTCTTCGCCACACGATATCGTTGCCATACACTGCGGGTTGCGCCCGTTCGCAACGTCTCCCTGTAGGCAGCCACCTTTTTATTCCTCATCGTACATATTGTTCTTTTCGGCTCGCTGGAACCCTATAGTGTCCTCAGCGGCGGCACGCAATGAGTGAGAGATGTGCTCCCATTGCCCGGTTACATCGTTAGGTCGAGGATTGCTCTCCGATAGCAGGTGTGAGAGTCGAGTAGAAAAATTACCAGGTATCTGTGTCGTGAGCAGCTTCTCGACGTCAAACTTTCCTTCTGTTACTGTGCGTACTTTCTTTCGCTAAATAAAATGTCAAGAAAAATCAGCTGCAATTGATTTGAAGGACAATGATCTTCCAAAGCGTCACAGAGCATAAAATGTGCCACTTTTGCTTTTTGAAAATGCATTTTTTATGAAACTAATTTGATAGAAGTCCGAACACCGTTTGTCAGTTTTGAAGAAGAGTTTTTCAATTTGATTTGTATTGCTTCATTCATACATATACCCTGTGGGAAATAAATGGATGGAAAAGGTGAAGATTGGTCAACGTAGGATTTTTCAAACTTCGAGGCTCAAAGTAAATACTATAAAGTCGGGACATCAGAGCTCGTTTAAGAGGTATGCTTCCTTCCTTTTATACCTAAAATACGATTTTCCTTGTCACTTGGGTGATTTTTAATTCGAACCGCATTATTACACAGAGTAGCCATCTAGGGCGCTCGAGACCAAAATATTAGATTTTGGATTATGCTGCATAACTCGAAAACTTAAAGCCATTTCCAAAAAAAATTAACTGGTACAGTTAGTAGTGAATGTCTCTCGATGACACATACCCAAAAAATATCATTCATTGCCAATTAGTGCAAAATAATTACGTCAAAATCGGAAAACCGAAAAATTTTGAAAAAAAATTCAACTTTTCGCGGGAAAAACAGGTCATAGTTTTTAAATTAACAAAACACTGTATATATTTCGAAAGCGCCGTTGAGAGCAAGGCGAATTTATACTATTTATTATATGAATTATTTATATGAATTAGCCTTGGTTGAGAGTTTTGAAAAAATTAGATTTTTCATGATTTTTTTTAACGAAGACACTGAAAAACCGGTTTATTGACCTTAAACCCAGATTTTGGGGGAGTTACAAATCTTTTGAAGGGCGTTTCGTATATAATTCACTTTTCGTTTTTTCTGACATTGTGTAGTTAACCCCCATATTCATAAAAAATAAAATTGGTTTATTATAAAGCTATTTAAAATGACGTTTCCATAAAAAATTTTATTTATAAGAGCTTAATAAACATATTTTATTTTTTATACCCAGTGTACTAGTAGATACTAGTACAAGGGTATATTAACTTTGTTCACATAACGGCTGTTTGTAACGGCAGAAAATAATTGAGATAGATATAGAGTTCCATATATGAAAATTCTTAGGTTGAAAAGAGGAGTCCATTACGACATGTCCGTCCGTCTGTCCGTCCGTCCGTCCGTCCGTCTGTGTACACGATAACTTGAGTAAAAATTGAGATATTTGCATGAAATTTCGTATACGGGTTACCTTTTGGCCAAGATAGGTTGCTATTGAAAATGGGCGAAATCGGATGATAACCACGCCCCCTTTTTCGATATCGAAAATTTCGAAAATCACACAAATTGACTTATCTCGGCAGCTGAAATGGCTAAAATGATATAATTTTATAGGTGAGTCCCCCTGGTCATTCTCTTATGATTTTTCCATAAATTTTTTATAGTGCGCATGGCACCGCCCACTTTTAAGGGAGGTGTTTTTGAAAATTTGACTGGTCGTAACTTTTAAACTGATTACGATAGAACGATGGAATTCGGCACAAAGCATACTAGTATCGTTGGGAGTATACCTGATGAAACTGAATAAAATCGCCCTTCAACCACGCCCACTTTCGATATCGAAAATTTCTAAAATCACGCAAATTGACATATCTCGGCAGCTGAAATGGCTAAAATGATATAATTTTATAGGTGAATCCCCCTGGTCATTCTCTTATGAATTTTTCATAATTTTTTTATAGTGGGCGTGGCACCGCCCACTTTTAAGGGAGGCGTTTTTGAAAAATTGACTGGTCGTAACTCTTAAACAGATTACGATAGAACGATGGAATTTGGTACAAAGCATACTAGTATCGTTGGGAGTATACTTGATGAAAGTGGATAAAATCGCCCGTCAACCACGCCCACTTTCGATATCGAAAATTTCGAAAATCACACAAATTGACTTATCTCGGCAGCTGAAATGGCTAAAATGATATAATTTTATAGGTGAATCCCCTTGGTCATTCTCTTATGATTTTTTCATAAATTTTTTATAGTGGGCGTGGCACCGCCCACTTTTAAGGGAGGCGTTTTTGAAAAATTGACTGGTCGTAACTCTTAAACAGATTACGATAGAACGATGGAATTTGATACAAAGCATACTAGTATCGTTGGGAGTATACTTGATGAAAGTGGATAAAATCGCCCGTCAACCACGCCCACTTTCGATATCGAAAATTTCGAAAATCACACAAATTGACTTATCTCGGCAGCTGAAATGGCTAAAATGATATAATTTTATAGGTGAATCCCCTTGGTCATTCTCTTATGAATTTTTCATAAATTTTTTATAGTGGGCGTGGCACCGCCCACTTTTAAGGGAGACGTTTTTGAAAAATTGACTGGTCGTAACTCTTAAACAGATTACGATAGAACGATGGAATTTGGTACAAAGCATACTAGTATCGTTGGGAGTATACTTGATGAAAGTGGATAAAATCGCCCGTCAACCACGCCCACTTTCGATATCGAAAATTTCGAAAATCACATAAATTGACATAATTCGCTAACGGAAATGGGTAAAATTATATAATTTTATAAAGTGGGCGTGGCCCCGCCCACTTTTAAGGGAGGCATTTTTATACCAAGCGTACTAGTACAGGGGTATTATAATTTTGTCCACATAACTGTACTATGTACCGGCGCAAAATAATCAAGATCCATGTATGAAAGTTCTTCGGTTGAAAAGAGGAGTCTATTCAGGCATGTCCGTCCGTCCGTCTTTGTACACGATAATTGACATAATTCGGTAAGGTTAATAACTAAAATAGTATAATTATAGTATAATTTGGTAGTTAAATTTGTTAGGAATTGTCTACTATTAACTAGTCTTAAAAGATGAGTTAATTTTGTTAAGTGAGCCACCTATAATTTTTTCGACGGCCATGTATTTTATTGAAAGTGGGTAGTATGGCTCAGAACGATTAAACAAAAATACGTATACAATTTTTCAAAATTCGAATTATTTTGAAAGTTATATCTATCAACAGTTTTCGAAATTCCTCACTTTTTTAAGATTTTCTCACGATTGGTCAAACCGATTTTGCTAATTTTTTAAATATATATAAAAGATGGTATCTTCTACAAAAGGACATTTCCAATTTTTCGCAATTTTTAACTTCTCCATCGTGGCGAGATGGCGCTTTTGTATAATGTTGTTGGGCATTGCATTAGTAACTATTAGCAAAAAAAAATTTTTTTGGCACTTTAAGGGAGCGGAAGCTATTTACATCAAAAATTAAGGAATTTCGAAAAGTGGTGATAGCTATAACTTTGAAAATAATTTGAATTTCGAAAAACTGGCCCAAACGAATTTTTTTCAATTTAAAACTTTGGCACAAGTTGGGCGTAAGTATATTAGAAGTAAGAAATGCATTCAACTATAAGTAATATTTTGAAGGCACACGAACAATGTACATATATGTTATACCGTAGCATAAATAAATATTAATTTTATAAACTAACTAATAAATTTATTGAGTTCGTTTTTCCCAAATTATAATATATATAGAAAATATATAACTTATAGGTACTACTATTGTTTCCATACACAGGGTATTTAATGTTCGGCTTACCCGAACTTCGACTTCCTTACTTGTTATAAATAAGGAGGTAACTGCTTTGATACGAAGCGGCAAAAATCGCCTAGGCGGCTATGCGTCAATAAATGACGCAAGCCACGATTAAAACTTTGTTGGTAGTCTACCTACTGTTTGAATTTTGAAAATTCTGATTCTCATACAGCTTAAACGTAGAATTTGATAGCTGCGTTGTTCATATGGTAATGACGCCGTAGTGAGCGTATGGTGTACGGTGTGCACAGGTTCAAGACCAGGTTGCGGACTGTTCTTTTTTCATCTTAAATATATATTTTTTTTTTGAATACCTACCTCTATGGGAATTATTGTTATTTGAAATGTTTATTTTGACGTATTTTTCTTGTATTTTTTGTAAATTGTTGTTGTGACTAGTTTTTCTATGAAAAATACAGAAAAATAGGGAAAAATACAAAGAAAGAACGTAGCGTCATACGGGACTGAATTACAGAATACAGCTATAAAACAAAAAGATTATTAATTTAAAAAAAATTTAAAACAAATTATATAAAATTTTAAAAAATATTGAGCATAGATCAGGCATTGAACTCATGCCCTGCGTGGTAAACGAAGACCCTATCGACTTGGCTAATGCTGCATATTAGTTGCAATGACAAAATAACCAACTCATTACCTACCATTTTGATTTGGGGATTTTGCTTTTGGGGATAATGTGGTACACCCTATAAAAATGTACAAAATGTGTTTAGCGAAATATGTACTCACTTGCCGTGGATCTGCTCCTTTACCTCAAGAAATATATACGAGCTTATTTATTTCTTCAGGTAAACCGGCGTTGCCAACTATCGAAAAGTGCTGTATTTTTTCTTATGAACTGAGTATTGGCTCAATAAAACGTTTCTTGACCATTTCTTGAGCGTTTTTTTATATGGAGTTTGACATTTCTTGGCAGGTGGCTAGAGCAGGTAGAAACAATTTTCGAGCTAAGATCCAATAAGAAACACATAATTTATGCTTTATCATAAATTGTGGCTTTTCCCAAGCAAACTTAATACAAGCAGAATGATGCTCTAAATCCTCAGAATCCAAGCGCTCGCCCCAATTGAACACATAGAAGGTAATGGTAAGGTCCATTAGATTTCATAACTATAAAAATAAGAATTTAAATAAAATTAAAAATCTTTGGTTGAGGTAGAATTCGGGCCGGGACTCCCAGGCCAACTTCCTCATAACAATTTTGCGTACACGAAGCTGCAAGAAAAAATTAGTTTATTTCAAGTAAACATTTCTTATTTATTTTAGTGTTTATGAAGACATAATTAAGAAAACATTTTCCAAGTTCAAAATTAATTCTAGATTTTCTTGTTTGTGCCTTGTTTCTAGTAAAAAATTCTCTCCGTCTATTTATTTTTGAGGGATGAGTGAGGATAAAATAAGAAATACATTTTTATTCATTATTCAAAAAAATTTGAGTGATGAGTGACCGGCTATTTTTATTCAAAAAAATCAAAGTGATGAATAACAATTTATTTATATTAAAAGCGATTGTTGAATAAAATAAATTGTTATTTTTATACATTTTATTTGAATAATTTTTTATTCAAAATAGCCCAGCCCTGGTACAGCGTTGCCACCTATCTCATTTTTTTAAAGTTATGGACCGAGATATGCCAATATGGGTATCAAATGAAAAGTATTTTCGCCGGCATACCAACTAAAATATTTTCAAGTAGGGTTGCCGCCCAGGGTTACCATTTTACCGTATTGTATATTTTTGGGATCATATTTGGATGATTTTAGGATCATTTAGGGTCACTTTGAGAAAATTTTTGGGCTATTTTGAGATCATTTTGGATTAATTTGGGACAATTTGGGGCCATTTTTGGATCATTTTGGAGTCATTTTGAGAAAATTTTTGGGCTATTTTGAGGTCATTCTGGGTTTAATTTTGGATTAATTTGGAACATTTGAGGGTATTTTTGGGGTCGTTTAGGGATTATTTTAGGTATATTTTGGGATTATTTTCGGATCATTTTGGAGTCATTTTGATATCATTTTTGGATCATTTTGGGATCATTTTCGGGTCATTTTGGGAAAATTTGAGGGTCTCTTTGGGGTCGTTTAGGGATTATTTTAGGATTATTTTGGGATTATTTTAGAGTCATTTTTGGATCATTTTGGGAAAGTAATCTTGGCTTGCGTCATTTATTGACGTTTAACCGCCTAGGGGATTTTGGCCGTTTCGTATCAAAGCACGCCATTCATTCCTTTTTAGCGATAACTGACGCCAATTGGATACCCCAAGGGAGTTCAAGTCATCCTCCACTCGTTGTTTCCATCTCAGTCGAGGCCTCCTTCTTCCTCTGTTGCCGAATTCGGGTGTCGATAGGAAAACCTTCTGTGCTGGAGCCTCCTTGTCCACTCGCATAACATGACCCAGCCAGCGAAGCCTTTGGGCTTTAATTCGCTGCACTATGGTCAGGTCTGCGTAAAGCTCGTACAGCTCATCGTTAAATTTAATTCGATACTCGCCGTTGGCATCACGGGAAGGACCATATCGCCGGTTCCAAAGTATACAGATGTATTTATTTTTTAAAATTTTTGGGAAAACAGCATTTCAAACTTTTATTTTTTCATAGAACTCCATTGTATAAATGAAATTTTCAATGCCGTTTCAAAAACAATTTAAATTTTGAAATACTTCTGTATACTTTGGAACCGGGGATATATCTTCCGGAGAACTTTTCTCTCAAATACTCCAAGGGCCATCTAATCTTCTCTTGACATGTCCATGATTCTGAGCCGTACGTCAGGACTGGTATGATGAGAGACTCATAGAGCGTGATCTTAGTTTTTCGAGAGAGGACATTACTTCTCAATTGCCTACTTAATCCAAAGTAACACTTGTTGGCAAGAGTGATTCTCCGTTGGATTTCTAGACTGACATTATTTTCACGGTTAACGAGATCGTCTTTCTAGTGGATTGGGCAGAGCACACTGAAATTCCAATCTGGAGGCATGCACTCGTCTGACCATATTCAGCATAAGAGGTAATGCATGCTTTTTACCAGCTTACCGCCTCCGTGTTTGAACAGCTCGGCGGGTAGTCCGTCTTTTCCAGGCGATTTGTTGTTTTTCCGCCGGGATATAGCTATCCTCACTTCATCATAGGGAGGTGGTGGGACAACTTTTCCATCGTCAGGGATTGGGGTATCGGATTCGACGTCTCCCTCGCAATTTAGCAGTGAGGAGAAGTGCTCTCTCCTTAATTTAAGTACACTCTGTACGTCGGTTACCAGGTCGCCATTATTGTCCTTACAGGAACTTGCCCCGGTCTTAAGACCTTCCGCTATCCCCCGGATCTTTTCAAAAAATGGTCGGGCATCATTCCTGTCAGCCTCTCTGCCTTACGTTTCTTTTTCCTGAAAAGGCGCCCCTCTTGCTTCTTCGCCACACGATATCGTTGCCATACACTGCGGGTTGCAGTGTAGGCAGCGTCCTTTTTATTCCTCATCGTACATATTGTTCTTTTGGGCTCGCTGGAACCCTATAGTGTCCTCAGCGGCGGCACGCAATGAGTGAGAGATGTGCTCCCATTGCCCGGTTACATCGTTAGGTCGAGGATTGCTCTCCGATAGCAGGTGTGAGAGTCGAGTAGAAAAATTACCAGGTATCTGTGTCGTGAGCAGCTTCTCGACGTCAAACTTACCTTCTGTTACTGTGCGTACTTTCTTTCGCTAAATAAAATGTCAAGAAAAATCAGCTGCAATTGATTTGAAATGCAATGATCTGTCAAAGCGTCACAGGGCATAAAATGTGCCACTTTTGCTTTTTGAAAATGCATTTTTTATGAAACTAATTTGATAGAAGTCCGAACACCGTTTGTCAGTTTTGAAGAAGAATTTTTCAATTTGATTTGTATTGCTTCATTCATACATATACCCTGTGGGAAATAAATGGATGGAAAAGGTGAAGATTGGTCAACGTAGGATTTTTCAAACTTCGAGGCTCAAAGTAAATACTATAAAGTCGGGACATCAGAGCTCGTTTAAGAGGTATGCTTCCTTCCTTTTATACCTAAAATACGATTTTCCTTGTCACTTGGGTGATTTTAAATTCCAACCGCATTATTACACAGAGTAGCCATCTAGGGCGCTCGAGACCAAAATATTAGATTTTGGATTATGCTGCATAACTCGAAAACTTAAAGCCATTTCCAAAAAAAATTAACTGGTACAGTTAGTAGTGAATGCCTCTCGATGACACATACCCAAAAAATATCATTCATTGCCAATTAGTGCCAAAATAATTACGTCAAAATCGGAAAACCGAAAAATTTTGAAAAAAAATTCAACTTTTCGCGGGAAAAACAGGTCATAGTTTTTAAATTAACAAAACACTGTATATATTTCGAAAGCGCCGTTGAGAGCAAGGCGAATTTATACTATTTATTATATGAATTATTTATATGAATTAGCCTTGGTTGAGAGTTTTGAAAAAATTAGATTTTTCATGATTTTTTTTAACGAAGACACTGAAAAACCGGTTTATTGACCTTAAACCCAGATTTTGGGGGAGTTACAAATCTTTTGAAGGGCGTTTCGTATATAATTCACTTTTCGTTTTTTCTGACATTGTGTAGTTAACCCCCATATTCATAAAAAATAAAATTGGTTTATTATAAAGCTATTTAAAATGACGTTTCCATAAAAAATTTTATTTATAAGAGCTTAATAAACATATTTTATTTTTTATACCCAGTGTACTAGTAGATACTAGTACAAGGGTATATTAACTTTGTTCACATAACGGCTGTTTGTAACGGCAGAAAATAATTGAGATAGATATAGAGTTCCATATATGAAAATTCTTAGGTTGAAAAGAGGAGTCCATTACGACATGTCCGTCCGTCTGTCCGTCCGTCCGTCCGTCCGTCTGTGTACACGATAACTTGAGTAAAAATTGAGATATTTGCATGAAATTTCGTATACGGGTTACCTTTTGGCCAAGATAGGTTGCTATTGAAAATGGGCGAAATCGGATGATAACCACGCCCCCTTTTTCGATATCGAAAATTTCGAAAATCACACAAATTGACTTATCTCGGCAGCTGAAATGGCTAAAATGATATAATTTTATAGGTGAGTCCCCCTGGTCATTCTCTTATGATTTTTCCATAAATTTTTTATAGTGCGCGTGGCACCGCCCACTTTTAAGGGAGGTGTTTTTGAAAATTTGACTGGTCGTAACTTTTAAACTGATTACGATAGAACGATGGAATTCGGCACAAAGCATACTAGTATCGTTGGGAGTAGACCTGATGAAACTGAATAAAATCGCCCTTCAACCACGCCCACTTTCGATATCGAAAATTTCTAAAATCACGCAAATTGACATATCTCGGCAGCTGAAATGGCTAAAATGATATAATTTTATAGGTGAATCCCCCTGGTCATTCTCTTATGAATTTTTCATAAATTTTTTATAGTGGGCGTGGCACCGCCCACTTTTAAGGGAGGCGTTTTTGAAAATTTGACTGGTGTTAACTCTTAAACAGATTACGATAGAACGATGGAATTTGATACAAAGCATGCTAGTATCGTTGGGAATATACCTGATGAAAGTGGATAAAATCGCCCTTCAACCACGCCCACTTTCGATATCGAAAATTTCGAAAATCACACAAATTGACTTATCTCGGCAGCTGAAATGGCTAAAATGATATAATTTTATAGGTGAATCCCCTTGGTCATTCTCTTATGATTTTTTCATAAATTTTTTATAGTGGGCGTGGCACCGCCCACTTTTAAGGGAGGCGTTTTTGAAAAATTGACTGGTCGTAACTCTTAAACAGATTACGATAGAACGATGGAATTTGGTACAAAGCATACTAGTATCGTTGGGAGTATACTTGATGAAAGTGGATAAAATCGCCCGTCAACCACGCCCACTTTCAATATCGAAAATTTCGAAAATCACATAAATTGACATATCTCGGTAGCTGAAATGGCTAAAATGATATAATTTTATAGGTGAATCCCCCTGGTGATTCTCTTATGATTTTTCCATAAATTTTTTATAGGGGGCGTTGCACCGCCCACTTTTAAGGAAGGCATTTTTGAAAATTTGACTAGTCGTAACTTTTAAACTGATTACGATAGAACGATGGAATTTGGCAAAAAGCATACTAGTATCGTTGGGAGTATACCTGATGAAAATGGATAAAATCACCCTCCAACCATGCCCACTTTCGATATCGAAAATTTCGAAAATCACATAAATTGACATAATTCGCTAACGGAAATGGGTAAAAATGCGTGGTAAACGAAGACCCTATCGACTTGGCTAATGCTGCATATTAGTTGCAATGACAAAATAACCAACTCATTACCTACCATTTTGATTTGGGGATTTTGTTTTGGGGATTTTGCTTTTGGGGATAATGTGGTATACCCTATAAAAATGTACAAAATGTGTTTAGCGAAATATGTACTCACTTTTGCCGTGGATCTGCACCTTTACCTCAAGAAATATATACGAGCTTATTTATTTCTTCAGGTAAACCGGCGTTGCCAACTATCGAAAAGTGCTGTATTTTTTCTTATGAACTGAGTATTGGCTCAATAAAACGTTTCTTGACCATTTCTTGAGCGTTTTTTTATATGGAGTTTGACATTTCTTGGCAGGTGGCTAGAGCAGGTAGAAACAATTTTCGAGCTAAGATCCAATAAGAAACACATAATTTATGCTTTATCATAAATTGTGGCTTTTCCCAAGCAAACTTAATACAAGCAGAATGATGCTCTAAATCCTGAGAATCCAAGCGCTCGCCCCAATTGAACACATAGAAGGTAATGGTAAGGTCCATTAGATTTCATAACTATAAAAATAAGAATTTAAATAAAATTAAAAATCTTTGGTTGAGGTAGAATTCGGGCCGGGACTCCCAGGCCAACTTCCTCAACCATAACAATTTTGCGTACACGAAGCTGCAAGAAAAAATTAGTTTATTTCAAGTAAACATTTCTTATTTATTTTAGTGTTTATGAAGACATAATTAAGAAAACATTTTCCAAGTTCAAAATTAATTCTAGATTTTCTTGTTTGTGCCTTGTTTCTAGTAAAAAATTCTCTCCGTCTATTTATTTTTAAGGGATGAGTGAGGATAAAATAAGAAATACATTTTTATTCATTATTCAAAAAAGTTTGAGTGATGAGTGACCGGCTATTTTTATTCAAAAAAATCAAAGTGATGAATAACAATTTATTTATATTAAAAGCGATTCTTGAATAAAATAAATTGTTATTTTTATACATTTTATTTGAATAATTTTTTATTCAAAATAGCCCAGCCCTGGTACAGGGTTGCCACCTATCTCATTTTTTTAAAGTTATGGACCGAGATATGCCCATATGGGTATCAAATGAAAAGTATTTTCGCCGGCATACCAACTAAAATATTTTCAAGTAGGGTTGCCGCCCAGGGTTACCATTTTACCGTATTGTATATTTTTGGGATCATATTTGGATGATTTTAGGATCATTTAGGGTCACTTTGAGAAAAATTTTGGGCTATTTTGAGATCATTTTGGATTAATTTGGGACAATTTGGGGCCATTTTTGGATCATTTTGGAGTCATTTTGAGAAAATTTTTGGGCTATTTTGAGGTCATTCTGGGTTTAATTTTGGATTAATTTGGACAATTTTTGGGTCATTTTCGGATTATTTTGGAACATTTGAGGGTATTTTTGGGGTCGTTTAGGGATTATTTTAGGTATATTTTGGGATTATTTTCGGATCATTTTGGAGTCATTTTGATATCATTTTTGGATCATTTTGGGATCATTTTCGGGTCATTTTGGGAAAATTTGAGGGTCTCTTTGGGGTCGTTTAGGGATTATTTTAGGATTATTTTGGGATTATTTTAGAGTCATTTTTGGATCATTTTGGGTAAGTAATCTTGGCTTGCGTCATTTATTGACGTTTAACCGCCTAGGGGATTTTGGCCGTTTCGTATCAAAGCACGCCAGTCATTCCTTTTTAGCGATAACTGACGCCAATTGGATACCCCAAGGGCTCAAGTCATCCTCCACTCGTTGTTTCCATCTCAGTCGAGGCCTCCTTCTTCCTCTGTTGCCGAATTCGGGTGTCGATAGGAAAACCTTCTGTGCTGGAGCCTCCTTGTCCACTCGCATAACATGACCCAGCCAGCGAAGCCTTTGGGCTTTAATTCGCTGCACTATGGTCAGGTCTGCGTAAAGCTCGTACAGCTCATCGTTAAATTTAATTCGATACTCGCCGTTGGCATCACGGGAAGGACCATATCGCCGGTTCCAAAGTATACAGATGTATTTATTTTTTAAAATTTTTGGGAAAACAGCATTTCAAACTTTTATTTTTTCATAGAACTCCATTGTATAAATGAAATTTTCAATGCCGTTTCAAAAACAATTTAAATTTTGAAATACTTCTGTATACTTTGGAACCGGGGATATATCTTCCGGAGAACTTTTCTCTCAAATACTCCAAGGGCCATCTCATCTTCTCTTGACATGTCCATGATTCTGAGCCGTACGTCAGGACTGGTATGATGAGAGACTCATAGAGCGTGATCTTAGTTTTTCGAGAGAGGACATTACTTCTCAATTGCCTACTTAATCCAAAGTAACACTTGTTGGCAAGAGTGATTCTCCGTTGGATTTCTAGACTGACATTATTTTCGCGGTTAACGAGATCGTCTTTCTAGTGGATTGGGCAGAGCACACTGAAATTCCAATCTGGAGGCATGCACTCGTCTGACCATATTCAGCATAAGAGGTAATGCATGCTTTTTACCAGCTTACCGCCTCCGTGTTTGAACAGCTCGGCGGGTAGTCCGTCTTTTCCAGGCGATTTGTTGTTTTTCCGCCGGGATATAGCTATCCTCACTTCATCATAGGGAGGTGGTGGGACGACTTTTCCATCGTCAGGGATTGGGGTATCGGATTCGACGTCTCCCTCGCAATTTAGCAGTGAGGAGAAGTGCTCTCTCCTTAATTTAAGTACACTCTGTACGTCGGTTACCAGGTCGCCATTATTGTCCTTACAGGAACTTTCCCCGGTCTTAAGACCTTCCGCTATCCCACGGATCTTTTCAAAAAATGGTCGGGCATCATTCCTGTCAGCCTCTCTGCCTTACGTTTCTTTTTCCTGAAAAGGCGCCCCTCTTGCTTCTTCGCCACACGATATCGTTGCCATACACTGCGGGTTGCAGTGTAGGCAGCGTCCTTTTTATTCCTCATCGTACATATTGTTCTTTTGGGCTCGCTGGAACCCTATAGTGTCCTCAGCGGCGGCACGCAATGAGTGAGAGATGTGCTCCCATTGCCCGGTTACATCGTTAGGTCGAGGATTGCTCTCCGATAGCAGGTGTGAGAGTCGAGTAGAAAAATTACCAGGTATCTGTGTCGTGAGCAGCTTCTCGACGTCAAACTTACCTTCTGTTACTGTGCGTACTTTCTTTCGCTAAATAAAATGTCAAGAAAAATCAGCTGCAATTGATTTGAAATGCAATGATCTGTCAAAGCGTCACAGGGCATAAAATTTGCCACTTTTGCTTTTTGAAAATGCATTTTTTATGAAACTAATTTGATAGAAGTCCGAACACCGTTTGTCAGTTTTGAAGAAGAATTTTTCAATTTGATTTGTATTGCTTCATTCATACATATACCCTGTGGGAAATAAATGGATGGAAAAGGTGAAGATTGGTCAACGTAGGATTTTTCAAACTTCGAGGCTCAAAGTAAGTACTATAAAGTCGGGACATCAGAGCTCGTTTAAGAGGTATGCTTCCTTCCTTTTATACCTAAAATACGATTTTCCTTGTCACTTGGGTGATTTTTAATTCGAACCGCATTATTACACAGAGTAGCCATCTAGGGCGCTCGAGACCAAAATATTAGATTTTGGATTATGCTGCATAACTCGAAAACTTAAAGCCATTTCCAAAAAAAATTAACTGTTACAGTTAGTAGTGAATGCCTCTCGATGACACATACCCAAAAAATATCATTCATTGCCAATTAGTGCCAAAATAATTACGTCAAAATCGGAAAACCGAAAAATTTTGAAAAAAAATTCAACTTTTCGCGGGAAAAACAGGTCATAGTTTTTAAATTAACAAAACACTGTATGTATTTCGAAAGCGCCGTTGAGAGCAAGGCGAATTTATACTATTTATTATATGAATTATTTATATGAATTAGCCTTGGTTGAGAGTTTTGAAACAATTAGATTTTTCATGATTTTTTTTAACGAAGACACTGAAAAACCGGTTTATTGACCTTAAACCCAGATTTTGGGGGAGTTACAAATCTTTTGAAGGGCGTTTCGTATATAATTCACTTTTCGTTTTTTCTGACATTGTGTAGTTAACCCCCATATCCATAAAAAATAAAATTGGTTTATTATAAAGCTATTTAAAATGACGTTTCCATACAAATTTTTATTTATAAGAGCTTAATAAACATATTTTATTTTTTATAAATAAGGAGGTAACTGCTTTGATACGAAGCGGCAAAAATCGCCTAGACGGCTATGCGTCAATAAATGACGCAGGCCACGATTAAAACTTTGTTGGTAGTCTACATACTGTTTGAATTTTGAAAATTCTGATTCTCATACAGCTTAAACGTAGAATTTGATAGCTGCGTTGTTCATATGGTAATGATGCCGTAGTGAGCGTATGGTGTACGGTGTGCACAGGTTCAAGACCCCGTTGCGGACTGTTCTTTTTTCATCTTAAATATATATATTTTTTTTTAATACCTATATAAAAACTTTTAATGTTATCGTTTTCATGAAGTGTTAACACTAGGCACCAAGCCTGGGGAATCACAATCCCGAATCCCTTGCCACTCGCGCCATTTTTTCGATCCGAAATCTCCCGATTATATTTATTATATATCTTTTTGAATAAAAATAGTCCCAAGAAACTGCTGAAACCTCTTCAAAAATGTCAGGAGAGGTACTAAAAACGAGTTTTGAAAGTTGAAATAAAAATGTTTGATTCAGTGAAAAGTTGTTGGAAAAAAACTTTACCGCGTCCGATTCCAAAATTTGGCCATAACCCAATCATCCGACCCTTTGACCTCACACTTGTCAAGAAGAAGAAGTGAAACTACCTCTATATTTTTCTACCATGGTATTTTCCATTTTCAGTTTTATAAAATCACATTTCTCTACTTAAGTGTTTTTAGTTTAAATTTTTAAGTTATGTCTAGATATGCCAATTTTTCAGTTTATTTATTTATTTTTGTGGAAACTTTTACCAAACTTAAATAAATAAAGTTAGTTTTTGAGCAATAAAGTTTACTTTTTATTTTCTATTCACTAATAATATCTAATGTAATCTTGGCTTGCGTCATAATGACGCTTAACCGCCTAGGCGATTTTGGCCGTTTCGTATCAAAGCACGCCAGTCGTTCCTTTTTAGCGATAACTGACGCCAATTGGAAACCCCAAGGGAGTTCAAGTCGTCCTCCACCTGTTGTTTCCATCTCAGTCGAGGTCTCCCCCTTCCTCTGCTGCCGAATTCGGGTGTCGATAGGAAAACTTTCTGTGCTGGTGCTTCTTTGTCCATTCGCATAACATGACCCAGCCAGCAGAGCCTTTGGGCTTTAATCCGCTGAACTATGGTCAGGTCTGCGTAAAGCTCGTACAGCTCATCGTTAAATTTCCTTCGATACTCGCCGTTGGCATCACGGGAAGGACCATAAATCTTCCGGAGAACTTTTCTCTCAAATACTCCAAGGGCCATCTCAACTTCTCTTGACACTGTCCATGATTCCGAGCCGTACATCAGGACTGGTACGATGAGAGACTTATAGAGCGTGATCTTTGTTTGTCGAGAGAAATTCGTCACAAAAAAACCCCATTTATAGATAATTTTGTAATTTACCTTTTTCTAAGGTTCACCTTCTCTAATTTGTTCCTTTAATTTCCTTTCCTTCCGCTTTCCTTTCATTTGCTTTTCTTTTCTTTCTTCCTCTTTCCTTTGCTTTCCTTTCCATTCCATTCCATCCCTTTCCTTTACTTTCCTTTCCATTCCATTCCTTTCCATTCTTTTCCATTCCATTCCTTTCCTGTAATTTATTTTCTTTTCTTTTCTTTCCTATCCTTTCCTTTTCTTTCCTTTACTCACTTTTCTTTTCCTGGCTTTTATTTTCCTTTCCCTTCCTTTCCTTTCCTTTTCTTTCCTTTCCTACCCTTTGCCTTCATTACCTGTCATTTTTTTCCTTTATTTTCCTTTTCTTTCTTTTCCCATCACTTTCTTTCCTTTCCGTTCCTTTCCTTCCCTTGACTTTCCTTTTTATTCCTTTTCCCTTTCCTGGGCTGTCCCTTCCTTTCCTCACCTATCCTTTCTCTATCATTTCTTTTCTCTATTTTCGTTTTCTTTCTTTGCCTTTACTTTCGTTTTATTTCCTTTCATTTCCCTTCCTTTCCCTTCCCTTCCTGTCGTTTATTTTCCCTTACTTCCCTTACCTTTCCTTTCTTCTCCCCCTGTCCTTTCCTTTCCATACTCTTCCTAGATTATTATACCTTTCATGAACATGAAATGGTATTATAACTTTGGTCCGATGTTTGTAAATATAAGAAGAAGAGATAGACCCATCAATAAGTATACCGAAATGATCAGGATGACGAGATGAGTTGATTTAGCCATGTCCGTCTGTCCGTCTGTCCGTCTGTCTGTTTGAACGCAAACTAGTCCCTCAATTTTTGAGATATCTGGCTGAAATTTTGTATGTGGCCACCATTTTGTAATATAGGAATCATTTGTCGGAACTGACAAGATCGGACCAGTATAACATATAGCCCCCATACAACCGATTGTTCAGATATAAGGTTTTTTGGCCAAAACTTCTGCAATTAAAAAGTTAGGAACGTAAAATTTTGCAACTCGAGTACTTTCTATTTATGTAGTGTATATAGTGAAAATCAACAAGATCGGGCAAATGTAACATATAGCCCCCATACAACCGATTGTTCAGATATAAGGTTTTTTGGCCAAAACTTCTGCAATTAAAAAGTTAGGAACGTTAAATTTTGCATCTCGAGTACTTTCTATTTATGTAGTGTATATAGTGAAAATCAACAAGATCGACCAAATTTAACATATAGCCCCCATACAACCGATTGTTCAGATATAAGGTTTTTTTCCCAAAACTTCTGCAATTAAAAGTTGGGAACGTAAAATTTTGCAACTCGAGTACTTTCTATTTATGTAGTGTATATAGTGAAAATCAACAAGATCGGGCAAATGTAACATATAGCCCCCATACAACCAATTGTTCAGATATAAGGTTTTTTTGGCCAAAACTTCTGCAATTAAAAAGTTAGGAACATAAAATTTTGCAACTTGAGTACTTTCAATTTATGTAGTGTGTAGAGGAAAATCAAGAAGATCGGGTAAATATAACATATATTTAGCCCCATACAACCGGTTGTTCCGATATAAGGTTTTTTGGCCAATACTTCCGCATTTAAAAAGTTAGGAACGTAAAATATTTCACCTTTAGTACTTTCTACATATGTAATGTGTATAGTGTAAGTCAGTACAATTGAACACGTATAATATATAGCCTCCATACAATCGATTGTTCCGATAACTCGGATCCTATTATTTTGTAAGTTTTTTTTAAATTATAACAAAGATGTGTAATGTGTATAGTAAATATAGTTAAATTGAAACAGGCTGTACTGGGGATCGAACAGTGAAAATCGTGACGCTTATTCATGAAAGGTATATAGCCTTCGGCACAGCCGAAGACAGCTTTCCTTACTTGTTTTTTAATTAAGTTCGGTATTTTATTTACATATTTCATTTTATTTGAGTTTCTTTCGTATGAACCGATTTGCCACATATGTATGTATTTCCTTTTATTTTACTTTATTATATTTCACATTATTTTGTATTATTTTTGCTACTAATTTTTATCGACTTTTTAGCTTTATATAAATTTACTTTCAATATTTCACAATTAAATAGATTTAAAAAAATGTAGCTGGTTTCTTTTTTTTACAAGAACACCCCACTTTTTCACTATTCTTCTATGTTTGAACATGAATACTCACATGCCATTATTTTTGTAAACACTGCATATGCGATCAATCAAGTTTATTTACTTCTTTGTGTTTGTTTTTGCTCCCTAAACTAACAAAGCTCACACTCAGCCTCTCCTACAAAAACGCCAATGCAAGTGGTCATTTCACACACATAACAGCGGATCTATAAAGTGAATACGCATGGAGGGCAATCTATGGATGGAACATCCATAATTATTGATATCACATTAAATAAAAATTGATATTTCTGTCCCATCAATGAATATAGATGTTTCATCAATGCTTTTTTGATAAATCACTATTGAAATGGTATCCATATAAACTATTGATAAATTCTAAATAGTTTAAAAAAACAAAATTTTATATAATCTGGTTTCAGTGAGACTCGAACCATGCTCCTCTGGCACGTTAACCCAGTATTCTACCATTCGGCTACGGCATATTATAAAATCTTTAGAAAAATGTTCAATCATAAATATCAAAAAATTTTGAATTTAAAAAAACCGCTCCAACAAGTTGTAATATTGTTAGAAAATCCATAGTAAAAATTGTTGAACTATTATGATTATGCGTCCCAGAAAAATTTACATTTCGTCCATATATGTATATTAATACGCTGTATCTACCATTATTACTATGTAGTAAATATGGATATACCGACAATAGAAATTCATATCACGACCATAGATATTGACATGCCGTTCAAATATATTAGTATTCTATCCATAAATATAAAAAATAGTACATCATATCGAAATGGTTGACATGTCATTTTACTTTTTATTGGGAGCAAATAATATTTGATAACTCGCTCATTCTGAATGAATATTGCATCAAACTCGGCGCTATCAATAGTGATATTGTCACAACATTCAATGCATTTCTCTCAGTGCGTGTTTGGCATTTATAGTGGTGTGACTTTCAAAGGTCATTATACTGTATCACAAAATTCTGGGTGACAAAATTCTGTATATTGCAAAAAAATTCTGCTTGAACAAAATTCTGCTTTTTACAATTCTGCTTTTTTAAAATTCTGCCTTTTAAAATTCTGCTTTCTAAAATTCAGCTTTTTCAAAATTCTGCATGCTTAATGCGAAAAATTCAGCTTTATTCAAGTTTTGTGATTTTCGTCATACAAGAATCTGTATTTATCTTTAAGAATCTATATCTATCTTTTTTGTACATGGATATTTGCATTTTTGACAATTTTTTAAAGAACAAATGGGAAATCGAAAAAACATGCTAATTTTGTAGGCTGGAATACTAGAAAACGACTAGTCTGAGAAAATTTATGTCAATGCAACTTTTGTGAGGAATTCAATTTCCTTCAAAAACATGTTCAGGTAAATGGTGTTTCACAACAATGGTTTGTCGCTTTAAACCAAATATGAGGTAAAGTCTGTAAAATCTAAACTAGCGACGATAGACTTCTAGACTTTAGTTTAAAAATCTGAAAATTACAGTAATTTTTTTTTCAACTTTCTTAAAAAGAAAATCAATATAATTTTTGAAAAAAAACGATTTTTTTTTTGCCTAGTCTAATGTAAAAATGTACGAATATGTTAAAAACAATACTCAAATTGTGTAAAAAGTTTTACTAACTAATAACCAGGGCAACCAAAAATATGCGGTAACAAATGTATTTTATGCGCATAAAAATCCCTTTAAAACATCATAATAGATTTGTTTACTGACCAAAAAAAAGTTCAGAGCAGGTTAGAGCAGAGCAGAGCAGGGCAGCTGTCAAAATAGAAATAGAGCAACTTAGAGCAACTCAGAGCAGAAATTCCAGGAAACACTTGAATCTCGATAGTTTCTTTTTATTTGGGTTTTTTATTTAAATATTCAAAATTAATGCAAATTCACGTTTACAAACACATTGATTTTCTTGCAAGCTAATTTTTTTGAAGATTTCAAAAATTTACTTTCTCCTGACTGACAATTGCTTCTCTGCTCTAACTTACTCCATAAAAAAAGCTAGAGCACAAATTTGTGATCTGGATTACTCTAGTTTTGTTTTGAGCGTACTCATGAAACAAAAGATAGAGCAACCTAGAGCAAGAAAAGTGTTCGTTAAACACAATTTTGTGAAATATCTCAATCTGGCGTAAGCTAGAGCAGCCCAATAAACAAACCTAATATGTACTCAAAATATGCGCTAAAAACTTTTTTTTTGTAATTAATTTTCAAATTCAAGATATTTTTTTTTATAATTCACATATATTTATCTTTTATTGAAGAAAAAAACATAGCACGGACAGAACATAAGCAAATAATAAGTTTTAAAAATAATGGGAGTCCAGGCGACGAAGACAGAGAATCTACTGAATACGGAAGTGGTTCGGACCATAGGTTTTTTTTTGGGTTATCTTTCTGCGTTACTAGAGAAAATAAAAGGGTAAAAACAAATATGTGAAAATATGCAGAGCGTTCTTGTCCGCAGAAATTTAAATTGCACTTTTCGTTTTTAATTATTTCGGGAATGCTAACAGCTAGATAAATTAAAAAAAAAACCTATGGCCCGCGCCACTTCCGCGTTTAGTCCCAGTCCCCTACACTATAGTGGAAAAGTTAATTTTTTTACATTTTAAAAATTTTGCAAATGAAATGCACTTATGTAAGTATACTGCTGTTAAAATAAACAATAAAGATTTGCGCCTTTCGAATAATAAACTGCGTCTATTAGCAAGATAGGCATCGTTATACATAGAAAAACTTCTCTCTACCTCAACTTAGGTAATTGGTGCATATTTAAAGGTAGCAATTTCTGATATTGAGAATTTTTCAATAGGCTCCGTTTCATTTTAATTTTTGTCAGAAATTTGACTACAACTTTTTTTAAGATATTAAAACCTTGATTTTTTTTAAACATTTGCAAATTTTAGTTTTACACAGTCGCGTATTTATCAATAGCTTCTTTTACATCTTGAACTATTTTTATTTGATTAACTACATAGATGGTGTTTTACATTGCACAACAACAAGAAACATAAATATCGCGTATCTAACTTCTTGGCTTCACTTTTGAGTTACTCCGTTACTTAGTTACTCAGTGTCGCAAAACTGCCGTTAGCTTGTGTTTTGAATACATATTGTTGAATTTCTATGTAAATATTAGACAATGCCTCGACCTAGAGCAAGCGTGATCGCCTGGTATGCGTAGGGTTCAAGGTTCGAGTCCCGGTAGAATGGAATTTTTATACCCAGTATACTAGTACTAGTACAAGGGTATATTCATTTTGTTCACATAACGGTAGTAGGTAACGGCACAATATAATCGAGATAGATATAGAGTTCCATATATGAAAGTTCTTAGGATGAACAGAGGAGTCCATTAAGACATGTCCGTTCGTCTATCCGTCCGTCCGTCTGTGTACACGATAACTTGGGTAAAAATTGAGATATTTGCATGAAATTTTGTATACAGGTTACCTTTTGGCCACGACCCCTTTTTCGATATCGAAAATTTCGAAAATCACATAAATTGACATATCTCGGTAGCTGAAATGGCTAAAATGATATAATTTTATAGGTGAATCCCCCTTGTAATTCTCTTATGATTTTTCTATGAATTTTTTATAGGGGGCGTGGCACCGCCCACTTTTAAGGGAGGCATTTTTGAAAATTTGACTGGTCGTATCTTTTTGATCTAGTCACGATAGAATGATGGAACTTGGCAAAAAGCAGACTAGTATCGTTGGGAGTATACCTGATGAAAATGGATAAAATCGCCCTCCAACCATGCCCACTTTCGATATCGAAAATAATTCGCTAACGGAAATGGGTAAAATTATATAATTTTATAGGTGAATCCCCATGGTCATTTTATAATGATTTTTTGATAAATTTTCTAAAGTGGGCGTGGCCCCGCCCACTTTCAATGGAGGCATTTTTATACCCAGCGTACTAGTACAGGGGTATTATAATTTTGTCCACATAACGGTTCTACGTACCGGCCCAAAATAATCAAGATCCATGTATGAAAGTTCTTAGGTTGAAAAGAGGAGTCTATTCAGGTATGTCCGTCCGTCTGTCCGTCCGTCCGCCCGTCTTTGTACACGATAACTTGAGTAAAAATTAAGATATTTGCATAAAATTTTATATACAAGTTAATTTTTGGCCAAGGTAGGTTGCTATTGAAAATGGGCGAAATCGGATGATAACCACGCCCCCTTTTTCGATATCGAAAATTTCGAAAATCATACAAATTAACATAACTTGAGTAAAAATTGAGGAATTTGCATGAAATTTCGTATACAGATTACTTTATGGCCAAGGTAGCTTGCTAGAGAAAATGGGTGAAATCGGATTATAACCGCTTCCCTTTTGTCGGTATCAAAAATTGCGAAAATCACATAAACTAGCATAACTTGACTAAGAATTTAGATATTTGCATTAATTTTGGTTTAAACCTTACTTTCTGGCCAAGGTAGGTTGCTATTAAAAATGGGCGAAATCGGATGATAACCACGCCCCCTTTTTCGATATTGAAAATTTCGAAGTTCACATAAACTGACATATATCGGTAGCTGAAATTGATAAAATGATTTAATTTCATAGGTGAGTCTCTCTTATCATTCTATTATGATTTTCTGTTAAATTTTAAAAAGTGGGCGTGGTATCGCCCACTTTCAAGGGAGGCATTTTTGAAAGTTCGACTGGTCGTAACTTGTAAACAAATTATGGTCCGTCCAACCATGGCTACTCTCGATATCGAAAATTTCGAAAATCACCTAAAAGACTGCTCGTAAGTTTTAAACTGATTACGGTAGAATCGTGAAATTCGGTACAAGGTATACTAGAGTTATAGGAAGTATACCTGTAGAAATTAAACGAAATCGCTTCCCAATCACGTCCACTTTCAATATGGAAAATTTTTAAAATCACATAAATTGACATAATTCGGTAAGGTAAATAACTAAAATAGTATAATTATAGTATAATTTGATAGTTAAATTTGTAAGGAGTCTTAAAAGATGAGTTAATTTTGTTAAGTGAGCCACCTATAATTTTTTCGATGGCCATGTATTTTATTGAAAGTTGGTAGTATGGCTCAGAACGATTAAACAAAAATACGTATACAATTTTTCAAAATTCGAATTATTTTGAAAGTTATAGCTATCAACAGTTTTCGAAATTCCTCGCTTTTTGATGATTTTCTCACGATTGTTCAACCGCTTTTGCTAATTTTTTAAATATATATAAAAGATGGTATCTTCTACAAGAGGACATTTCCAATTTTTGCCAAATTTTTTTTTTTTTGCAAATATTATTCGCAATTTTTAACTTCTCCGTCGTGGCGAGATGGCGCTTTTGTATGATGTTGTTGGGCATTGCATAAGTAACTGTTAGCAAAAAAAAAGAAATTTTTGGCACTTTAAGGGAGCGGAAGTTATTTACATTTTTTTGCCTTCATAGTCCACAGTACGTAGAGAAAAACAAAATTTCATAAAAAATTTACTAGTCTGTAAAAAAATGTAAATAACGCCCGCCCCCTTAAAGTGCCAAAAAAAATTTTTGGAATACCCAACATGATCATACAAAAGCGCCATCTGACCACGATGGAGAAAAATTGCGAATAATGTTTGCAAAAAAAAAAAATTTGGCAAAAATTGGAAATGTCCTCTTGTAGAAGATACCATCTTTTATATATATTTAAAAAATTAGCAAAAGCGGTTTGAACAATCGTGAGAAAATCATCAAAAAGTGAGGAATTTCGAAAACTGTTGATAGCTATAACTTTCAAAATAATTCGATTTTCGAAAAACTGGCCCAAACGTATTTTTTTCAATTTAAAACTTTGCCACAAATTGGGCGTAAGTATATTAGAAGTAAGAAATATATTCAACTATAAGTAAGATTTTGAGGGCACACGAACAATGTACATATATATTATACCGTAGCATAAATAAATATTAATTTTATAAACTAACTAATAAATTTATTGAGTTCGTTTTTCCCAAATTATAATATATATAGAAAATATATACCTTATAGGTACTACTATTGTTTCCATACACTGGGTGTTTAATGTTCGGCTTACCCGAACTTAGACTTCCTTACTTGTTAATTTTTTTATAATTTTTTCTATCTTTCAGACGACACTTTTAAGTCAATTTCCGAAGTGTCGCATAAGGACCGTATGGTCGTCATATATACGGGGAACAGTTTTTCCCGGAGGAAGATGAGAAAGTGATGAATCAGCGATAACTTCTGCGATAAAATTCAACCTCTTAAAGTAACTTTATGGGCACATCTGCGATAGAAAATGTTGGCTGGGTTTTCTCAAATACATTTACCCTTTTCTTAAATACATTTGAACATTTCTTAAATACAATTGCCTTATTCTCATATAAATTTGCCATATCTCAAATATATTTACCCCTTCCTTAAATACATTTGGCGTTTTCTCAAATACATTTTCCGTTTTCCCAAATACATTTCACCTTTTCTCAATGCATTTGGGCTTTTTTCAAACCCAGTTACCCTCTTCTCAAACAAATTTTCCATTTTCCGTAATACATTTAGGGTACTCACAGTCCCATATTAACAGCCCTGCTAATATTGCCAGCTGGCAATATCTTGACAATTTGCCAGGTGTCAAATATTTTGTTTTTGTTTTGCCTGCAAATAGAAGATACCACTTTGTGGCAATATTGCCGGGCTTGTGCCTATGTTTAAATTTTGTGGTAAAATTGAAAATTGTCATTTTGCTTTGTTTTCAAAAAAAATTTGTTATGAATAAATAAACAGAAAGAGAAAAAGTAAGTTTTTTCATATTTTGAGTTTATTTAAATAATTTGAATACGTTTATTCATATTTTCAGATTGAATTCAGACGTGAACTAACAAAGGCCGTGTGGAAGGCTAAACGGGGGTGCTCACAGTCGCCACATGGTAAGGTGGCAAAGTTAAAATGTTTCAAGTTTAGCAGATGACTGTGAGTTCCCTAATTAACATTTTCTCAAATACATTTGCCCATATTTTTTTCAAATGCATTTAGCATTTTCTCAAATACATTTTCCCTTTTTATACCTTTCATGAACATGAAATGGTATTATAACTTTGGTCCGCTGTTTGTAAATATCAGAAGAAGAAGAGATAGACCCATCAATAAGTATACCGAAATGATCAGGATGACGAGATGAATTGATTTAGCCATGTCCGTCTGTCCGTCTGTCCGTCTGTCTGTCTGTCTGTTTGAACGCAAACTAGTCCCTCAGTTTTTGAGATATTTGGCTGAAATTTGGTATGCGGCCACCAATTTCCAATATAGGAATCATTTGTCGGAACCAGCAAGATCGGACCAATATAACATATAGCTCCCATACAACCGATTATTCCGATAAACGGATTTTGGGCTATAACTCCTGTAATTAAACACGAAGGAACGTGAAATTTTATAAGTGTTGCTATTTTGATATGTGAAATATCGATGCTGAAAATCATAGAGATGGGATAAATATTTCACATAGCTCCCATACAATCGATTATTCCGATAAACGGATTTTGGGCTATAACTCCTGTAATTAAACACGTAGGAACGTGAAATTTTGTAAGTGTTGCTATTTTTATATGTGAAATATCGATGTTGAAACTCATAGAGATGGGATAAATATTTCACATAGCTCCCATACAATCGATTATTCCGATAAACGGATTTTGGGCTATAACTCCTGTAATTAAATACGTAGGAACGTGAAATTTTGGACGTATTGCTATTTTTATATGTGAAATATCGATGTTGAAAATCATCGAGATTGGATAAATATTTCACATAGCCCCCATACAATCGATTGTTCCGATAAATGGATTTTGGTAGATAACTCCTGTAATTATATAGGTAGGAACGTGAAATTTTGGAAGTATCGCTATTTTTATATGCGAAATATCGATGTTGAAAATCATTGAGATGGCATAAATATTTCACATAGCTCCCATACAATCGATTATTCCGATAAGCGGATTTTGGGCTATAAGTCCTGTAATTAAACACATAGGAACGCGAAATTTTGGAAGCATCGCTATTTTTATATGTAAAATATCGATGTTGAAAATCATTGAAATGGGATAAATATTTCACATAGCCCCCATACAATCGATTGTTCCGATAAACGGATTTTGGTAGATAACTCCTGTAATTATATCGGTAGGAACGTAAATGTTGCTATTTTAGAATGTGGAATGTCGATGTTAAAAATCAATGAGATTGGACCAATATAACACATCGTCCCAATATAATCGATAGCTCCGATAATTTCGGTATGAGCTAAAGTTAAATTCACACAGGCTGTACTGGGGATCAAACAGTGAAAATAGTGACGCTTATTCATGAAAGGTATTTAGCTTTCGGCACAGCCGAAGACAGCTTTCCTTACTTGTTTCAAATACATTTGACCTTTTCTCAATGCATTTGGGCTTTTCTTAAATTCATTTGCCTCTTTCTCAAACCAATTTGTCATATTTTCATATGCATTGACATTTTCTCAAATACACTAGCCCATTTCTCAAATACAATTGCGTTATTCTCAAATTCATTTGCCGTATCTCAAATACATTTTCCCCTTTCTCAAATACATTTGGCATTTTCTCAAATACATTTTCCCTTTTCCTAAATACATTTGACCTTTTTCCAAATACAGTTGGAAAAGGTGTAGACTTAAATTACTTGTTTGCTAAACAAGTCAAATGAACTATTTTCGGATAAAAAACGTTAATAGCTTTTGCAGCTTTCACCATGTACGGAGCAGCATCAGTGATGAAAAGTAGTATTGCCTCCTTGTTGAACTCTGGTCCGAAAATGTCAACTGAATCTGCAAATAATCGAGCTATTGAGGAGTGATTCACTGCCTCTAATAAAGCTGTTTTTATCAAAAATTTTTGCTTTGCGACTTTCTCATCGTTTGATAATACACCTATTACCACATTTGCAACATATCGGCCTGTCTCGTCTGTAGTTTGGTCCATTGAGATCCATAGATATTGGTTTTTTATAGCCCTTTTGATATTATTTATTGCAAGTTCGTATAAACTACTGACTGTAGATCTCAAAGTGGTATCTGATGGCAAGTCTATATTAATATATTTTTTTAAAAATGATTTAATTTGGTCATATCTTATTTTATACAAAGGAATATCGGAAGAAACAAAAGCTTTACATAAATTTTTCGCGAGTTCTGCACATTTCGATTTATATTCTGTAAATAATTTTTGTGTTTGCATTTGTGGACTGGAATGCTGGTTGGCCTTTTCATTGTGCCCTGCGCTTTGCAAATGCTGCACAACACAGGATCTACGATCTGCATTCACAATTTTTTCACAAAGGTCTCAATACAATATGCCTCCATCACTTCTAAGGACTGGAATTTATAAGTTCGAATAAATTTGTATGGAAAAAAATGCACAGACCAGCTAGAAAATAAATTGGCTAAAATCAGGGAATTTTGCTAGAGGCATAAGGTTTGTAAAAAAAGCAGATGCTGTATTTCTAGGAGTACTTTCATAAAAAATTATTGAAAATATTCAAAAAGAAGAAATGATTGGAGAAAATTTTATGGTGTACATTTTCTTTTGAAACTGACCGTATGGACTTTAGTTTACCACCACTTGTATCTTCTCGCCTTTTTAAAACGGGCAACAACACCCCTTTTACATTATTCAAGTCTTGAATTCAATTCTGCCGCCACATAGGCGACATTGTTTATCCCTACTATAGTTTGGCAACTTCTTTTCTTCTTCTTACGAATTTGAGTGAAAGGCACTGGCTGAGTGACTCCAAATGAAATGGAATGAAGGAATTGTATGAAGCCCAATAAGCCATTTTGATTGATATCAATCTGAGACGCATTTGAGATGAAACCTTCAACGTCAATTTTCACTTTTTGAAAACTTAATATCAATTGATCAATCAATTAATTTTCGATTTAGTGATAAACTACCCTTAGCAGGTAAACTTTTTTGCTAAATGAGTATTAACTTGAGGTATAATTAAATATAAAAATTATACTATACATTTTCGGGCAGTTTCTACCTTCACAGTTTTTATACATACGACCCTATACCATTCCCTAAAATAAATTTTGTCCAAATCGTGGTACATTATCAGACATGGGCAGAGCGGCACGTGCATGCCGAGAGAGTAAACACGTGTATACGTGTACACAGCCAAAGAGTTGGATTTATCCAAGCAAAATATTCAGTTTGCTTTCAACAGTCAAACAAGCAGGTTGACGCCGGATGCTTTTTATGCTTTTTATGCGCGACACAGTGGGCAAAGCTTACAACAAATATATGCAATTTTCATGATGTTTCAGATTGGGTGGGAATTAGGTTTTTTTTATTTTAAATGGTGCTGAAAAGCCACAATGCCTTATTTGTTCGAAGGTATTAAATGTCATAAAACAATTTTTGACTTAAAAGTCATTTTACTTTTAATTTTCAGATTTTGAGTTATCTTTTATCTTTTTTGGAAAACCTATTATTTTTAATTAAAAGTAATCATATGATTGAAAACAATCAAGTTATTAAAAAACGCCTGATAATTAAATCATAATTAATCAAAAAATTGTTTGATTAGTTGACTTTATTAGTTTTAGTTATTAATACATACATGCGTATTTAAATAGTTTCACATAAATATTCATCATCACAATCACATTTATATTTTATGTGACCAAAACGCTGAATTTAATATGTATGTTACGTATAATAATTTAAAAAAGTTAAAATTTCGGTTTGCTCCACCGTGCATACAATACATACACAAGCTGTGTTGAACACTTGTTTGTAGTGGTGCCCATGTCTGTACATTATTGACCCTCATTATTTACCAAACGTTTGAGAAAATATTTTTCTGTGGCTATGGGGAATATGCTGTGCGTGTGTATTAGTGTGTTTTTTGCGAGTTGCGCTACTATATAAGGTATACAATGATAGGCGAAGGGGGTGAGAATCGAGGGGAAGAGTACAGTTGAAAGCGTACCGTCAACTCGTTTCAAGTTTTTCTTGCTATCTCTTTCACTCATCCTTGTACCCCCATATTTTGTTTCATAATTGCTTTCAAGAAAATATGACAAGTGTAGACACGAATAGAAAACTCAAAAGAGAAAGCCAGCAGAGTTGAAAGCAATACTTGACAAATGTAAAACCGGACCAACAGCAGCGAAATGAGGTGTTTTCCCTTTCAATCTCACATGTATGCTAATAAGAAGAAGTAACACAAAAATAGCATTTATATACGCGCTCATATTTGGCTTTCGCCAAGTGTTAAAGGCGATTTCAATTTTTATCGCAGTAGGAATTAAATTTAAAACCATAAAAATTTTTTATAATTTAAAAATATGAATTTATCAAGAAATACGCAAAAATATGCATTTATTACAAAATATGCAAAAATATGCGCTAACAAATGTAGCTTAAACTCTTTCTTTGTATGTAAATCGCATTCGTATTTAATCTATTACATCAAAGCATGTAATACAAAAAATATGCATTTGCATAGTTTTGGTTGCCCTGCTAATAACCTTACTTAACTTTGGCAATGAATATCGCACAATGTTCTGTATTACAAAATTCTGTATTAAAATATAATGTTAACAGAATTTTTAAAGCAGAATTTTAAAAAAGCAGAATTTTAAAAAGCAGAAATTTGTTTTTAGAATTTGGTAAATATAGAATTTCAAAAATTGACATAATGGATCGTATTAATTTAACATTAAAATCCTGTTAAATCAACATGATAGATCGTGTTAATTTGACAATAAAATCCTGTGAAATTAACATGGTAGATCGTGTTAATTTAACAATAAAAACCTGTTAAATCAACATGATAGATCGTGTTAATTTAAAAATAAAAAACTGTTAAATAAACATGATAGATCGTGCATCTAACATGTAGGAACAGTAAAAAAGTAGCTTCATGTTAAAACAGCATGTGCTAGTGTTGAAAAATAATAACCTGAAAAAGTGTTAAAAAAGTGTTGATTCAACATGAAAATTCTTCTGCGTGCGGGGAAAAATACTGAAACCCAAAATATCATCTTATTTTAATGCATATTTGAGAATTCAAAAGAAAAAATGGAGGGACATACCCCTTTTAATAAAACATGCTTAAAACCCACCGTGCTCAAGTTAATTCCCAAACACACAGTTAATTCCGGATTTGAGCCAATGTATCAGCCCTATAAGTAGGTATTCAAGAGATTTTCAAAGATATTCAGGAATCGGTTCTTGTAGGTATTGTACAAGTTTGCTCGAAGAAGCATTCGGAGTTCGTCTGTTTTTATATTTAGTGGGTAATACGTATGTATAGATGTAAATAACCTTTTCATTGCATGCATAAAACATTTTTCTAGGGAACTAACAACTTAAAGCCTATCGCAATATAAATGATTGACTACTGATTATGTAATAGACCAAGATCCCAGAACCTAAAAGCGTCACTTATTTTATAATGGATGAAACCAATACCGATCGATAGTCCTCCCCGAATCTAGAGAGAATGTGAAAATTTCAAAGCTGTACCTATGACAATTCCCTAGGAATCGGGGGTCAAGTCGCCAAAAAAAGACCCTAACTTCACTTATTTTATAATGGATGATTTTCACATATTTGACGTAGAATCTAGAGAGAATGTGAAAATTTCAAAGCTGTACCTATGACAATTCCCTAGGAATCGGGGGTCAAGTCGCCAAAAAATGACCCTAACTTCACTTATTTTATAATGGATGATTTTCACATATTTGACGTAGAATCTAGAGAGAATGCGAAAATTTCAAAGCTGTACCTATGACAATTCCCTAGGAATCGGGGGTCAAGTCGCCAAAAAATGACCCTAACTTCACTTATTTTATAATGGATGATTTTCACATATTTGACGTAGATTACCACCCCGCGTCAGTATCAAGTGTTGTTAGACCCGTGCCAGTGACAAGGCTCCAGCCAGACACCCACAGTTCGCGGATTTCCTATGGAAATTTATTCTGTTTTACCAATTTCACCCATTTGGGCCACTTTGGCTGCTTTTAACTACTCAATATTTTTCCGGTTTTTGTAGAATACTACCCACAAGTAGTATCAGGCATTTTTAGACTTCGTCCCATGGCAAAAACTTCAACCAGACACCTCAAAACTCGCGAAATTTCACTAATTTTTACTGCGCTTTCACATGTTTAAGCGGGTTTGCCCAACTTTGGCCTCTTTTAAATAACAGATATTCACACATGTGTCGTAAACTGCTACCTTTAAGTAGAATCAAGCACTTCCAGACATTATCCCATAGAAAAACTTCAGCCAGACACCTCATAATTCGGGAGCTTTTATTTTCCTATTAATTTGCTTTCTCTTGTTTGTCCCACTTTTACTGATTTTAAATGACGGATCTTTTCACATGTTTCGTAGGACACTACCCTTAAGTAATTTCAATCAATTCTTTACTTTGTCCCATGGCAAAAACTTCAGTCAGACACCTCAAAGCTCGGGATTTTCAATAAATTTTACAGAGATTTCACTTGTTTCAGCAGGTTCTCCAACTTTGACTACGTTTAAACGGTGAATCTTTACACATGTGTCGTATAACACTACCCTTAAACAGTATCAGACATTTCCAGACTTCATCCCATGAAAAAAACTTAAGCCAGACGGGGACTTTTCATCATGTGCTTTCACATGTTCAAATGGGCTTACCCAACTTTGGCTGCTTTTAAATGGCGCATCGTTACACATGTATCGTATAACACTACCATTAACTATTATCAGGCATTTTTAGACTTCGCCCCTCAAAACTGAGGAAGTTTAATAATTCTTGCTGCTATTTCACAGGTTTAAGCGCGTTGGTCTAACTTTGGCTACTTTTAAAGGGCAGATAATTCCAAATTGTCTTAGAATACCACCCTTAAGTGGTATCAGGTACTTTTGGACTTCGCCTCATGTCAAAAACATCATCCAGACACTTCAAAACTGAGGAATTTTTATAGTTCTTACTGCACTTTCACATGTTTAAGCGAGTTTGTCCAACTTTGGCTGTTTTTGAAACGCAGATCTTTACACACACTATCTCTAAAAAGTATCAGGCATTTTTAGACTTCATCCCAGGGTGCACACCTTGCCGCGGTACGAGGGCTTAAGTCGATAGCCACAGGGCTACGCTGCCCTTGTGATCATAGCGCCGCCGGTACACATTACGAGAGAAGCCAAGCCTCTCTGGCGCGACGACTAAGATCTTCCCCCTCCCAATCCAGGGTGTTATGCGACCACGTGCCCATGGGAGGTTTGCAGCCGGGAGGCAAATCGTGGCTGTAATCGAACGGAGCCTCTCTGATACAGGGCCGCCTCGGAGAGTAACTATGGCCTTACCGCGGTATGGGGCTCTGCCGCGGCGGACGACACATTCCCCTTACTCTTCCCTTGACCCTAAACTGGCCTTGCCCGGCGAGGGGTCGTACGAAAAAGATGAAAAATACTAATAAAAACCCTAAAACTAAAGATACAACAATGTATACTGCACAGCAGAGGAGGAAAATGCTGGAGCAAGCGAGAACGCAACGTCGGAGGACAAACTCCATTTATTTATCAGCCGAGAGATCGATAGCGATGGCAACTACGGGTCGATTAGCTCTGGATAATAAGGGGGCAATCCCCAATGTAAGTACCGGTACAAGCACAGTGAAGCCAACAACGGCTGATGCTAAAGCCCCAGTAAGTGCCGGTACCGAAACCAAGTCTTTAACGTCTGTGGCAGTGGTCTCACGACCTGGCCCCAGAGATCCAAATAAGGGAACGACCGAGATGGCAACTACGGGTCGATATTTACCCCAAAAGACATCTCCAAGTCGCTCTGAGTACTTGGACAAAAGAGCGGCCGCAAGGATCCTGAAGAAATACGAGGGTATTTCACAAGATAAGCTATCGCCGAATGCTAGAAAGAGGGTGGAGATGACTGAAGCTATCTTTCCGAACTTCCAAAGCGATTTCGTGCCAAAGAAAGTTAATGTAAATCCCTTCAAACGCCAGAGATCGGACGTGGATTTAAAACCTCACCCGAAGCGGCAGCAACACGTCCCCGTAGTGGGTAAGCTCAGCTTTGCTGAAGTGACCAAGGACAGGATCCTCATAGGCGTCATTGACCGAGGTAACGAAAGCTGGGCCATACCTAGGGACCAGTGGCGGTACGTCCGGAACGCTATCGGTAATGCCCTTCTCGACATTATGGATGAGTCTCCGGGTGAGAGAATTCTCAGGATGCTGAGGATCATGAACCCGTCTTCCGACGTAGGACTGGGGTGTCAATCTGGTCGAGGATGCGGTAGGGCCTGATAGGCAAGTGGTCTTCACCTTGAATAAGGAGGCACTCGAGCCCCTTAAACGGCGCAATGGACGAGTGCACTACGGCATGGGTGAGATCGTGATCCACGTATACCGCGGCGATGCACAGCGCGCTGCTATTTCGGCTGCACCGGAGGACTCGGATATCGCAGTGCCGGAAGAGGAGTCGGAGATGTCCGACTCGGAAAGTATGGTATCTGCTACGTCAAATGGAGAAGGAGCAGTGAACAGCTCGGAGATGGGAGACAGCCTGCCGGATGGGGACGACCTCAACGTCACAGTGATAGCAGCTAGTCCTGAGCGCACCAATGTTGATACTGCCACAGTTAGTAGGATCTCTGCCACGCCAAATCGTGGTCTGAACAAATCGTCGTTGAAGGATAAGCCTCCAGACGAGGTGGAACTCGACGATACGGCGGTGGCAGGGAAGTCTGAGCGCTCTCATGTTGGTGGTGATTCAGATAAACCTGCACAAATCTAAAGCAGCCTCGGCTGCTTTAATCAGTCGTCTCTCTAAAGGCGACGTAGATGTGGTCCTCATCCAAGAACCCTGGGTCAACAGCTCAAGGATTTGCGGTTTGGCGACTTTGGAGGGGTTTAAGCTTATTCGAGCCAGTGCGGGGGCCATGGTTAGAGCCTGTTTTTTGGTTAGGTCTGAGCTGAACGCCTTTCTCTTGCCCAACTATAACAATGGTGACGTTACAGCTGCCAGTTTAACAGTCGACAGTACCAGTCTGACGATGGCGTCGGTCTACATGCCCTACGACGCCGAAGAACCTCCGCCACAGAGGGAGGTAAAAGACCTGGTGGCAAATTTTTCCATGGGTCATCTTCTTATCGGAACTGACGCCAATGCTCATCACGTCCAGTAGGGGAAGCTCCGATATCAATGCTAGAGGAGAGTCGTTGTTTGACTATTTGTTAACAACTAACCTGGTAATTTGCAACGTGGATAACGAACCTACGTTTATTACTTAAACCCGTAGGCAGGTCATAGATCTTACTATTTGCAGCGAAGGCGCTTATGAGTGGGTCAGAAAATGGCGCGTTCTCGATGAACACTCATTCTCCGACCACCGGTACGTAGAACTAGTTCTAGACTTTTCTGTTGAGCAGCCGGTCATGAAACGCAACCCACGTAACACTAACTGGCAGCTACACAATGAAATACTATCTAGGGACTTACCGGCACTGCCCCCACAAGTCCCCTCATCAGTAGGGGAGTTGGATGATCTGGTAAAGACCTTTACAACGGCGCTCTCGAATGCCCAAGAGCAGGCTTGCCCAGTGCCAAAACCACGCGGTAAACATAGGCCGCATTGGTGGTCCTACGACCTGGACTCGCTCCGCAAATCATGTAGGACACAATTTAATAAGGCCAAGAGCCTTGGCACGGAGACTCAATGGCTCGAATATAAAGTTAAACTCAGGGCCTACAAAAAAGCTCTGAGGCAGGCGAAGAGAGTATCGTGGAGAATGTTCTGCACTGGGGTCGAAAATGTCGACGATACAGCGAGACTTAGACGAGTGCTCTCAAAAACTCAAACAGCCACAAGCTATTTGCGCAAACCTGACGGATCCTGGACCAGCACGGAGAGGGAAACCCTAGAGCTGCTCTTGAATACGCACTTCCCAGGGAACTTGCATGAGGAACCCTTAGCACCTACAACAAACCTGGCTGTATACATACCCATCACGGAGGAAAAGGTTAGGTGGGCGGTTAAAAGCTACGAACCGTTCAAGGCTGTCGGGCCGGACGGGATTATTCCGGCACAACTCATAAACACGCTGGAGACATCAGCCAAATGGCTGGTATTTCTCTATACAGCCTGCATGGCTCTTAGCTACATTCTGTGCTCCTGGAGAAGTGCCATGGTAGTGTTTATTCCTAATGCGGGGAAGGCGTCTCATTACGAGCCCAAGGACTATAGGCCGATCAGTCTCTCATCCTTTGTGCTCAAAACCTTCGAGAGGATAATAAATGACCACCTCTCTTCTACTATTGATAGCAACCTGATCTGTAGCTATCAGCATGCATACAAGTATGAAAAGGAGTACTGTCTTGTGGCCTTTTTAGATATTGAAGGAGCCTTCAACAACATAAGTTCTGATGCTATAAATACCGCTTTAACAAGTCTGGTCATATGCAGGTCTCTTATTGGACTTATTGATCAACTACTAAGGGGTAGACGAAGAGTTTCATCACTGGGCTCGGTTGATTTATCACGCTGTGTCACAAGGGGAACGCCTGAGGGTGGTGTTCTCTCCCCGCTTCTATGGAACTTCACTGTCAACTCGATGCTGCGAGACACAAGCTGGGGGGCGGGAAGGTAGTGGCATATGCAGACGACTTAGCTATAATATATAGGGGCAAATTCCCACAAACCCTGTGCGACTTGATGCAAGTAGCACTACGAAAGGTTTCCTCATGGTGCTCGCGCTGCGGACTGAGCATCAAGCCGGGAAAAGTACAACTGGTCGTTTTCACCAACCGCTATAAAGTACCACCGCTAATACTACCAAAACTGAATGACGTGCACCTGAACTTGGCTAACAAAGCGTGTATTGCACTCTACACGTGCAAAAGACCCATTGGAAAGAAATGGGAGCTCAGCCCCAAAATATGCCAATGGATCTACACTGCAATCATTCGAACAATCATGCTCTATGGAGTTGTGGTATGGTGGCCTTCGCTGAGCAAGGCAACAAACCTTAATCTGCTAGGAAAAGTACACAGATCTTGCGGTGCGTTAAGAACAACGCCCAATGAAACACTCCAGGCCATTCTTGGCATTTTGCCACTCGATCTGGAAGGGCACCGGGTAGCAGCAGCATCGGCTCTGTGTCTAAGGGAAACGTCCGGCTGGAGCGCAAGCACTACTGGACACGCCTGTATTTTGGGATCCTATAGCTTTCTTCCGCTGAGCACAGATCGTTGTGCTACCACAACTGTCGGAGATAGCGGTTTTAAAATCAACGTTCCCAGCAGGGAAGAATGGGAGAGCACGGATCGGAGTCCCGCCACTCATGGCGGCACTTCCATTTATACTGATGGCTCGAAGTTAGACGGCAGAGTTGGAGGAGGGGTTTATTCAAAAGATCTGAACCTTAAGCTCTCCTTCAGACTACCTGATCACTGCAGTGTCTTCCAGGCTGAAGTTTCAGCAAGCATGGACACCGCTGCTTGGATAGGCCAACACACTATCAGACAGGACATTTTTATTTTCAGCGACAGCCAGGCGGCCGTCAAATCCCTTGGCTCTTACTCGTTCAACTCTGAACTGACGCTCAGCTATCGTCGATCTCTACAAGAGATGGCCCAACAGAATCGCGTGAACCTCACATGGATCCCGGGGCATAGGGACATTGAGGGAAATTGTAGGGCAGACGAACTTGCGAGGCAGGACACGGCCAAGCAGGTTCTTCGAGATAAAGAGCGGTTAGGTATGGCGTTTGCCACATGCAAGCTTATGCTGAAGGAGTACACACTCCGCCAAGCCAACGAAAGATGGCTGCAATCTCCAGGATGCCGGATTTCCAAAGAAACCTGGCCGAAATGGGATCATAAAAGATCAAGACAAATTTATGCCCTAAGGAGAAGAGAAATCTCCATATTAATAGGCGTATTAACTGGGCACTGCCTCATTAGTAGGCACGCAGAGAGACTAGGTGTGCCCTACCGACGATGCTGTAGGAGTTTTAAGGATGATGAGGAGGAGGAAACGGTGGAGCACCTCATCTGCAACTGCCCGGCTTTAAGTGGCGCGAGAATGCGCTTTTTGGGAGTTCCCTTCCTGATTAGCCTACGCCAGGTCACGGAGCTGGACATAAAGGACCTGATGGCCTTCATCAAGTCATCTAAATGGTTCGAGGAGGAGTAACGGTGTCGGTATAGGAACGTCAGTGCCGGGATTCTGCTATGTGGAGAGTTCCGCTAATACCGGGATTTTCCATATGGCAGGGTCCCAAAACTGACTTTCCTAGTGTTGGTGGTATCACAACGGGCCTTTTAATACTGGCCTAGGTGTGCCTCTGTGGCAGCCACTTGAACCTAACCTAACCTAGACTTCATCCCATGGAAAAAACTTCAGCCAGACACCTCAAGGCTGGGGAATTTTCATAGTTCTTACTGCGCTTTCACATGTTTAATCGGGTTAGTCCAACTTTGGCTGCTTTTAAAGGGCGGATCTTTTCACATGTGTCATAGGAGGCCACCCTTAAGTGGTATCAGTTACATTAAGATTTCGGCCCATGTCAAAAACTTCAGCCAGACACCTCACGGCTGAGGAATTTTCATAATTTTTACTGCGCTTTCACATGTTTAATCGGGTTGGTCCAACTTTGGCTGTTTTGAAAGGGCGGATCTTTTAGCGTGTGTTATAGAAGATCACCTTAAGTTGTATCAGGTACTTTTAAACTTCGCCCCATGTCAAAAACTTCAGCCAAACACCTCAAAACTGAGGATTTTTTATAATTCTTTCTGCGATTTCACATGTACATAAAAGCGCGTTGGTCTAACTCTGGCTGCTTTTGAAGGGCAGATATTTTATATATGTGTTATAGAAGACGACCCTTAAGTTGTATCAGGGACTTTTATACTTCGCCCCATGTCAAAAACTACAGCCAGTGGTAGGTATGTATATATATATGCATATGTGTGTCAGGCACTTGCATATACACACTCACACATGTGAAAAAATTTGGGTTTTGATCGCTGGGTGAAATTTAGGTAAAGACTAACCGAAGGTCTAGGATGTGTCAGGGATCAGTTGCTGTAACAAATACCACATCTGAACACTTTGTATGGGCTGAACTGTTCTAATTTCCTTGATCATATCCTATGGAGAGATCAATTGTAAAAAAACCCGAGATTTGCGGTGTTTGGCTGAAGTTTTGGTCATGGGAAGATCTCCAAAAATGCTTGATACCACTTATAAGAGTAGTGTTCTATGACACATGTGTAAATATTCACCTTTTAAAAGTAGTCAAAGTTGAACAAACAAGCCGAAAAATATGTCCGCTATTCAAGCATTCTATTTTGTGCTTGTGAAATTCAGTATCAGTACCCAGTCGGGACTTTTGTAGCTAGTCTTACAAAAAACTAACTGGAAGCCAATTTATACAGATTGGTTTATAGCTAGCCCTGCAGTCATGCAGAAATCAAACAGTACGGATACACATTTATGCCCGTGTTTCAATTTTTCGAACCTGACTTTTAGTTAACCACAGAGTCATTCACAAACCAACCAATTGATTTTTAGTTGAACCTAAGTCATGCAGAAGTCAACCAGTTGAACAAAAAATTTTTGCTTTTCACTAATTTTTAAGGCTCACTTTTACCTAACAACAATGTAGAAAGCAATCAGCTTATACTTTGCTTTATTTTGTTCGTTAGCTTGGAGAACTTTCAATTGCGTTAATTTTCAAAAATTTTCATAAAAACAAAACATCCACAACGTTTTGTATTTTAAAAATCACATGTGTACAAAGTTAGACCAACGCGCTTAAACATGTGAAATCGCAGCAAGAATTATGAAATTTCCTCAGCTTTGAGGTGTCTGGCTGCAGTTCTTGCAATGGGGCGAAGTCTAATGCCACATTATAAATGATGAAAAGTCCTCGTGCTTTGGGTTGTCTGCCTTAAGTTTTTTTTCATGGGATGAAGTCTGGAAATGCCTGATACTGTTTAAGGGAAGTGTTATTCGACGCATGTGTACAGATCCGCCGCTTAAACGTAGCCTAAGTTGGAGAAACCTACTGAAACAAGCGAAATCTCTGTAAAAAATAGTAAAAATCCCGAGCCTTGAGGTGTCTGGCTGATGTTTTTGCCATGGGACGAAGTCTAAAAATTACTGAAACTACTTAAGGGTAGTGTTCTACGACGCATGTGAAAAGATCCGTCATTTAAAATCAGTAAAAGTGGGACAAACAAGAGAAAGCGAATTAATAGGAATATAAAAGTTCCCGAACTTTGAGGTGTCTGGCTGAAGTTTTTTCCATGGGATGATGTCTGAAAATGCTTGATTATACTTAAGGGTAGCATTTTACGACACATGTGTGAAGATCTGTCATTTAAAAGAGGCCAAAGTTGGGCAAACCCGCTTAAACATGTGAAAGCGCAGTAAAAATTTGTGAAATTTTCCGAGTTTTGAGGTGTCTGGCTGAAGTTTTTGCCATGGGAAATATTGGGTGGTTGAAAGCAGCCAAAGTGGTCAAAATGCGTGAAATTGGTAAAACAGAATAAATTTCCATAGGAAAATCCGCGAACTGGGGGTGTCTGGCTGGAGCCTTGTCACTGGAACGGGTCTAACAACACTTGATACTGTCGCGGGGTGGTAATCTACGTCAAATGTGTGAAAATCATCCATTATAAAATAAATGAAGTTAGGGTCATTTTTTAGCGACTTTGACGATTCCTAAGCCCTTGTCATAGGAACAGCTTTGGAATTTTCACATTCTTTCTAGATTCGGGGAGGACTATCGATCGGTATTGGTTTCATCCATTATAAAATAAGTGATGCTTTTAGGCTCTGGGATCTCGCTCTATAATAGTTTACCAAGGAACTTGCTAGACTGCTAGTCTACATTCGCGCTGCATGTATGTATGTACTCTAGGGTGATTCAAATAAAAAAATTGGGTTTGTTTTTCGGTCTTACCCCCTGAAACTTTAGGTATTGATAAGAAAATAAGCCTTGCAAAAAATTAGCGCTCTAACTTAACCCTTAGGGGAAAAATGGCATTTTCTTCAAAGTGAATTTTCTTTTAATTTTTGAAACTTTTTTTCAAAATATTTTTATATACTCTTAAAGTTGAAGCTTTGAAGCTTCCAAAATGGTATGCCATGTGCAATTATCTTAACTATTAAAATAATTACAGCCATTTAAATGTGCTAGATTTTATACGTGTTTGTGTGTGCAATAGTACAAAACTCAGTCATTTTTAAATGGCTGTAATTATTTTAATAGTTAAGATAATCGCACATGGCTTACCATTTTGGAAACTTCAACTTTAAGAGTGTGTAAAAATATTTGGAAAAAAGTTTCAAAAATTAAAAAAAAATTCATTTTGAAAAAAAAAAAAACCATTTTTCCCATACAAAATGTATGGGAAAGGGCGAAAAAAAATAGCCACCCCTAAGGGTTAAGTTAGAGCGCTAATTTTTTGCAAGGCTTATTTTCTCATCAATACCTAACTTTTTAGGGGGTACGACCAAGTTGACTTTTTTTTTGGGTCACCCTATTGTACTCGTATGGTGATAAGCAACCAGGCCGCTGATTGACGTTAACCGGCAACTGGATTTTTCGATGTCAAGCTACGAATTGCATAATAAAACCCCTATCGCGTGATATACATATTTCTTAGAGCTGTACATGTACAGACGTAAAATTTATATGGGCATTTTCGCATCGCAGAGCAATAAAATACAAATTTTGGTTCCCTTGCAGGTACATATTTAATTTATATGTACATATTTCATGCAGGCTATTCTAGGTAGGTAGAAGTGGCTGCCGCAAAGGCACACCTAGGCCAGTAATAAAAGGCCCGTTGTGATACCACCAAACACTAGGAAAGTCAGTCCCGGGGCCCGGCCATATGGAAAATCCCAGTGCTGTTTTTAAATTTGCAAATCTGTGACTGTTCAAACAGTTGAATATAGTTAGGTTAGGTTAGGTTCAAGTGGCTGCCGCAGAGGCACACTTAGGCCAGTTTTGAAAGGCCCGTTGTGATACCACCAACACTACGAAAGTCAGTCCAGGGACCCGGCCATATGGAAAATCCCTGAGTTGTTGGGATTTTCCACATAGCAGAAACCCGGGACTGACACTCCTAACCGACACCGCTACCCCTCCTCGAACCATTTTGATAACTTGATGAAGGCCATCAAGTCCTTTATGTCCAGCTCCGCGACCTGGCTTAAGCTAACCAGGAAGGGAACTCCCAGAGAGCGCCTTCTCGCTCCGCTTAAGGCCGGGCAGTTGCAGATGAGGTGCTCCACCGTTTCCTCTTCCTCATCATCTTTGCAACTCCTGCAGCATCGTCGGTAGGGAACGCCTAGCCTTGCTGCGTACCTACCAATAAGGCAGTGCCCGGCTAAAACACCTATTAATATGGAGATTTCCTTCCTTTTTAGGGCGTATATGTGTCTAGATCTTTTAAGATTTTGGCCAGGTTTGCTTGGATATCCGGCACCCTGGGGCTTGTAGTCATCTTTCGTTGGCTTCGCGGAGTGTATGCTCCTTCAGCATTAGCTTGCACGTGGCAAACGGCATACCTATGCGCTCTTTATCTTGAAGAATCTGCTTGGTCGTGCCCTGCCTGGCAAGTTCGTCTGCCCTACAGTTTCCCTCAATGTCCCTGTGTCCCGGGACCCATGTGAGGTTCACGCGGTTCTGTTGGGCCATCTCTTGAAGAGATCGACGACAGCTGAGCGTCAGTTCAGAGTTGAACGAGTAAGAGCCAAGGGATTTGATGGCCGCTTGGCTGTCGCTGAAAATACAGATATCCTGTCCGATGGTGCGTTCACCTATCCAAGTCACGGCGTCCATGATTGCTGAAACTTCAGCCTTGAAGACGCTGCAGTGATCAGGTAGTCTAAAGGAGAGTTGTAGGTCCAAATCCCTTGAGTAAACCCCTCCTCCGACTCTGCCGTCTAACTTCGAGCCGTCGGTGTATATAAAAGTGCCGCCATTAGTAGCGGGACACCGATCTATGTTCTCCCAGTCTTCCCTGCTGGGAATGTTTATTCTAAAACAACAATCTCCGACTGTTGTGGTCGCACACCGATCTGTGCTCAGAGGGAGAAAGCTGTAAGATCTTAGAATACAGGAGTGTCCAATAGTGCTTGCGCCCCAGACGGACGTTTCCCTTAGACGCACAGCCGATGCTGCTGCTGCCCGGTACCCTTCCAGATCGAGTGGCAAAAAGCCAAGAATGGCCTGTAGAGCTTCATTGGGCGTTGTTCTTAACGCCCCGCTTATACAGATCATGCTAGATCTGTGGACTTTCCCTAACTGATTTAAGTTTGTTGCCTTTCTTAGCGCAGGCCACCATATCACGACTCCATACAGCATAATTGCCTGGATTATCGCAGTGTAGATCCATCTGCAAATTTTGGGGCTGAGCCCCCATTTTTTGCCAATGGCTCTTTTACACGTGTAAAGTGCAATGCACGCTTTCCTCTGGCGCTGGATGACATTCTCCTTCCAGTTAAGCTTTCTATCTAGAACTGTGCCTAGGAATTTGGCTTTGTCAGCTAAGTTCAGGCGCACGCCATCTAGTTCTGGTAGGTTCAGCGGTGGTATCTTGTACCGCCTGGTATAAAGGACAAGCTCCACCTTTCCCGGGTTGATGCTAAGTCCGCAGCGAGAGGACCATGAAGAAACTTCTCGCAGTGCTACTTGCATCAAGTCACACAGGGTTTGTGGGAATTTGCCCCTATATGCAATAGCTAAATCGTCTGCATATACCACTATCTTCCCGCCCCCCCAACTTGTGTCTCGTAGCAGCGAGTTTACGGTGAGGTTCCATAGGAGCGGGGAGAGAACACCACCCTGAGGCGTTCCTCTTGTGACATAGCGTGAAAGATCAACTGTTCCCAGTGAAGAAACTATTTTCCTTCCCTTTAGTAGTTGATCAATTAGTCCAATAAGAGACCTATTTATGCCCAGGTTTGTTAAAGCAGTGTTAATAGCCTCCGGCCTTATATGGTTGAAAGCCCCTTCGATGTCCAGAAAGGCCACGAGACAGTACTCCTTTTCATGCAATGATTTTTCAACAATAGAGACTAGGCTGTGGAGCGCAGTTTCCGTTGATTTACCTTTGGTGTATGCATGTTGATAGCTAGAAATAAGGTTGCTATCAATAGTAGAGGAGAGATAATCGCTAATTATCCTCTCGAAGGTTTTAAGTGCAAAAGACGAGAGACTGATCGGTCTGTAGTCTTTAGGCTCATAGTGTGAGGCCTTCCCAGCCTTTGGAATAAAGACTACCGTGGCGCTTCTCCAGGAGCACGGAATGTAATTAAGAGCCAGGCAGGCTGAATAGAGAACTACCAGCCATTTAGCTGATATTTCCAGCGTGTTTATGAGTTGTGCGGGGAAAATCCCGTCTGGCCCAGCTGCCTTGAACGGCTCAAAGCTTTTGATTGCCCACCTTACCCTTTCCTCCGTAATGGGTATGTTTACCGCCAGGTTTGTTGCAGATGCTACAGGTGCATCATACAAGTTCCCCGGAAAGTGTGTGTTCAGGAGCAGCTCCAGGGTTTCCCCTACCGTGCTGGTCCAAGATCCGTCAGGCTTCCGTAAATAGCTAATGGCTGCTTGAGTTTTTGATAGCACTCGTCTAAGTCTCGCTGTATCATCGACTTTTTCGACCCCGGTGCAGAAATTTCTCCACGAAGTTCTCTTCGCTTGCCTTAGAGCCTTTTTATAGGCCCTCAGTTTAGCTTTATATTCGAGCCATTCAGGCTCCGTACCGATGCTCTTGGCCTTGTTAAATTGCTTCCTGCATGATATACGGAACGAATCCAGGTCGTAAGACCACCAGTGGGGTCTATGTTTGCCGCGTGGTTTTGGTACTGGACAAGCCTGCTCTAGGGCATTTGAGAGCGCCGTTGTAAAGGTCGTTACCAGATCATCCAGTTCTCCCACTGATGAGGGGGCTTGTGGAGGTAATACTGGTAGGTCCCTAGCTAATATTTGGTTATGTAGCTGCCAGTTAGTGTTGCGTGGATTTCGTTTCATAACTGGCTGCTCAACAATAAATTCTAACACAATTTCTATGTACCGATGGTCAGAAAATGAATGCTCATCAAGAACACGCCATTTTCTGACCCACTCATAAGCGCCTTTGCTACAAACAGTGAGGTCTATAACCTCCCTACGAGCTTTAGTTAAAAAAGTAGGCTCGTTACCCACGTTACAAACCACCAGGTTAGTTGTTAGTAGGTAGTCAAACAGAGACTCGCCCCTACCGTTAATATCGGAGCTTCCCCACTGGACGTGATGAGCATTAGCGTCTGCTCCAATAATAAGATGGCCCGTACAGAAATTATCCACCAGATCTTTCACCTCCTTTTGTGGAGGAGGTTCTTCGGCGTCATAGGGCATATAGACCGACGCCATCGTTAGGCTGGTGCTGCCGACTGTTAAGCTGGCAGCTGTAACGTCACCATTTGAGTAGTTGGGTAATAGAAAGGTGTTTAGCTCAGACTTTACCAAAATACAGGTTCTGACCTTGCCCTCATCATTGGCTTGGATGAGCTTGTACCCCTTAGTCCTCAATCCACAGATCCTAGAGCTATTGACCCAGGGCTCTTGGATAAGGTCCACGTCTACGTCGCCTTTAGAAAGACGACTGCTTAAAACAGCCGAGGCAGCTTTAGATTTGTGCAGATTTATCTGAAGCACCACCAACATGAGAGAGCTCAGACTTCCCTGCCGCCAGCGTGTCGTCGAGGTCTGGCCTGTTCCGGGGGCTGTCTCTCAACGAGGAGTTGTTCAGAGCACCTGCACGATTTGGCGTGGCGGGAACCCTGCTGTCTGAAGCAGCACCAACGTTAGTGTGCTCAGGTTTAGCCACGATCGTGACGTCGAGGCCTTCTTCGTCAAGCAGGCTTTCTTCTATCGCCGAGTTGTTCGCAGCACCATCGCAATTTGACGTGGCAGATAACATACTTTCCGCGTCGGACTCCTCTGCTTCCCCTTCCGATGCCTCGATCTCCGAGTCCTCCGGAGCGTCCGGAAAAGCAGCGCGCTGTGCATCGCCACGGTATACGTGGATCACGATCTGACCCAAGCCGTAATGCACTAGTCCGTTGCACCGTTTAAGGGGCTCGAGCGCCTCCTTATTCAGAGTGATAACCACCTGTCTATTGGGCCCAACCACATCATCGACCAGATTGACGCCCCAATCCTGCGTCGGGAGAGACGGATTCCAGACCTGCAGCATCTCAAGAATATTCTCGGGTTCTGCAGGGACGGCAGGAATCCATGCCCTTGCCCTTGGCCGAGCAGGAATGTCCTTCCAGTCGACGACATCTAGTCTTGCCCCTGGGTAGACTTCACCCAGTCTTGCAACTGCTGCCTTATACAGTGCGACAGTTCTTGCATCCTCGCACGCGAATATTTTGATTTGACCTTGGTGCCAGCCCGCGTCAGTACCTCGCGGCGGACTACCCGGAGACTCACGCATTAAGTCGAGGAGGGCCCTGCCCATTTCATTCCGGACATACAGCCACCGGTCTTTGGGGATGGACCAACGGTCGTTACCTCGGTCAATGAAACCTATAAGGATTCTGTCCTTGGTTACTTCAGCAAAGCTGAGTTTTCCCACTACGGGGTTGACCTGATGCCGCTTCGGATGGGGGTTTACCTCTCCGTCCGATCTCTGGCGTTTGAAGGGATTACCGTTCACCCTCTTAGGCACATAGGGCCTCTGGAAATTTGGTATCAGAGCTTTCGCTTCCTCCACCATCTTCCTTTCTTCCGGCGACAGCTTCTCCTGCGATGCTCCCTCATATTTTTTAAGGATCCTTGCGGCCTTTCTTTTATCCCAGTACGCAAAGCGTCGGGGAGATGCCTCTTTGGGGGGATTCAGACTCGTAGTTGCCATCGCGGTCTCTCCCTTTGCGGCGTCGTCCTTCTCTTTCGAAACTCTGAAACCAGGTCGTGAGACCATTGCCCCAGATGTGAAGAGATTGGGTTTCGTACCAGCGCTTGATGGAAGTTTAGCTTCCGCCGTTTTCTGCTTGACTGCGTAGGCAGCCGCACTGCTGCTTGCTCCCATCAAGTCACTCTTACTTGATAGCAGTTTGGGGGATGACTGACCCGTAGTTTCCATCGCTGTCGGCCTCCCAGTTAACTTTGAGGCGGAGTTTGTCCTCCGGCGTTGTGTTTTCGCTTGCTCCAGCATAGTTCTTCTCTGCTGCGGAGTAAACGAAGTCGTGAATTGCTTTGTATTTTGTGTGTTCTTCATCTTGTTCGTACGACCCCTCGCCGGATAAGGCCAGCTTAGGGTCAAGGGTAGTGTAAGGGGAAGTGTGTCGTCCGCCGCGGCAGAGCCCCATACCGCGGTAAGACCATAGTCACTCCCTGAGGCGGCCCGGTATCAGTCAGGCTCCGTTCGACTACAGCCACGATTTGCCTCCCGGCTGCAAACGTCCAATGGGCACGGTATCGCATAACACCCTGGATTGGGAGGGAAAAGTTTTGCACATTTATATAGCGAGCCGCTTGCTTCAAGACAGACGCTCGCTTACAGCCGCACCTCATGATGTACAGACGCTGTGAAAAAGACCCCGGTGAGCCCTTAAACCAAGTATGTCAGAGTGGCCCCACCGGGTCTCCCTCTCTTTCTGCCGCGAGCCTAGGTAGCTCAACGTTGCCCAGAGTGCACGAACGAGGACGCAAGAGTCGGGATTGAGCGCGGTCACTCAGCAACCACACCCCATTACACTCCGCAGGCTATTTTAAAAACATGCAATTTACATATGTAGGTCATTACAATAGTAAAAACGCTTTGAATAACGATTTTATTTGAAAATAAATTTGAAAAATGTTAATACTTCTTTGTAACCTTACTAATATATAAAAAAGTAACCCTGCAGCGAAAGCAACTAGTTGAAAACTACTTTACAACTAGTTGGTGCACCGGGCCCAACTAGTCAGTGTTCTGTCTTTTTTCCATATAAGCAACTGGTATTTTTTACGTGTTGATGTCCTACGAGATGTCAATTGTCAGATTTCGACCAGAATATACCAGTTATCTACTAGTCAGGAAATACCAGTTTCATACTAGTTGTAAAATACCAGTTCCATACTAGTTTAACCTGGACTAGTATAATTTCCATAAAATGAACTTGTCCACATACTAGTCCAAAAATGACTAGTGTGAAATATACTAGTCCTATACTAGTCCAAAAAGCATTGAACCTGGACTAGTATGATTTCAACCAGAATTTTCATGGCTTACCCTTTATTTTATCCCTCGACTTTGTTTTCATGTTTATTCTTAAGAAAGCAGCGGCTATTTGTATTTACCCTATCACGAAAAAGCATCTATGAATTATAAGAGAAAACGAAACGAATGAATTTTGTATTTTTCAACTGGTATAATTTCATCTTCATGGATATTTCCTGACTAGTATGGGTAAAGCCAGAAATTTCTAGTTGTATACTGGCATAAAATGGATATTTCCTGACTAGTATGAGTTCTGCCAGAAAGTTATAGTTGTATACTAGTATGAAATGGATATTTCCTGACTAGTATGAATTCAGACAGAAAATTCTAGTTGTATTCTGGTATGAAATGGATATTTCCTGACTAGTACGAATTCAGCCAGAAAATTCTAGTTGTATACTGGTATGAACTGGATATTTCCTGACTAGTATGAGTTCTACCAGAAAGTTATAGTTGTATACTAGTATGAAATGCATATTTCCTGACTAGTATGAATTCAGACAGAAAATACTAGTTGTATTCTGGTATGAATTGGATATTTCTTGACTAGTACGAATTCAGCCAGAAAATTCTAGTTGTATACTAGTATTTTTCCGTATAGTTTGAGGTTTCGCTGCAGGGAAGTTTCTAACTAACTGCGGATGTTTGTGGTTCTTTAACGTCTGAACCAATGCCCCGATCTTTACGAAATTTTGCAGACAAATTCTTAAGAGTATAGAGTCTGCAACAGGCATCATGAAATTTCGATATATTTATCGATAACATACCCTGCAGCGAAATCAACTAGTTGCAAACACTTTACAACTAGTTGGTGCACCGGGCCCAACTAGTCAGTGTTCTGTCTTTTTTCCATATAAGCAACTGGTATTTTTTACGTGTTGATGTCCTACGAGATGTCAATTGTCAGATTTCGACCAGAATATACCAGTTATCTACTAGTCAGGAAATACCAGTTTCATACTAGTTGTAAAATACCAGTTCAATACTAGTTCATCCTGGACTAGTATAATTTCCACAGAATGAACTAATCCACACACTAGTCCAAAAAGGACTAGTATGAAGTATACTAGTCCCATACTAGTCCAAAAAAGCATTGAACCTGGACTAGTATGATTTCAACCAGAATTTTCCTGGCTTACCCTTAATTCTATCATTTGACATTATTTCCATGATTATTCTTAAGAAAGCATCACCCTAACACGAAAAAGCATCTGTGAATTATAAGAGAAAACGAAACGAATGAATTTTGAATTTTTTAACTAGTATAATTTCATCCAGAAAAATCTAGTTGTATACTGGTATGAAATGGATATTCCCTGACTAGAATAAGTTCTACCAGAAAGTTATAGTTGTATCCTAGTATGAAATGGATATTTCCTGACTAGTATGAATTCAGCCAGAAAATTCTAGTAGTATACTGGTATGAAATGGATATTTGCTGACTAGTATTAATTCTGCCAGAAAATTATAGTTATATTCTAGTATTTTTCTGACTAGTTTCAGGTTTCGCTGCAGGGTTCATCCTGAAAAATATAGTTGTATACTAGTATTACATTTAGTAGTATGGGTTCAACCAGAAAATTCTAGTTGTATACTGGTATGAAATGGATATTTCCTGACTAGTATGAGTTCTGCCAGAAAATTATAGTTGTATCCAGTTATCTACTAGTCAGGAAATACCAGTTTCATAATAGTTGTAAAATACCAGTTCAATACTAGTTCATCCTGGACTAGTATAATTTCCACAGAATGAACTAAACCACACACTAGTCCAAAAAGGACTAGTATGAAGTATACTAGTCCCATACTATTCCAAAAAAGCATTGAACCTGGACTAGTATGATTTCAACCAGAATTTTCCTGGCTTACCCTTAATTCTATCATTTGACATTATTTCCATGATTATTCTTAAGAAAGCATCACCCTAACACGAAAAAGCATCTGTGAATTATAAGAGAAAACGAAACGAATGAATTTTGAATTTTTTAACTAGTATAATTTCATCCAGAAAAATCTAGTTGTATACTGGTATGAAATGGATATTCCCTAACTAGAATAAGTTCTACCAGAAAGTTATAGTTGTATCCTAGTATGAAATGGATATTTCCTGACTAGTATGAATTCAGCCAGAAAATTCTAGTAGTATACTGGTATGAAATGGATATTTCCTGACTAGTATTAATTCTGCCAGAAAATTATAGTTATATTCTAGTATTTTTCTGACTAGTTTCAGGTTTCGCTGCAGGGTTCATCCAGAAAAATATAGTTGTATACTAGTATTACATTTAGTAGTATGGGTTCAGCCAGAAAATTCTAGTTGTATACTGGTATGAAATGGATATTTCCTGACTAGTATGAGTTCTGCCAGAAAATTATAGTTGTATACTAGTATTTTTTGACTAGGTTGAGGTTTCGCTGCAGGGATAGTTATCGGTCAAAATGCAGTTTTACGTAAACTTTGGAATATTCCCACAAAATTGGTATCAAAGGAAAGGGGAAGTCCACAGCTTTCATTTGAACTTTGGTTCATTTCGATATGTTTATCGATAAATGACTTATCGGTCAAAAGGTGGTTTGGGGTAGCCTTTGGAATATTCACACAAAATTGGTATTAATGGGGAAAACCACAGCTTTCATTTGGACTTTGGTTCATTTCGATATATTTATCTATAAAAGTTATCGGTCAAAATGTGGTTTCGGGTAAACTTTGGAATACTCGCACAAAATTTATATCTAACGACAGGGAAAGACCACAGCTTTCATTGGGACTTTGGTTCATATCGATATATTTATCGATAACAGAGTTATCAGCCAAAATGTGGTTTCGGGTAAACTTTGGAATACTCGCAAAAAATTGGTATCAAACGAAAGGGGAAGGCAACAGCTTTCATTTGGACCCTGTTTCATTTCGATATATTTATCGATAACTGACTTATCGGTCAAAACGTGGTTTGGGGTAAACTTTGGAATATTCGCACAAAATTGGTATCTAACGACAGGGGAAGACCATAGCTTTCATTTGGACTTTGGTTCATTTCGATATATTTATCGATAGCAGAGTTATCGGTCAAGATGTGGTTTCGGGTATACTTTGGAATATTCGCACAAAATTTGCATCAAACGAATGGGGAAGGCCACAGCTTTTATTTGGACTTTGGTAAATTTCGATATACATATTTATCGATAACAGAGTTATCGGTCAAAATGTGGTTTCGGGTAACTTTGGAATACTCGCACAAAATTGGTATCTAACGACAGGGGAAGACCACAGCTTTCATTTTGGAGTTTGGTTCATTTCGTTATATTTATCGATAGCAGAGTTATCGGTCAAGATATGGTTTCGGGTAAACTTTGCAATATTCGCACAAAATTGGCATCTAACGACAAGGGAAGACCACACCTTTCATTTTGGAGTTTGGTCCATTTCGATATATTTATCGATAACAGAGTTATCGGTCAAAATTTGTTTTGGGGTAAACTTTTTAATATTCGCATAAAATTGGTTTCAACCGAAGGGGTAAGGCCACAGGTTTCATTTGGACGTAGCTTCAATGCTAGCATCTATTTAGATAACGGCTGGACATAATAAAATTAAATTTGGAAGGTAGATTTTGTATCAGATCATCTCGATGGCTAGGCTATGCCTAAAACATAAAGGCATTTGTAAAGGTTTTGGAGATATCGCTCAAAATGTGGACCAGCGAAACATTATTAAGTGTTCGTTCAATATGGGCATCAAAAGAAAGGTATTGATAAGTGCTTTAAAATGGTGTAGTTTTCAGTCCAATATGAGACCCCGTTTTCGAGATAATAGAGCGATATTCGATGGTATTATAACTACTCATATTAAATGAAAGGTGGTGACAAGTGATTTATACGACCAAGGTTGCAAGATATTGATAAACACGTGGACCACGAGTGGAGCTAGAAGTTTTTTGTAAAAAATGGGTCTAAATTAAAGGTGTTGATGAGCGTTTTAGAGGGGAGTCATTTTAAGTCATTTTGGGATTGTGATTGAGAAAGGGTTAGGGATATGGATGACAATTAGAGAAACAATATGAAAAGAGAAAAGCATATGAAAAATATGAAGGTGGGGTGGACAGGAAGAAGGTTATGGAGCTGAAATGAGGAGGATCAAACACATTTTATAAATAAAAACAAGTTAACGTTTGGGCAGGACAACATCTGCCGGGTCTGCTAGTATCTCAATAATTAATTTGACAATGGTTGATCGACAGAAAACTTTTACTTCTGAAGCTATTCATGAAAAAATAAAATTAGCTTTGTGTATGTGCGTTAAGTGCATAAGCTCCTTTATTAAATCTTGCACAACTACATACCTATAAATGCAAGCCCTGCACAAGATGATTCGTTTTGCGTGCCACACAGTGTGATTTTATTAATTGACAATGGTTGTCCTGATTCGTTCGCCGCACGAACACAGCCTGCCCGACAATAAATAAAAATACGACTGGATTCGCACTGCATTCGTTTAGCAAGTAAGAATCGATTTGTTTTGGATTTTTTTATATTGCAGTGCGTTTCATTGACGTTTTGGCAGTAACAACACCAAAAATATTACAAACCACGCTTTTGATTCGGTGCAAAAGTGTCATTGTACAAAATCTTGCGTATTGATCCCAAAGTGACCCAAAGTGGTCTCGAAGTGACACAAATTGGTCCCCAAGTGGTCTGAGGGTGGTCCATAAGTGCTTCCCAAGGGGTCTAAAAATGGTCCAAAAGTGAAACAAAGTGGTCCGAAAGTGACAAAAAGTGGTCCGAAAGTAGTCCATAAGGGGTCCGAAAATGATACAAAGTGGTCCGCAACTGGTCCATAAGTGGTCCGAAAGTAGTCAAAAATTTACACAAAGTGGTTTGAAAGTAGTCCAAAAGTGACACAAAGTGGCCGGACCACTTTCGGACGAGTTGCGGACCACTTTGTGTCACTTTCAGACCACTTATAGGCTACTTTCGGACCACTTTATTTATTTTTGGGTCACTTATTGACCACTTTTGGACCAGTTGCAGACCACTTTGTCACTTTCGGACCACTTTGTATTACTTTTGGACCACTCATTGACCCCTTTCGGACCAGTTGCTGGCCACTTTATGGCACTTTCGGAAAACTCCGTGCTTTACGGTATGCAATGCATGCATGGCTTGAAATCAACACCGAATAAATGGTCGATCGAATCAGTTGCCTTTCGAGATAGGTGTAAAGCAGGGCTGGGCAGAGAGTGCTCCATGTATGCGTGCGAAGCAGGGCCGCATATAGTGATGACGACGTCACTGTCTTCTCGTTGCTCGCGTGAATGGACACGAAAACTTCGCCCGCCGGGCGACGCTGACCAGCATTGTATACCTTATATAGTAGCGCAACTCGCAAGAAACACACTAATACACACGCACAGCATATTCCCCATAAGCACAGAAAAATATTTTCTCAAACGTTTGGTAAATAATGAGGGTCAATAAAGTACCACGATTTGGACAAAATTTAGGTATTTGTTTCCTTTAGGGGTCAACTGCTAATAAATTAGCTAAAAATATGGAAGATAGCTCAAAAGACGGATCCGGAAGTGCTTTTTAATTTTTTGTTTAAGTGAAAAGTTATGGTCAAAAAACCAAAAAATTACCAGGGTCCGATACCAAAATTGGGGTGGAATCCATGGTATTTATATGCGAAACATCTTTCTGAGTTGGCGGCCTTCGGCCGCGCTTATAAAAAATAACCCTGGGCTACGCCATCCCAAGTCCGGACGTGTGACACAACCGTGGCTACCGCCACGACACGACTTTTTTTGCACGTTTTTAGGGACAGCCTAATAAAATTACAACAACCACATGAAAACTTGAAACTTTGATTGCAAATATCTCTTCAGAGAAGCAAAATATTAAAAGAGCGCTTCCGGATTCGTGATCCTGAGGCCGAATCCCGTCATTTGAGCTATATCACATAATTTTAGCTAATTTATTAGCAGTTAACCCCTAAAGGAAACAAATACCAAAATTTATTTTAGGGAATGGTATAGGGGGTCGTATGTATAAAAAGTGTGAAGGTAGAAACTGCCGGACATTTATAGTATAATTTTTATATTTAATTATACCTCAAGTTAATACTAATTTAGCAAAAAAGTTTACCTGCTACTGGTAGTTTATCATTAAATCGAAAATTAATTGATTGATTAATTGATAGTAAGTTTTCAAAAAGTGAGAATTGACGTTGAAGGTTTCATCTCAAATGCGTCTGATTGATATCAAACAAAATGGCTTATTGGGCTTCATACTATTCCTTCATTCCATTTCATTTGGAGTCACTGAGCCAGTGCCTTCCACTCAAATTCGTAAGAAGAAGAAAATAAGTTGCCAAACTATAGAGGGATAAACAATGCTGACCAGGCCTGGTGTAAACCAAGCCTTGTAAGTATATAAACACCAACTCGCATCCTCGTGTTTGCATTGTCGTGCAGGGCGCTCTCGCATTCGCTCGGAAGCTGTTCGGCTCAAACGTACCGAACAGATAACACTACGCAGGGCTTTACTATAAATACTTTCATAAACCGGAAACGAAACTTACCGGAGTTTACTTTTCTGATCCGAATTCTCCAACAAGTTTTGTATAAATATCTTTATTACACAGCCCGCAAACAAATTTGATTGACTAATTATCTGGTAGAGGTACAAAATCTCTTCCCGATGTTTTTTACAGAAAGTTAAATAATTACTGAACATTCCGTCCAATAACGATTTCACTTACCCGAAACTGGCCAAGATAAGTTTAATAAATGCAGTGCAAACAAACTAATGTCAAGTGCAGACCAAATCTGCCATTACATGCAATATGTACCTACACATGCACACATGTAAAATATGATCCTACATACATCAATAACGCTTATCATTACTCTAGTATTCACTTTCAGGGACCTTACTAACCATATCGCATTCGACCCGCTATTGAAAAGGGGCGTGACGAATATCAGTCATTAGTGTGCAATAAAAATACTAGGACAAGAGGTACAACAACATGTGGAAAGCAAAAGCAATGAAGCGATAATTTCACCGATAGTTACTATTTGAGCTTTTTCCCGTCGTTGTAGCTTGTGTTTTAAGTCAATGTTTACGGTCAGATGATTTGTTATCATTGCTGTGACTGTTATGTGACTTGACGACGTCCCCTTACCGCATATAATTTATTTACAAATTTATCGCTTAAACAAGCCATGACGGCATGCATATACACTGCTAGTAGGCATGATAATTACTATATACATATGAGTCCCTTAGAACACAAATGGCATAAGTCCACCTTTTCTCTAACTGAGATATTCAAGGTTTTGTGTTGTTAACAAATAGAGCGTACCCTTGATTTCACATATTAGTTCTGCCATTTATTCGGTTTCTATGGGATCTAGGAATTATCCTGTTAGCGTGTTATATAGAACACATTTTCCCCTACACAGCATCGTGTCTAACTAAAAAAACGAAAACTGGACTTATGCCACTTGTGCTGTAAACGGCTCATATGTAGCTACATTGTTTTTCATTTTGAATTAAAAAATAAAACAAAGAAAAGTGTATGACAGGCGACTTGTATTTGGCGGCTACGCTTCGCAATGCGGTTCTTAATTGCTGGTTGTTTATTTGTCTAAATCAGGGATAGCCACCTTTTCAACCTACTGAGCGCTACAACAACAACGTCGTACTTTCTATAACAACATCTTTCCTGCGATCACAAAAAATTACTCGAAAGAATTATGTATTATTAAACTAAGACAAAAAACAGGAGCCGCAACAAGTATGCAGCGCAATTAAGAAATAAAAACAAATACAACTTAACATATGCGATGTAAGCGACAAATGCAAAACCCCGTAAGTACTGCCACCCAAATTTTACAGGAGAGACAAAAAACTGTTAAACTTTAGCAAGAACCATTATATAGTGGGACAAATTCTTACTAAGCTAGATGTTTAGAATATATTTTTATCCCAAATAAAAGTTATGGTGGGAAGAGCACAGTAATAGTCATATTCCGATTCTTTGCAGCGTTCGTGGTTTTGCAAATTTTTAATTACAACACCTTGAGTTGCGCGGTTTCGCAAAAGCAGGTTTTTCCCAAGTACAATAAAGAAATATGATAATTGTTAACAAAATTCCTTTATTTATATCTATATATTTAAAACAAAAAAAAACAGTTCAAGGAAGTGGATAAAAAGCAGGTAGCTTAATCAAACTATAACAAACTGTCGTAAAAAATGAGACAGTCTTGAGGAATACCTGATTTCAATTATTGTAAATGAAAGTATTTGCATTTTGATATTTTATTTCGTGACTGGTAGCTACTTTTCAGTCCATCCTTACTATAAACTCATTTAGGTCGGCCTGGTAAAGGCCTATACTGCTCCTTGAAAGAAAGTTTATACTCAATTTTTCCATTAGAATTATGGCCTAATCGATGAATAAACACACTGCTCCTGAGCGAAGAAGGTTGACCTAAACTGACACCAAAAACTGCAAATGCCACATCGTCTGGAATGGTTTCCTGATGATGAATCACTTTGAGTTGAAATCCTAGCTACTCCTTTTTGGAAAATAAGGACATTTTTATACCCAGTGTACTAGTACTAGTACAAGGGTATATTAACTTTGTTCACATAACGGCTGTTTGTAACGGCAGAAAATAATTGAGATAGATATAGAGTTCCATATATGAAAATTCTTAGGTTGAAAAGAGGAGTCCATTAAGACATGTTCGTCCGTCTCTCCGTCCGTCCGTCCGTCGGTCCGTCTGTGTACACGATAATTTGAGTAAAAATTGAGATATTTGCATGAAATATTGTATACAGGTTAACTTTTGGCCAAAATCACACAAATTGACTTATCTCGGCAGCTGAAATGGCTAAAATGATATAATTTTATAGGTGAGTCCCCCTGGTCATTCTCTTATGATTTTTCCATAAATTTTTTATAGTGCGCGTGGCACCGCCCACTTTTAAGGGAGGCGTTTTTGAAAATTTGACTGGTGTTAACTCTTAAACAGATTACGATAGAACGATGGAATTTGGCACAAAGCATGCTAGTATCGTTGGGAATATACCTGATGAAAGTGGATAAAATCGCCCTTCAACCACGCCCACTTTCGATATCGAAAATTTCGAAAATCACACAAATTGACTTATCTCGGCAGCTGAAATGGCTAAAATGATATAATTTTATAGGTGAATCCGCTTGGTCATTCTCTTATGATTTTTCCATAAATTTTTTATAGTGGGCGTGGCACTTCCCACTTTTAAGGGAGGCGTTTTTTTTTTTACTTTTAAACTGATTACGATAGAACGATGGAATTTGGCAAAAAGCATTCTAGTATCGTTGGGAGTATACCTGATGAAAATGGATAAAATCGCCCTCCAACCATGCCCACTTTCGATATCGAAAATTTCGAAAATCACATAAATTGACATAATTCGCTAACGGAAATGGTAAAATTATATAATTTTATAGGTGAATTCCCATGGTCATTATATAATGATTTTTTGATAAATTTTCTAAAGTGGGCGTGGCCCCGCCCACTTTTAAGGGAGGCATTTTTATACCAAGCGTACTAGTACAGGGGTATTATAATTTTGTCCACATAACTGTACTATGTACCGGCGCAAAATAATCAAGATCCATGTATGAAAGTTCTTCGGTTGAAAAGAGGAGTCTATTCAGGCATGTCCGTCCGTCCGTCCGTCTTTGTACACGATAACTTGAGTAAAAATTAAGATATTTGCATGAAATTTTATATACAGGTTACTTTTTGGCCCAGGTAGGTTGCTATTGAAAATGGGCGAAATCGGATGACAACCACGCCCCCTTTTTCGAGATCGTAAATTTCGAAAATCATACAAATTAACATAACTTGAGTAAAAATTGAGGAATTTGCATGAAATTTGGTATACAGATTACTCGGATTATAACCACGTCCCTTTTGTCGGCATCGAAAATTTCGAAAATCACATAAACTGACATATATCGGTAGCTGAAATTGATAAAATGATATAATTTCATAGGTGAATCTCTCTTATCATTCTATTATGATTTTCTGTTAAACTTTAAAAAGTGGGCGTGGTACCGCCCACTTTCAAGGGAGGCATTTTTGAAAATTCGACTGGTCGTAACTTTTAAACAAATTATGGTAGAACGATGAAATTTGGCACAAATCATACTAGTACTGTTGGGAGTATACGTGATGAAATTGGATAAAATCCCCGTCCAACCACGGCTACTCTCTATATCGAAAATTTAGAAAATCACCTAAAAGACTGTTCGTAAGTTTTAAACTGATTACGGTAGAATCGTGAAATTCGGCACAAGGTATACTAGAGTTATAGGAAGTATACCTGTTGAAATTAAACGAAATCGCTTCCCAATCACGTCCACTTTCAGAATGGAAAATTTCGAAAATCACATAAATTGACATAATTCGGTAAGGTAAATAACTAAAATAGTATAATTATAGTATAATTTGGTAGTTAAATTTGTAAGGAATTGTCTACTATTAACGAGTCTTAAAAGATGAGTTAATTTTGTTAAGTGAGCAACCTATAATTTTTTCGACGGCCATGTATTTTATTGAAAGTGGGTAGTATGGCTCAGAACGATTAAACAAAAATACGTATACAATTTTTCAAAATTCGAATTATTTTGAAAGTTATATCTATCAACAGTTTTCGAAATTCCTCACTTTTTTAAGATTTTCTCACGATTGGTCCAACCGATTTTGCTAATTTTTTAAATATATATAAAAGATGGTATCTTCTACAAAAGGACATTTCCAGTTTTTTGCAATTTTTAACTTCTCCATCGTGGCGAGATGGCGCTTTTGTATGATGTTGTTGGGCATTGCATTAGTAACTATTAGCAAAAAAAACTTTTTTGGCACTTTAAGGGAGCGGAAGTTATTTACATCAAAAATTAAGAAATTTCGAAAAGTGGTGATAGCTATAACTTTGAAAATATTTTGAATTTCGAAAAACTGGCCCAAACGTATATTTTTTCAATTTAAAACTTTGTCACAAGTTGGGCGTAAGTATATTAGAAGTAAGAAATGCATTCAACTATAAGTAATATTTTGAGGGCACACGAACAATGTACATATATGTTATACCGTAGCATAAATAAATATTAATTTTATAAACTAACTAATAAATTTATTGAGTTCGTTTTTCCCTAATTATAATATATATAGAAAATATATAACTTATAGGTACTACTATTGTTTCCATACACAGGGTATTTAATGTTCGGCTTACCCGAACTTAGACTTCCTTACTTGTTTCATTTTTTCTCGTATACGACACATTGCACCTAAAGGATTAATTTTAAATAAACAACTCAACTCAAAACTGAAAATGACATTTCGTTGACAATGTCATCCAGTTCAAAAAAAGCTTTTAGTTGAGATCCTAGCTACCATACTTTAGAAAATATGGACATTTTTGCATTTTTTTATATGTTATTTTTGTAGTGCCCTAATGGTACAGGTTTCGATGCATTATCTTTTATATACATATTGTTTTTTTGCATAACCTATACCTATGCATGTGTATCTATAGATCAAATTCAAATTTTTTCATTTTATTATTTATTTATATCATTTTATATATAACAATCCCACTAGGAAAATTACAAGGTGCTCCAATCGTCCCACCCAAGCCATTTTTGTTCAGATTTTAAATTAAAAACTGGTATTTGAATAAGCTTGAATCTACCATTTCTTAATTGGAAAGGTTTTGTTCCCATAGCAACGGAGAAAATCAAAGTTTTTTTTTTAAATTTGCTTCAGAAAATATTTACAGATTTTTTATGAATGGAAAAAAATTTTAAAATCAAGACAGGGTTGAGTATACAGTAGAAGCGTTTTAGCAGACTTATGGGTTTTAGAGACATCCTTAAGCAATAATGGACTATTTATTTAAGTGATATCGTTTCCCCACCATCCAGTGAGATAGATATCATGGCGCGTTTTTGTTTAAGTGGTTTCCCCTATAGACCTATTCCACTTTATATATGCAAATACTGCTACTAAGGGACCATAGCTTGTGAAGTGCTACGCTATGGATATAGGTTTGTTTTATATGTGCTGGGAAGAAAACGTTACCACAACGTTTATTAGCAGCTGTGAATAGGATTTGTCTTCAATTAAATTTATTTTGAATCTTTGCCAAAACTTTTCAAATTCTCAATGGACGATTTCCGGCCCGTTCTGACCATAACCCCAAACCATCTCTAAATGCATAACAGCTTCTTTAAGGTGGTCGAATATGACATGAATTTTGATTGTTAGCGATACTCCTGTAATAACTTTTTCTTCCTAACACATATGTATAAATAAATATAGTTTAAAAAAACTAAAACTCACGCTTTTATAGAGTATTGAACTAATAAATATAGTTTAAAAAACTAAAACTCACGCTTTTAGAGAGTATTGAACTAAAAAACTATTAAACTATATTTTTTTTTACTTTTTAGTTAAATGTGTTATGAAGTAATCGATAAATATATCGAAATTAAATGTGTTATGAAGTAATCGATAAATATATCGAAAATACCGCAGTGCAAACGAAACCTCTGGGCCTCCACTTTCGTTTGATACCCATATTGTAGGCAATTTTGAATATTATTGGACAACCTCATTTTGACCGATAACTCAGTTATCGATAAATATATCGAAATATTCCAAAGTCCAATAGAAACCTGTAGAACTTCCCTGTTGTTTGATACCCAGATTGTAGGCATTATGACCGATACCTTAGTTATCGATGAATATATCGAAGTCCAAATGCAACATCCTATCGTTTGACACCCCTATTGAAGGCACATTTCAAGGTTTTTGTGACAGTCATATGCCACTACGGGTAGACTGAAGTAGAGTTACATACAAATGAATGTATGTACAAGTAAAGCTAATGAAAGCGTAGTAAAGAAACTAGCATTATGTGGGAAAACCCTCGAGCGCTCGATATACGAAAATTATGGCACAAAGCGGACCATGTTTTTCCCACAATACTACTGTGTAGGGTTTTTAAAATTATTTTCAACTTTTTAGTTCAATACTCTCTAAAAGCGTGAGTTTTAGTTTTTTTAAACTATATTTATTTTTTACTTTTTAGTCAAATGTCCTATGAAATTATCGATAAATATATCGAAAAATACACCAGTTCAAACGAAACCTCTGGACTTCCACTTTCGTTTGATACCCATATTGTTAGGAAATTTTAAGGTATTTGGCCTCACATTTGACAATAACTCAGTTATCGAAATATATTGAAATCAAAATGAATGAATTTTAAGGTTTTCGGGCAACCACATTTTGACCGATAACTCAGTTATCGATAAATTTATCGAAATATTTCGATGTCCAAATGAAACCTGGGGCCTTCACCTTTCGTTTGATACCCATATTTTAGGGAAATTTTAAGGTTTTCGGGCAACCACATTTTGACCGATAACTCTGTTATCGATAAATTTATCGATGTCCAAATGAAACCTGGGGCCTTCACCTTTCGTTTGATACCCATATTGTAGGGAAATTTTAAGGTTTTCGGGCAACCACATCTTGACCGATAACTCAGTTATCGATCAATTTATCGAAATATATCGAAGTCCAAATGAAACCTGGGGCCTTCCCCTTTCGTTTGATACCCATATTGTAGGGAAATTTTAAGGTTTTCGGGCCACCACATTTTGACCGATAATTTAGTTATCGATAAATTTATCGAAATATGTCGATGTCCAAGTGAAACCTGGGGCCTTCTCCTTTCGTTTGATACCCATTTTGTAGGAAATTTTTTAGGTTTTTGGGCAATCATATTTTGACCGATAACTCAGTTATCGATAAATTTATCGAAATATATTGTTGTCCAATTGAAACCTGGGGCCTTCACATTTCGTTTGATACCCATATTGTAGGGAAATTTAAAGGTTTTCGGGCAACCACATTTTGACCGATAACTCAGTTATCGATAAATTTATCGAAATATATCGAAGTCCAAAAGAGACCTGGGGCGTTCCCCTTTCGTTTGATACCCATACTTTAGGGACATTTTACGGTTTTTGGGCCACTGGGTCTTAGACCGAACGAGAGTCACATACATACAAGCAAGCAAACAAACAAACAAGCAAACATACAAGTGAACCTAATAAAAGCGTGGTAAAAACACTATCCATTGCGGTATCAAGAATAGTCATTGCGTAGCACTTCACAACCTATGATCCCTTAGTAGCAGTATTTACATATAAGTAAATAGTGGAATAGGCCTATAGGGAAAACCACTTAAAAAAACGCGCCATGATATCTATCTCATTGGATGGTGGGGAAACGAATACACTTAAATAAATAGTCCATTATTGCTTTAGGATGTCTCTAAAACCCATAAGTCTGCTAAAACCCTTCTACTGTATACTTAACCTTGTCATGATTTTAAAATTTTTTTCCATACATAAAAAATCAGTAAATATTTTCTGAAGCAAATTAAAAAAAAACTTTGATTTTCTTCGTTGCTATGGTACCAAAACTTTTCCAATTACCTTCAAGAAATGGTAGATTCAAGCTTATTCAAATACTAGTTTTAAATTTAAGATCTGAACAAAAATGGCTTGGCTGGGGCGATTTATATAGGAGCACCTTGTAATTTTCCTACTGGGATTTTTATATATAAAATGATATAAATGCAATCATATGTATATATAGAAACAATTTAATTTTGATTTATAGATACACATACATAGGTATAGGTTATGCAAAAAACAATATGTATATATAAGATAATGCATCGAAACCTGTACCATTAGTGCACTACAAAAATAACATAAAAAATAATGCAAAAATTACCACATTTTCTAAAGTATGGTAGCTAGGATCTCAACTAAAAGCTTTTTTTTAACTGGATGACATTGTCAACGAAATGTCATTTTCAGTTTTGAGTTGAGCTGTTTATTTAAAATTAATCCTTTAGGTTGTTAACAACAACAACAACAGGTGCAATGTGTCGTATACGTGAAAAAATGAAAAAATATCCTTATTTTGCAAAAAGGAGCAGCTAGTATTTCCACTCAAAGTGATTCATCATCAGGAAACCGTCCCAGACGATGTGGCATTTGCAGTTTTTGGTGTCAGTTTAGGTCAACCTATTCTTCGTTCAGGAGCAGTGTGTAAATGTGGTGGCTTGAATCAACATAGTCCTTAAAAAATGTATAATCTACCTGTTTAGCGATATACGGAAAAGGGATCATCGTAGCTTCTCGAGTTGCAGACACATATTGGCTTGGTAAAGGTACACTTTTATTTTTTAGTTTTTTCTCTATGTACATGATATGTACAGCCATCCGTATATACAACTGCAGGCTTTAAACTTTTTTCAGTGAAAAAGAAATGTATTCAACATAAAAGTTTGTGAAAGTCTTTTTTACTGCACAAATTATAAATTGTGAAATTGTGTACCGCCATCTTGATTTTATTATAGTAAGCAGCACTTTTTTTTACGTTTGACGGTTTGTATATCACCGTTTTTTTGCCAAAAGCTACCTGCATTTTTGGTCTCAACGTGAAGAAGATACGCCCTTATCATAATTATAGGACACCTCGTTCTGACATATTCTAAGCCCTCATGTCATTTTATTTTAATTTTCTTTTTGTGCACTTTTCTCCATATAACCCAAAATCAACATTTTTAGTTCTATGGAAAAAAATGTCTGATGCCCTCAAAAAAACTAACAATTAAAAGAGATTTTTGAGATACTTAAAACTTACACTTTGGCTACGAAATGGCATTTTCGGGTTTTTGATTCAAAATATTTGAAAAAAAAAATTGTACATTTGCCAAACCTTTTTTTAACTTTAAAAAATCAGAGGAAACTTTTACTGTTTGCATTTGTCGCTTACGTCGTTTTTGCATAATCACCGACGATATGTAGCTACATGCGTATGTACCTATGAACGGTTGCCACTCCAAAACAAAACCAATAATTTTGAGAAAAAGGACCAAAACGAGAAATAGTGGACCAAACTGAAATTATTATTATTTTAGTTAGTTTATAAAATAGCTAACCCTTTTTATATATCGTCGTCGGTAGCCAGAAATATGAATGTACCATTTTATCGACCTTTAGTCATTTAGTCCTCTTGATTAACTATTTAATGATCTATGTTATACATTTTGAATGAAATGATAATTAAAAATATTTATTTATTTTTCGAAAACAATCAACTTTTAAACTTAATTTAGATTTTAGGACATGAAAGCTACTGGCAAGGAGCGACGTTATCTAATATTTTCAGTAATACAACGAAGGTTATTATGAATTTCATAATAAACCTAAAAGAACCAATTTATTTTTTAGAAATTTTTGGAAAAACTTAATTTCTTGTTAAATATGTATATAAAACAAGTAAGGAAGTCTAAGTTCGGGTAAACTGAACATTAAATATCCAGCGGTAGTTTTCATAGGATTTTCGAAATTTTCTTTTCGGAAATGGGCGTGGTTGGGAAGCGATTTCGTCCAATTACATCAGTTATTATCTTAGTATACCTCGTACCAGTTTCATCGTTCTACCGTAATCAGTTTAAAAACTATGACCCGTGAAATTTTCAAATATGCCTCCCTGAAAAGTGGGCGGTGCCACGCCTACTTTTAAAAATTTATCAAAAAATTATAATAGAATGACTAGGGGATTCATCCTACCAAACTATATCATGTTAGCCGTTTCCGTTACCGAATTATGTCAATTTAGGTGATTAGGGGTCGTGCATATATGACGTCACGCGATTTTTGGTAGTTTTTGAGCCCCCCTCCCCCCATGTCACACCCAGTCACAAACTCGAATTTTCAAAAAAAAAAAAAAAAAAAAAAACAAGTAAGGAAGTCTAAGTTCGGGTAAGCCGAACATTAAATACCCAGTGTATGGAAACAATAGTAGTACCTATAAGTTATATATTTTCTATATATATTGTAATTTGGGAAAAACGAACTCAACAAATTTATTAGTTAGTTTATAAAATTAATATTTATTTATGCTACGGTATCACATATATGTACATTGTTCGTGTGCCCTCAAAATATTACTTATAGTTGAATGCATTTCTAACTTCTAATATACTGACGCCCAACTTGTGACAAAGTTTTAAATTGAAAAAAAAATACGTTTGGGCCAGTTTTTCGAAATTCAAATTATTTTCAAAGTTATAGCTATCACCACTTTTCGAAATTCCTTACTTTTTGATGTAAATAACTTCCGCTCCCTTAAAGTGCCAAAAAAATTTTTTTTTGCTAATAGTTACTAATGCAATGCCCAACAACATCATATAAAAGCGCCATCTCGCCACGATGGAGAAGTTAAAAATTGCGAAAAATTGGAAATGTCCTTTTGTAGAAGATACCATCTTTTATATATATTTAAAAAATTATCAAAATCGGTTTGACCAATCGCGAGAAAATCTTAAAAAAGTGAGGAATTTCGAAAACTGTTGATAGATATAACTTTCAAAATAATTCGAATTTTGAAAAATTGTATACGTATTTTTGTTTAATCGTTCTGAGCCATACTACCCACTTTCAATAAAATACATGGCCGTCGAAAAAATTATAGGTGGCTCACTTAACAAAATTAACTCATCTTTTAAGACTCGTTAATAGTAGACAATTCCTTACAAATTTAACTACCAAATTATACTATAATTATACTATTTTAGTTATTTACCTTACGGAATTATGTCAATTTATGTGATTTTCGAAATTTTCCATACTGAAAGTGGACATGAGTGGGAAGCGATTTCGTTTAATTTCAACAGGTATACTTCCTATAACTCTAGTATACCTTGTGCCGAATTTCACGATTCTACCGTAATCAGTTTAAAACTTACGAACAGTCTTTTAGGTGATTTTCTAAATTTTCGATATCGAGAGTAGCCGTGGTTGGACGGGGATTTTATCCAATTTCATCACGTATACTCCCAACAGTACTAGTATGATTTGTGCCAAATTTCATCGTTCTACCATAATTTGTTTAAAAGTTACGACCAGTCGAATTTTCAAAAATGCCTCCCTTGAAAGTAGGCGGTACCACGCCCACTTTTTAAAATTTAACAGAAAATCATAATAGAACGATAAGAGAGATTCACCTATGAAATTATATCATTTTTCAATTTCAGCTACCGATATATGTCAGTTTATGTGACTTTCGAAATTTTCGATGCCGACAAAAGGGACGTGGTTATAATCCGAGTAATCTGTATACCAAATTTCATGCAAATTCCTCAATTTTTACTCAAGTTATGTTAATTTGTATGATTTTCAAAATTTACGATCTCGAAAAAGAGGGCGTGGTTATCATCCGATTTCGCCCATTTTCAATAGCACCCTACCTGGGCCAAAAAGTAGCCTGTATATAAAACTTCATGCAAATATCTTAATTTTTACTCAACTTATCGTGTACAAAGACGGACGGACGGACAGACAGACGGACGGACATGCCTGAATAGACTCCTCTTTTCAACCGAAGAACTTTCATACATGGATCTTGATTATTTTGCGCCGGTACATAGTACAGTTATGTGGACAAAATTATAATACCCCTGTACTAGTACGCTTGGTATAAAAATGCCTCCCTTAAAAGTGGGCGGGGCCACGCCCACTTTAGAAAATTTATCAAAAAATCATTATATAATGACCATGGGGATTCACCTATAAAATTATATAATTTTACCCATTTCCGTTAGCGAATTATGTCAATTTATGTGATTTTCGAAATTTTCGATATCGAAAGTGGGCATGGTTGGAGGGCGATTTTATCCATTTTCATCAGGTATCATCATCATTTATTGGCGCTTAACCGCCTAAGCGATTTTGGCCGTCGCCTATCAAAGCACGCCAGTCATTCCTTTTTAGCGATAACTGACGCCAATTGGAAACCCCAAGGGAGTTCAAGTCATCCTCCACCTGTTGTTTCCATCTCAGTCGAGGCCTCCCCCTTCCTCTGCTGCCGAATTCGGGTGACGATTGGAAAACCTTCTGGGCTGGAGCTTCTTTGTCCATTCGCATGACGTGACCCAGCCAGCGGAGCCTTTGGGCTTTAATTCGCTGGACTATGGTCAGATCTGCGTAAAGCTCGTACAGCTCATCGTTAAATCTCCTTCGATACTCGCCGTCGGCATCACGGGAAGGACCATAAATCTTCCGGAGAACTTTTCTCTCAAATACTCCAAGGGCCATCTCATCTTCTCTTGACATTGTCCATGAATCTGAGCCATACATCAGGACAGGTATGATGAGAGACTTATAAAGCGCGATCTTTGTTCTTCGAGAGAGGACTTTACTTCTCAATTGCCTACTCAGTCCAAAGTAGCACTTGTTCGCAAGAGTGATTCTCCGTTGGATTTCTAGACTGATATTATTTTCGGTGTTAATGCTGGTTCCCAAATAGACGAAGTCCCTCACAGTTTCAAATTTGTAACTATCAACAGTGACGTGGCTGCCAAGGCGCAGGTGCGCCGATTCTTTCTTTGATGACAGCAAATACTTCGTCTTGTCCTCGTTGACCGCAAGACCCACTTTTTTCGCTTCTTTATCCAGTCCAGAGAAGGCAGCGCTTACGGCGCGGTTGTTAAGGCCAATGATATCAATATCATCGGCATACGCCAGCAATTGCACGCTCTTGTAAAAGATTGTCCCATTGCGGTTTAGCTTTGCTGCTCGAATTATCTTCTCCAGCATCAGGTTGAAGAAATCGCACGAAAGGGAGTCGCCCTGTCTGAAGCCTCGTTTGGTTTCAAATGGCTCAGAGAGGTCCTTCCCGACTCTGACGGAGCTGTTAGTATTGCTCAACGTCATTTGGCAAAGCCGTATAAGCTTTGCAGGGAAGTCAAATTCAGACATGGCGGCATACAGGCATCAGGTATACTCCCAATGATAATACTAGTATGCTTTTTGCCAAATTCCATCGTTCTATCGTAATCAGTTTGAAAGTTACGACCAGTCAAATTTTCAAAAATGCCTTCCTTAAAAGTGGGCGGTGCCACGCCCCCTATAAAAAATTTATGGAAAAATCATAAGAGAATCACCAAAATTATATCAATTTATGTGATTTTCAAAATTTTCGATATCAAAAGTGGGCGTGGTTGAAAGGCGATTTTATCCACTTTCATCAGGTATACTCCCAACGATACTAGTATGCTTTGTACCAAATTCCATCGTTCTATCGTAATCTGTTTAAAAGTTACGACCAGTCAAATTTTCAAAAACGCCTGCCTTAAAAGTGGGCGGTGCCACGCCCACTATAAAAAATTTATGGAAAAATCATAAGAGAATGACCAAGGGGATTCACCTATAAAATTATATCATTTAAGCCATTTCAGCTGCCGAGATAAGTCAATTTGTGTGATTTTCGAAATTTTCGATATCGAAAGTGGGCGTGGTTGAAAGGCGATTTTATCCACTTTCATCAGGTATACTCCCAACGATACTAGCATGCTTTGTGCCAAATTCCATCGTTCAATCGTAATCTGTTTAAGAGTTAACACCAGTCAAATTTTCAAAAACGCCTCCCAAGAGAATGACCAGGGGGATTCACCTATAAAATTATATCATTTTAGCCATTTCAGCTGCCGAGATAAGTCAATTTGTGTGATTTTCGAAATTTTCGATATCGAAAAAGGGGCAATAGCAACCTACCTTCGCCAAAAGGTAACCTGTATACAAAATTTCATGCAAATATCTCAATTTTTACTCAAGTTATCGTGTACACAGACGGACGGACGGACGGACGGACGGACGGACAGACGGACGGACATGTCTTAATGGACTCCTCTTTTCAACCTAAGAATTTTCATATATGGAACTCTATATCTATCTCGATTATTTTGTGCCGTTACAAACAGCCGTTATGTGAAAAAAGTTAATATACCCTTGTACTAGTACTAGTACACTGGGTATAAAAATGCCTTCGGTGCCACGCCCACTTTAAAAAATTTTTTGGAAACCTTATAGGAGAATGGCCAGGGGGATTCAGCTATAAATTTATATCATTTTAGCCATTTCAGCTACCGAGATATGTCAACTTATGTGATCATCGAAATTGTCGATATAGAAAAAGGGGCGTGGTTATCATCCGATTTCGCCGATTTTCAATAGCGACCTACCTTAGCCAGAAAGTAACCTGCATACAAAATTTCATGCAAATATCTCAATTTTTAGTCAAGTTATGTCAGTTTATGTGATTTTCGAAATGGTCGATAGCGACAAAAGAGGCGTGGTTATCATCCGATTTCTCCCATTTTCCCTAGCAAGCTACTTTGGTCAGAAAGTAATCTGTATACCAAATTGCATGCAAATACCTCAATATTTACTCAAGTTATGTCAATTTGTATGATTTTCGAAATTTTCGATATTGAAAAAGGGGGCGTGGTTATCATCCGATTTCGCCCATTTTCAATAGCATATTATAACGACAAAGTTCATTTTTAATTTAATAGCCATTTCATTAGCCCTTTTAACACTAGGATGAACTAGGTCTGGATTCTCTAACTGTGAGTTTTGAAAATTAAAATTTTGTGTCCGTTAAAATGTATGGGAAAAAAGTGTACATTTCGAGACTCACAGTTAGAGAACGTTAAAGTTGATGGCTCAGGATGGCAATTGTTGTCAGTATTGGCTGTATCAAAGAAATGCTCTGTGCTCTTAAATCCGACCACGCACCAATAATATTTGTGCACACGGACAAACCGGTTAACAATCATTCAAAAAATAGGGTGATTAGTAATTGCTAAGAAACTAGTAACTAGTAATTGCTAAAAAAAAAAAAAAACGCGTGTAGCCAGTACACGTGAAAGAAGTTAACTTCTTAAATTCAGAAATAACGAAATATGAATAAGGTGTATTCGAGAATGGTTTAGATTCACATTTTCTTACTTCCGGGAAGTAGACCAGGGAACCGATCAATTCGAAAATATCTTATACATGGTGCGTTTTCCTTCAAATTCGGCACGTGCGTAGAATTATGCCTAAAGTAACAGGGACCAATACGAATTGGATATAGAGGAAGAGGGGCGTGGTAGAAGGAAAGAGGGGAATGAAAAGAAAAAAGGGAGGGAGATAGTGTGAAGGCGAAGAAAGATAGGTAGGAGAGTTATAAAAGGGGGGACAGTGAGCTCACATTTAGACAGGGCATCTGCCTCTACTACATATCGACGTGCCATAAGAAAACTAACACTAAAATTTTGTGTCTGAAGAAAACTAACACTTTTATTTTGTGTCTGACGAAAAGTAACACTAATAAAAAAGTAACAAAATAAAAGTGTTAGTTTTCGTCAAACACAAACTGAAAGTGTTTTATTTTTCGTCAGACACAAAATAAAAGTATTAGTTTTCGTCAAACACAAACTGAAAGTGTTATTTTTCATCAGACACAAAATAAAAGTGTTATGATACATTTACACTGTACCAAATGTGTCGCTTTTGGAGAAGCTATTTCGAAAATGTCTTTCCGCAGAATGAATTTGTTTGCCAAATTAGACGAATTTAATTTAATTTGACCTAATTTGGTGATCAAATTCAATCTGCGGATGAACGGTCTCGAAAACACTTGGCCATAAGCAACGCATTTGGTGCAGTGTAAATGTAGCTTTAGTCTTCTTAGAGAATTTGAAATGTGTAAGGTTTGTTTAATAAAAAAAAAATTTACTGAATTTTACGAGTTTTTGATTTTTTATAACAGAAAATTGTAACGACCAGGAATATTTTTTTGTTATTTAAAAAAAAAATTGTTAAAAGTTGTTTTAACTCTTGTGCTCCCAGTAATTGTGAAGAATCTTTGGATGAGTCAACTATATCGGATTCCAGTGACCTCTGGGCATCCCATGATAAATCTTCAAAAAATTGGCACGCAAAGCAAAAACTAATACAACTCTTTAATAGAATTAAGCGAATACCTATATAGATCAACCACTTGTTCTTCGTAGGGTAAATATATTCCATTATTGGCATTCCTCCAATTTTTTTAATTTAAAAAAGGTTTCAAAAAATATTTAACTGCTCCTCCAACGAGTGTGTCAACCGAGCAATTATTTAGTACAGATGGTCAACTATACACAGATAGACGGTCAAATCTCCTGGTGGAAAATGCAGGTAAACTTATTTTTCTGGCGTACAACATTGAACTTTATTTACATTGTTAAAATGCTTTTACCATAGAGACTGATTTTTTTTATTTTTGTTTACAACTATGCATAGGTGTCTTCTCTCTAAATTCTTTTCATAAAAAACACAGGAAATTTACACACTATTGTCAATATTGGAAAATTCTCTTTCAAAATTTTTTTCGTAAAAGCCGAACCCCTATCCGTAATGATCCTCTTTGGATTACCAAATATGCATGCTTGCTTTTTTAATTTCTTAACAACTGCTAATGCTCCTGTATCCTTCGTTGGATATAACAAAACAAATTTTGAAAATCCATCCACTATAGCCAGTATATAATTATAATTTTTATTTGTCGACGTCATCGGGCCTACGTGATCAATATGAAATGTACATAATGGGTAATCATCCTTATCAATTGGTGATAAAAAACCTTCTTTTTTAACTGCTTTCGCATTTACCATAACACATTCAAACAGCACGAAACTACTCTTACAACTTTTGATGCTAATTTCGGTATGAAATATAACTTCTCAATACAGTCTTGTGTTTTCCTAGCAGAGAAATGACCCTGCCTATGACCTAACTGAATTATTTCTTCCTCCATTCCCTCAGGCACAACAACCCATTCTTTCGCTGGATCTTTATACAAAATACCATGAAACATATAAAAATCTTCATATGTGTTATTTTCCAAAATTTTGATAACAGTTTTCGTCCAATTATCCTCTTCCTGCGCATTCTTCAATCTGTGTTTCAAAGAATCTTCAATGAGTAAGCAATGTACTCTACTAAGTGCATCTACATGCTTCATTTGTGAACCAGAACGATGCTCGATTTGATAATCGAATTCCTGCAAAAACATTGCCCACCTTGCTACTCTTGGAGGGATATCATCCTTACGCATTGTCATTGCAAATGCATTGCAATCAGTTATGATTTTGAATCTACATCCTAGCAAATAAATTTTCCACTTTTTTAAAGCCTCTATTATCGCTAATACCTCTAGTTCATACGCACTATACTTTTCTTCAGCCGGGCTAGTTTTTCGACTCAAAAACTGGACAGGATGAAAATTCTGGTCATCCGACGACTTTTGCATTAGCATAGCCCCGTAACTATACTTTGACGAGTCTGTGTCTACTTCCGTTTCAGCCATAGGATTATATAGTCTAAGCACTGGCCCCTTCATCAATGCCTCCTTTAACTGTTGAAAAGATAATACCTGTTCATCCCCAATATTAAAAACTGAATCCTTACGTAATAAATCAGATAAAGGCTTTGCTAGCATAGCATAGTTTCTTACAAATCGTCTGAAATAACTCGTCAACCCTAAAAATCAATCAATCTCCTTTCTGTCTCTAGGTATGGATAATTTTAAATTGCTCTTGTTTTTTCTTCCGAAGGCTTGATTGTCCCATCCTGTATTATATATCCAAGGAAATTTATTTTACGTTGTAAAAAACTACACTTTTTCCATTTGAAACGTATACCATGTTTACTTCCTACCTCTAAAACACTCTTTAGTTTTTCGATTCCTTCATCTTCATCTCTAGAGGGAATAACTAGATCATCCATATAAATACAGAGCTACTGTTCCATCCGTGATAAGATTTCTAAAAAGTACCGAAATAAATCGACAAAACGCAGCTGGTGAATTTGTGATACCGAAAGGTGCAAATAAAAATTCATATTGTCCACTACTAGTAACAAAAGGTGTATATTTTCTTGAACCAGGCTCCATTGGTACATGAAAAAATCCATCTTTCAAATCCAAAGTCGAAAAAACATTTGCTTCTTGTAATCTATCAATAACATCGTCCATAAATGTCATCGGAAAATTGTCCTTGACAATTTTTGTATTTATCTTGCGGTAATCACAACATAATCATTTACTTCCATCTTTTTTATTTACTAAAACTATCAGTGACGCATATCTCGACGAGCTGGTTGAATAATTCCTTCATCCAACCAATCCGAAACTTGCTTATCTACAGTGCGCTGGCTATCATATGACATTATTCTAGGCCTTTGAAAAACCGAAATGTCATCACTTAAAATAATTTTCATTTCAACCGTATTGTTTGCTTCCTTGCATGGAATATATTCATTAATTAAATTCTTGATCTTTGATGCATGACTAAATTTAAATGAGAGATATCTACCTCGTCTATATTGCCTTTTGAACATTATACTCTGTACAAAGACAACCAAATTCATTTAATAAATCTTTTGTCATGCGTAATTGCATCATCTTTAATTTCCACTACTTCTGGTTTATTAATTTTTGCGCTTATTTCCATATCATTGCTTTTCTTGAGAAATTCGACTCCTTTTTGGCTAATTTTAATATCAACAAACTCTAGAATAGTGTTCCCTATAATGATTGGATAATCTATTTCTTTCGAATCTACAACATACATTTTCAACATTACTTCAATATTATCAATCAATATATTCATTATCACATATCCAATAGTAGCCACTTCACTATGACATAAACCATGTAAAACACGTTTTTCGTATTGTAAATTATAATTAAAACTTATCTTTGATAGCACGTCATGTCTGAGTATACACAAGCTTGAACCCGTGTCTACTAAAGCGTTACATTAAAAATTAGCTATTCTTATTGTTTTAAACTTCAGACCACAACCTTCATCTATCATATTTCCACTTTCCTTTTTAAAATTTGTACCTTTTATACACTCAAATGACCGATGACCTATCTCGTTACATTTAAAACACTTATACTGCTTGTTTTTACAATCTTTATCCCGCACTTAAAACAATTTTTATCCTTTACACTATTCTGATCCGTTTGCATCTGCCTAACTGGCGTTTGTTTTTGCAAGGAATTTGAAAAATTTGGTTAAACACACATTTTTTCGTATATTTTGATTTGATCTTTCAGCTTGTTGACTGTCTTAGCTTGATACAATGGAAATTTATTATTTTTCGAATCGGGTATACCTTCTATAAAATAATCAATAACCCTTTCCACATCTAAATTTATAGGTTTTGCAATTTCCATAAGCGTGTAAAGATATTCGCGCAATGTCTCGCCAAATCTTTTTTCTATTTCGCATCTTCTTATGAATATCCGATGAACAAATTTTTGTACCAAACTCGTCAAGCAAAGCTTATTTTAATAATGTCCAATTTTTTAACCCTTTCCTACTTCTAATATACATACCAACTAAAATATTTTCAAGTAGAGTTGCCACCTAGGGTTGCCACCTTACCACAATATATTTGTATATCCGTTACTATCTCGAGAATCGCTTGACCGAATTGGCTGAAATTTGGAATGGTGATAGTATGATCGATTTTAAGACTATGCACTTTAGGGTTGCCACTTGAGGCGGTTTAAAGGGTTGCCACCTATCCCATTTTTTTAAAATTATGGAGCAAGATATGCCAATATGGGTATCATATGAAAGGTACTTTCGGCGAGATACCAACTTAAGTATTTTCAAGTAGGGTTGCGACCTAGGGTTGCCACCTTACCGCAGTACTAACTCGGTTGACCGATTTGGAAGAAATTTGGTATGGTGACAGTATGAAGGATTCCAAGGCTATCTGCTTTAGGGTTGACATTTCGAATAGTTTACAGGGTTGCCACCTATTTAATTTTTTATTTATTTATGGAGCTTGATATGCCAATATGGGTATCAAATGAAAGGTATTTTTGCTGACATACCAACTAAAATATTTTCAAGTAGGGTAGTCCACAAAAAGTTCATTACGGCTACGAAAATTAAAAAATTTTAATAATTTGCCCACATATAAAGGACAGTGAAACACATCCTCACAAGGTTGGTAAGTAAAGTTAGCACTAAATTGATAGCACCGAAGCTCGGTCACCCAGGTACTACATACATATATATGCTATTTCTTCCATGTCACAATATACATATTTGATTACTTATCTCGAAATTTTTAGATTATGTTCCTTCTTCTTTTTTAGATTATGCTTCTTCTTTTTCCAAATTTGCTTGACGGCAAAATATGTACGTATGTTTTCCTATTTCAGTTCTCCTTCTCCTTTAAAGTTTTTCAATTTTAAAATTAGCTTTCCTCTTTAAGTCTTCATTATTTTTGCTCCTTTTCTCTCCAAATTTTATTTCCTCTTTAAATCTGCTTTAGTTTCACTCCTTTTTGCTTAACGGCAAAATGAGTGCTCTGCTAATGGTCAATATATTCGGCTTATTATTTTCGTCAAATTTATTTCAGATGCATTTTGGTTTTAACATCTTTCTTGTCCCATATTTATTTTTGATGTTTCTTTAAAAATTCTATGATTTTTGGACTGTTTTATAGGTATCTAATATTTCAGCTTCTTTAACCCAGAATTTGTTTAGGCCGGATTGTGATTAATTAAGCGGCACGGTTGAGCCCCCAATTATTTAGAATTAGTAATTACAAATATTTAAATAATATCGTATAATAGATTTATTAATGAAATACAGTGATTGTGTTTTTACAATAAGGTTTGATATTAGAATATGAAAAATGTTTAATGAAAAATTTAAAAAGTGTATTCAACAATTTCACAAACTACTATATGATATTGTACAGTGCGAAGTACGTATCAGTAAGTTTGTCCAGACCGAGTTACCTTTCCGTTTAAAGTATATGTTCCTACATACATGCTAAGCGCTTGGCCTTGTAGGTTTTTATTGCGAGTTCGAAACTCGCTGGCGGTCATCAACTCATTTTTTTTTTTCTTTTTGTGTAATACCTCATCTCATTCCCGCCATCCTCTAACCATCTAGCACAAAAGAAGACAATATTTGGCAAAATCTAAGTTTTTGGGATCGTTCGTTTTGGAAGGCAAAAATGATTTTGTGATGCAATAGCATCGAAATAATTCAATGCACCATTGAAAGTGTTTGAGAAATTGCCAAAAATCATCGAATTTTTAACATTTCATATCGAACTTAAATGATAAATTATATAAAAACATTTTAAATTGGGCAAAATGTCGTCCGCTGCCTAATTTTTATGTTTGCATGGTAGACCAAAATATTGCACCTAGGCATACAACTTAAAAAATCAGCTAAAATTACTCCTTCAACTGCTAAAATAATCTGCTACAATTTTCTAGTACCTGGATGACCGAGATTGCTCGGTATTCCTCGAAGTTGGCACCAAATCTTACCTACCAACAGTATAAACTTTCCAAAAGAGATGTTCAAATAAACCAAATATGTAGGTGGAAAAAATTTGAATGAAGCCTACTAACACTGTAATAAAATTTCAACCAAATGGGTCACTAGGCAACCGAAGTATTGGTAAAAATAACAAAGAACAAATAAACTGCGGTCAGGTGGCAACCCTGCTTGAAATTGTCAAATTCGGAATACGGTCAAAAATACCTTTCATTCGATACCCATATTGGCATATTTTGCCAGAATATTAAAAAAATAATCGAGATAGGCGGCAACCCTGTAAACCGCCACAAGTGGCAGCACCCATGTAAATAATCTAAATAAGAATCAAATTGTCTATGTGCCAAACTTTATCCAAATCGGAAGAGCAGTTCCCGAGATATACGAAACAATAAATAAATTGCGGTTTGGTGGCAACCCTAAGTGGCAACCCTGCTTGACATTGCGTTACCTTAATACACAAAGGCCCTAATTGACACATTTTTCGAAAATGACTTTTTGGCATATTTAAGAATAATATAGTAAAATACACACTCACAACAATTTTCAAGTTACTTGCAGTAATAACCGAGATATTCCAAATTTACAAAGCTATATTTGCATGCGTTCAATGTAAACAAATTTTTGTTTTTTGCTTCTCCTGTAAAATATTTTTTATGTCAGTTAGGGCCTTTGTGAATTAAGGTAACAATTGTCATATTTGGAATACGACCTTTCATTGGATACACATATTGGCCTTTTTTGGGGAGGATCCCATAATCCCAACTTTCAAAGTCCCGACAAGACGTAATCCATAAAATACAATAATCGCGCGATTTTTTAAAAATTATTTTTATATTTTGTCTGGATTTTATTTGTAAGAACTGTATGTGTATTCTGCTATTGGTACTAAAATTTTCCCTTCAAAAAATGTACCTCTACAAATAGGTATTTTTATACCTTTCATGAACATGAAATGTTATTATAACTTTGGTCCGATGTTTGTAAATATGAGAAGAAGAAGAGATAGACCCATCAATAAGTATACCGAAATGATCAGGATGACGAAATGAGTTGATTTAGCCATGTCCGTCTGTCCGTCTGTCCGTCTGTCTGTTTGAACGCAAACTAGTCCCTCAATTTTTGAGATATCTGGCTGAAATTTTGTATGTGGCCACCATTTTGTAATATAGGAATCATTTGTCGGAACTGACAAGATCGGACCAGTATAACATATAGCCCCCATACAACCGATTGTTCAGATTTAAGGTTTTTTGGCCAAAACTTCTGCAATTAAAAAGTTAGGACCGTAAAATTTTGCAACTCGAGTACTTTCTGTTTATGTAGTGTATATAGTGAAAATCAACAAGATCGGGCAAATGTAACATATAGCCCCCATACAACCGATTGTTCAGATATAAGGTTTTTTGACCAAAACTTCTGCAATTAAAAAGTTAGGACCGTAAAATTTTGCAACTCGAGTACTTTCTATTTATGTAGTGTATATAGTGAAAATCAATAAGATCGGGCAAATGTAACATATAGCCCCCATACAACCGATTGTTCAGATATAAGGTTTTTTGGCCAAAACTTCTGCAATTAAAAAGTTAGGACCGTAAAATTTTGCAACTCGAGTACTTTCTATTTATGTAGTGTATATAGTGAAAATCAACAAGATCGGGCAAATGTAACATATAGCCCCCATACAACCGATTGTTCAGATATAAGGTTTCTTGGCCAAAACTTCTGCAATTAAAAAGTTAGGAACGTAAAATTTTGCATCTCGAGTACTTTCTATTTATGTAGTGTATATAGTGAAAATCAACAAGATCGGGCAGATGTAACATATAGTCCCCATACAACCGATTGTTCAGATATAAGGTTTTTTGGCCAATACTTCCGCATTTAAAAAGTTAGGAACGTAAAATATTGCACCTTTAGTACTTTCTACATATGTAATGTGTATAGTGTAAGTCAGTACAATTGAACACGTATAATATATAGCCTCCATACAATCGATTGTTCCGATAACTCGGATCCTATTATTTTGTAAGTTTTTTTAAATTATAACAAAGATGTGTAATGTGTATAGTAAATATAGTTAAATTGACACAGGCTGTACTGGGGATCGAACAGTGAAAATCGTGACGCTTATTCATGAAAGGTATATAGCCTTCGGCACAGCCGAAGACAGCTTTCCTTACTTGTTTGGGTTAATTTGAGGTCGCTGAAAACAAAAATGGCCAGTATTTAATTTTTCAAAGGACCGTTTCTGTGATATGAGGAAAAAGGTGTTTTTTGAGCCCTGATCCAGATATTGCCGAAAATTTCGAACAGGATGTTCGTCATTCATTGTAAATGTATTTTTTTCCAGAGGAACGTACTTATTGTTAACGGCTTTACGTCACAGGTTTCAATTGAATCGATATTTTTTGCAAAACTGCTGTTGAAATGCGAAAAATGTGTAATTTTTATAACTTTTTTTAAAAGTATCACAGTTTATTTGTTGTTTAACAGGGTTATAAAATTGTAAATGCCGTAATTATTCTATGATTTCTTAAGCGTAATTTTATCAGTAACATTTTGAGCCCAAACTTGTCTGAATCGGATAAGAAATGTGGAAGTTACAACGAAATATGTAAAATAAAGACATTTTCAGTTCTTGCTGTTTTTTTTTTTTTGTTTCTCTGTTAGTTTGTTTAATAGCCCGGCCCACATTCGTCAAAGCCTTGGCAAAAAATCCGGAAAATACTGCTCTGAAATACTTGAAGACCAAGTTTCCGAAACTGTCGACGGAAAAAATCAAAGCGGGTGTATTTGTCGGTCCACAGATCAAAAAATTGTTCACTGACCTAGAGTTCAAAAAATGCTTGAACGTTGCCGAAACAAAAGCTTGGGATTCTTTTCAAAAAGTTGTCCATGGATTTTTAGGGAATAATAAAAGCAAGAACTACCGTCAGTTAATTCAAACAATGATGAAAAACTTCAGTGATATTGGTAAGTATGAGGCATTTTAGCGCTTCTTAATCTTTTTCTCAAATTGTTTTACTAAAAACTGATTGATCATAATTTAATGTTTCATTACTTACAGGTTCTCGCATGTCCTTTAAAATGCACTTACTCCATAGTCATTTGGACTTTTTTCCGCCAAATTTGGGTGCCGAGACCGACGAACAAGGCGAAAGATTTCAGCAAGACATTGCAACTATCGAAAAGCGGTATGAAGGTTCCTGGGATCAGGCCATGATGGGCGACTATTGCTGGATGCAACTTCGAGAAGACAACATGCAACACAAGCGAAGAAGTTTCACAGAAAAATCATATTTTCGACCTGAAGTGTCAAAATGTAAAATACCGCGAATTGCTTGATTTTACATAATGCGTCATAACTTCTAAATTTCTTCTTCGATTAAAACAATATAAAGCTTTAATTGTTTGCGACAGAATTATATTTAAATTATAATTATGCATATCAATATGAATAATTTTTATTTCATTAAAAAAAGTGAATAAACTTTACTAATTTCTAAAAAATCTTAAAAAATTACTTTTTTTCGACTTTAAACGACGGTTTCAGAAGTAATACTGAATAGATTAACAATAATGATATATTGCTGTGAAGGGGAGGTCAGTACCTTTCTAAAATTGTATATCATTGTTTGTTAGCATCAACTTTCGCGAAGAGTTCGATGAAAAACTGGAATAAGTCCTGGAAAACACGTTTTTTGCGAAAATCGAAAAAACCGTTCTTTGGAAAAATAAATGAGTATCATTTTCGTTTTCAGAGACCCCAAATAAGGCTAGAAAGTACTTTTTTATCGAGGTACATTTTTGGTGTAGCGTAGTGTTATTTATCTATTATATATGTATGTATGTATATCTTTTATATATATAAAAATGAATGTATGTATCTACCCCTCTACCTACCAAACCGTCCATAGGATTGAAATAAAACTTTGCCAACTTATTTCTTCCCCTAGCAGAAAGTTAACTGGTATAGTAAAAATATTTTTAAAAGGGCGTGGCACTTCCAATACAAACTGAAATTTTTAAAATGTTTATCTCACACTGCTTGGTCTATAGCGTTGAAATTTTGTATGAAAGTGAAGTTTCAAGTTGCGGTAGAATTATGTGGTGGGCGTTTATATAAAAGGAGGCGTGGCATCTCTCATACAAAAAACTTAATGGTCTGTACATCTTCTCATCTATTTTCCGTAAAATATTGGAGTTTTCTATGAAAGCATACTGAGTTGTGGTAGAATTATGTAAAAGTGGGCGTCATTGGAAAAGGAGGAGTAGCACGTCCCATACAAATAAAAATTTGGGCGTGGCATCTTCCATACAACCTAAAACTTATAAAGTGCACATCTCTATAGGTGTTTGCTCAAAAAAGCATTGCAATTTGGTATGAAAAAATTAGTTTGACTTGCGGTTATGTGAAAGTGGGCGCTATTGTAAAAGGGCGCGGCATATCTCATAGAAACTGAAAATTATAAAGTGTATGTCTCTGCAGGTGTTTGCTCTAAAGCATTGGTATTTTGTATGAGAAAATTAGTTTGAGTTCTGGTAGAATTGTGTAAAAGTGGGAGGTATTGTAAAAGGGCGTGACACCTTCCATACAAACTGAAACTCTTAAACTGTGTATCTCTGTAAGTCTTTTCTCTAAAGCATTGGAATTCTATTCATTGTTGTCAAATGCTCCTAATATTTCTTCCCTTCAGAATCCTCCAAACCTGACAAGTCAGACTCCCCTAAACTCTCCAAAATCTTTTCCTTGACTTATTTTCAAATTATAATGCGCTTACAATAATAAATCCAAAATCTTCAGGTCTCAATCGCAAATAAATTTCTTCTGCAATCTAGAGCAAATTTACACCTTACAGCAAAATTGTTACCATTTGGCAAAACGCAAAGTTATAAAAATCAGTACCGCTTTGTAAACTGTTCGTAAAAAAATACTTGTATGCCAAAGAGTAGATTGAAGATTATTTTACTTACTTTATACAAATTTATCAAATCAAAAAGGTCACGCTCTTTTATTCCAAAGTCAGTGTTTCCTAACTTTTTTAGGTCTAATTTTACTACTGAAAATGATGTCCCCTCATCCAGCCTTTCTTCAAACTTCTCTTACCCCATCTTCGGAAGACATTGCTAAGGGGCTTTCCACACTTAAGCCGTCTTCTCAAACCGATTTCGATGACCTGTCGGCACTCCTTTTTAAAAAATGCCCTGCTCTAATTGCACCATTGAAAATTATTTTTAACAAATCTCTTGCTTTAGGAACCTTCATTAATGATTGGAAAGTTGCTCACATAGTCCCAATCTTAAAATCAGGTAAGAAAAACGATGTTCGGAATTATAGACCCATCTCAAAGCTCTCTACCATTTCTAAGCTTTTTGAGTGCATTGTAAAAGATAAATTGCATTTTGCAACCGAATATCTTATCTGTAAAAATCAACATGGGTTTGTGTCTAGGCGATCCACAGCCACGAATTTAGCTGTATTTGTGGATTACTGTCATACTGCTTTCTCAGCTGGATTCCAGGTTGACTGCGTATATACAGATTTCTCGAAGGCCTTTCACAAAGTTTGTCATAGTGTACTACTCGAATAGCTTGCTCATATGGGTTTCCATTCCTGCTTTTTGAAATGGATACACTCATACCTCTCTAATAGGCTCTGAGTTGTTACCATCAATGGTGTTTTGTTAGAACCTTTCATTGCTTCATCCGGCGTCCCGCAAGGAAGCGTTCTAGGCCCTCTGCTATTTGTTCTTTTCATCAACGACATAAGTAGTTGCTTTTTATTTGCAAACTATTTACTGTACGCAGATGATCTCAAAATGTTCGCGGTAGTCAGGGATACTTCTGATGAAGTTAAATTTCAACGTGATATTGACGCTGTTCATTCGTGGTGTCTACGTTATAGTCTCTCCTTAAATATTAAAAAATGCTTTAAGATGACGTTTGCTAAAATTTTGAAAGTTCATATTACGAACTATAGGATTTCGAAACTGAAGTAAAAGATCTAGGGGTTATCTTTGATCCGAAGTTGAACTTTAATAGTCATGTTGACTACATAATTGCAAAGTCCTACTCTGTACTTGGTTTTATCCGTCGGAATTCCACTAAGTTTTCTGACCCTTACACTCTGAAAATGTTATTTATAACATTTGTACGTTCGCGTCTTGAGGCCCTATATTCAAGTTTCTATCAAGAGAATAGAACGTATTCAAAAGGTGTTTCCGAGATTCGCTCTAAGGACCTTAAAATTCGACGATCCTGTCCCTTCTGATGCTTCGCGTCTCATGCTTATTGACCTACAATCTTTGGACAGTGGTAGGTCTATGTTGTCGATGACTTTTATATTCAATATTATACAAGGCATCCTCGATGCCCTCCTCTCATGGAAAGGATTACTTTTAATGTTCCTAGGCGTAACCTCCGAGTCACTTACCCTTTTTACTGCAAAAAGGTTAAAACTAAATTGGCCAGTAATGCTCCTCTCGCAAGATCTATGCGGGAATTTAATATTTTGTCTCAAACAATCGTCATTGATTTTTTAATGACCACAGACGCTTTTGTAAATCTTTTTCGCTCATTATCTATAGATATTTAAACTTGTTTTAAATGCTTAGCATATTAATTTCATAAGTTTAGTGTGTAACATACTTGTAATCTTCATATAAAAATGTATGTACTTGTTGTTAGTAGTCTGTAAGAAACTTTGTTTCATTGACGGTATTACAATAAATATAAATATAAAATGATCGATGTTGCTATCAAAAGACGCGTCTTGACTCCAGTTTCAATAATCCGAAAGCGAAAATTAAAAATATTATATCTATGAATATTATTGGCAAAAAACCAAAAAATTACCAAAACTCGGTCCAAAACGGGGGGTGTAATCCATACTTTTTATATGCAGAACACCATACCAAGTCCGGGTGTGTGGTATAGCCGTGGCTGCCGCCACGGTGAAGTCCTTCACCGTAGTACTCCCTTTTGCGTAGGCGCTTATAGAAAATAACCCTGGGCTACGCCATGGCAAGTCCGGGTGCGTGTTATGTGTAATTATGTATTGTGCTCAAATATTTCCTTAATTATATTTAAATGAAACTTATAGGGCTGATACATTAGCGCTAATTCCGAATTAACTCCGCTTTTGGGAGTTAACTTGGGCATAATCTTCATTATAAACTCCCAAAAATGAAGAAGATTTGAGCAGATATCATAACGATTTGACCGCTACTGTCACCGATAAATATACAAAAATAGCAAGGACAACTACCAAAATTACCGCTACTGGAGACTAGAGTCACCAAAAAATAAACAATCCCCAGCGACATCTAGTTTTAAATAGCAAGTAATACAACCAAAGTTCTAGCTGGCGCCGATTGAAAATCTTCAATTTTGTGTGTGTCAGGGTAAAATTTGGATCTGATTAAAGAAGATTTATTGGAGGTAATTTCCGTGTGTGTATCTATAGCATTATGTTGACATTGATTTTTGTTGAAACAAGGTATGAAGTTGCTAATTTATTAATGGATGAATATAATAATATAAAAGGCACCCCATAATCCCGACAAGAGTAATCCCAACAGTTTTCAGAAATTCCGACAAGGCACAATACAGACGTAACGCAATACAGTCAAGGCAAAATCCCGACAGTAAATCCCGAAACACACAATCCAGACAATGCTTATCATAATTTTTCTATAAAGTAAGAAAACAATGAGAGCACATAGATATTTTTATATTATCATATTCATCCATTAATAAATTAACAACTTCATACATTTTTTCAACAAAAATTAATGCTAACATAAGTTTCATTTAAATATAATTAAGGAAATATTTGGGTAGTAGTGCACTTTAGGGTCCCCTCCGAAATTTTGTTCAAAAGGGGAAAGCGGTTCATCAAAAGATGCGTATTCTCGAATAGATTAAGAATCCGAAATTAATTTAGTTTATCTGTTCAAAAGTTATAGACAAAAATACATTACTTTCGTACCGTGGCCCCATCGCCACGGTTCAGGCAAAAAACCGGACTTGGCATGGCGTAGCCCAGGGTTATTTACAATAAGCGCGGCCAAGGCCGCCTACCCGGAAGAACTTAGCATGGTGCCACGGTACGAAACTAGAGTGCGTACCGTGCCACGTTGCCACGGTTCAGACAACCACCCGGACTTGGTATGGTGTGGCCCAGGGTTGTTTTTAAAATTAAAATTTAAATATTTCACATATGCGGTTTTGCACCCACATTTCTTATCTGGATTTGGTCGTGTCGGGATTATGATTGATAGGGATTTCGTTATGTCGGGATTTTGTTATGTCTGGATTGTGTATTGTCGGAATTTCTGAAAATTGTCTGGATTACGTCTTGTCGGGATTATGGGGTGCTCCCTGTAAAATGGTACCTTTTAAAATCCTGACAAGACGTAATCCAGACAATTTTCAGAAATTCCAACAAGATACAATCCATAAATAAAAATAACGTGTTATTCATCACTCAAAATTTCTTGAGTGATAAATAAAAAGTCATTTTATTCAAGAATCGCTTGAAATAATAAAAATAACTTGTTATTCATCACTGGGGAGGACCCCATTTTTTAAATGTTTTTCAAATCATTTCATATGCGGGGAGGTACGGCCGACTTTTTTTGGTGATACGCTCTAATGCACATATTATTTGTATTTTGTTATCTAAAAAATAATAATGTACATTTTTATGTAGGTTAATACGTATGCCAAACCACTTTCGCGATATGCCAGTTACGGGGTTTTGTTACTACAAATTAAAAAAATGTGTCGATCAGTTTTAATTCTTAATTTCGCTTTAAAATTTTACAAGTACTTTTTATAAAACCACAGAAGTGAAAATTGTGTTTGATAAGTTGTAGGTATGCCAAGTTTGGTAAAAAAAGGGCCTTTGACCATACTCCAGGTCGTCAGTAACGAATACATCACGCCACCTGGCTGTTATCTGAATAAACCCGAAAATGATAATTTCGCGATTGATGGTGGACATAACTCCACAATTACAAAAATGTCAAATGGTTGGAAATATTATTTTTCAAAAAAATTTCAAATGGCTGGAAATATTTATTTTTTCAAAAAAATAATAAACAAACGGCGTGATCGATTGGATTTATGGATCAGGGAGCGGCTTTGTGTACATTAACGAATTGTAATTTTTCGGTTTTTTTTTTTTGTTTGCAGTTTTAATTTATTTTGAATAATAAAAGTAGTACCTATTGTAAAACATGTATAAAATATAGGATACTTGATTTGAGCATTCTCTTTAAAGTTTCCTATAAAGAAATAAGACTATTAAACTCTAATTTCGCAATTTACATTTAATACTTAAAATCTTTATAACGAAAAAAATGTGGACCCCCAAAAATGTTTTCTGGATCTACGCCTGAAAGCAATTCCTAACAATTGGGTAGCATTTCTCCAGTATCATACAACAATAATATTTTAAAGACTTCATCTAGTTCAGGGATGGGCATATTTTCGGCTCCTAAATCAGTTTAAGTGCAGCGAGTGTTATAGTACTGTTTTCCGTTTTAAATAATACAATACGCTTAGGATTTTTAAGAGCTCTTTATTGAAACGCCGATTGAAATTTACACAACCATTCGCTGTCAGCGGTGAATCGATACTAAACTATTACTCGCTTGAACAAGTACATTTACACCGCACCAAATTTGGCGCTTTTTTCCATAGGTACAAATCTCATTTTCCAAATTTGGAATTACATCACATTTAGCCTCATTCGCCGAACAATGCAATCCACAGTTCCTCAAAATAGCAACCCTGTCTGTGTTCCACTTTAAGAATTGCCCAGCAAGAACCTTAATGGGTAATTAACGTGTGATAACTTTTGCATTATGAACAGCTGTAAATAACATTTTCAACTAGTTTTTTTAAGAAAATGGACCAATTCTACCAAGAAAAGACAGAAGCCTTCTTGACTCTTCATTTATTATTACTCTACAGGTGTATTTTCTTTCGGTGGCTTTCTGTTCTGGTAGAAAATTCTTGCAGGGAAGGTGAAGCCAAATGCAAATTTGCCAGTTTAAAAAGGTTCGAAATGACTCATTCATATTCGCCAAATTTGGTGCAGTGTAAATGTACTATTAGGTGAGACGTTTGTATTTTTTGCGGTGCTAGGGTATTAAAAAAAATGCAATGCAAATATCGTACACTTCGCCTCGAACGATATTCACCGCAAGAAGGTTGCGGAAACACTAATAGCTCCGGGCCATTGATCATTCATCAAATTTCATGGCATTCGGGTATCTTCGTGAGAGTTACCCGTAGATGTGTGAGTGTCGGCTGCTTGAAGCTTCAACACTATTTGCCATAAAAAATTCGTAGCGAAAGGTTGTAGGCATTTTGCAACCGAACTATGATTTTGTTCATATGCATTCTTATTATTCCTTGATTTTTGGAGAAACTATAATTTTTATCAATTTAAAAATCATAATAACCCATATTTCATGTTGTTTTACATCGCATACAACATAAAAGAATTTTCAATTTTTCATCCGCATATGTGCTCGTCAACGCTTTGCGCCATTATTAAACAGAAAAAATCAAAAATTTTGTCTTTTCATCAAACCGAGCCGACAACAAGTACGTGTGACACGAAGATACTCGAATGCCATTAAATTTGATGAATGATCAATCAATGGCCCGGAACTATAAACAACTGAAAAACAAGTAAGGAAAGCTGTCTTCGGCTGTGCCGAAGGCTAAATACCTTTCATGAATAAGCGTCACGATTTTCACTGTTTGATCCCAGGACAGCCTGTGTAAATTTAACTTAAGCCCACACCGAAATTATCGGAACTATCGATTATATGGGGGCGATGTGTTATATTGGTCCAATCTCATTGATTTTTTAACACCGACATTCCAAATTCTAAAATAGCAATAGTTACGATTTTTCCCTACCTATATAACTACAGGAGTTACTACCAAAATCCTTTTATTGGAACAATCGATTGTATGGGGGCTATGTGAAATATTTATCCCATCTCGATGATTTTCAACATTGATATTTCAGATATAAAAATAACAATACGTCCAAAATTTCACGTTCCTACGTGTTTCATTACAGGAGTTATAGCCCAAAATCAGTTTATCGGAACAATCGATTGTATGGGAGCTATGTGAAATATTAATCCCATCTCGATGATTTTCAACATCGATATTTCACATATAAAAATAGCAATATTTACAAAATTTCACGTTACTAGGTGTTTAATTACGGGAGTTATAGTCCAAAATCCGTTTATAGGAACAATCGATTGTATGGGGGCTATGTGAAATATTTATCCCATCTCAATGATTTTTAACATTGATATTTCACATATAAAAGTAGCGATACCTCCAAAACTTCACGTTCCTACGTGTTTAATTACAGGAGTTATAGCCCAAAATCCGTTTATCGGAATAATCGGTTGTATGGGAGCTATATGTAATATCGGTCCGATCTTGCTGGTTCCGACAAATGATTCCTATATTGGAAAATGGTGGCCGCATACAAAATTTCAGCCAAATATCTCAAAAACTGAGGGACTAGTTTGCGTTCAAACAGACAGACAGACAGACAGACAGACGGACAGACGGACATGGCTAAATCAACTCATCTCGTCATCCTGATCATTGCGGTATACTTATTGATGGGTCTATCTCTTCTTCTTCTCATACTTACAAACATCGGACCAAAGTTATAATACCATTTCATGTTCATGAAAGGTATAATAAAACATTAGTAAGAACACAAAAACATACATTTTTTGGCAATAACTACGAAAAGCGGAATAACCATAGACTGAAGTCGACTTTATGTTAAGCAACGTACAATCGTAGGAAAACGAAACTCTTTTCAGACTTGTAGGCACAGTTGCCGTTTGTTCAAAATTTTGCGTACCAAAATTCGAACCAAACCGAAAAGAAACGTACCAAAATAATTTGCTAACCAAACAATATAATGCTATGGATACACACACGGAGATTATCTCCAATAAATCTCCTTTAATCAGATCCTTATTTTACCCTGACACAGACAAAATTGAAGATTAACAATCGGCGCACTAGATGGCTTTGGTTGTAGTACTTGCGGTTTAAAACTGGATGTCGCTATTTTTTGGTGACTCTAGTGTCCAGTAGCGGTAAACTCGTAATTTTGGTAGTTGTCCTTGCTATTTTTATTTATTTATCGATGACAGTAGCGGTCAAATCGTTAGCTGGTTTTCTGATATTTGCTCAATTCTTCTTCTCTTTTGGGAGGTTATAATGAAGATTATGTTCAATTTAACTCCCAAAAGCGGAGTTAATTTGGAATTTGCGCTAATGTATCAGCCGTATAACATTTATTAAAACAATTTTAAGAAGTTCATCCATAATTTAACACAGAAACGGGTTTTAATATTACTGCAGTGAAGAAGGGGAGTGAAAAATACACAACATCATGACTAAATAATTTTTTTGTAGTCATTCAAATGTGGTTTTTTATATTTGTAGCAGTGTCATTGGAGTTGCCTTAAAGTCAAAAACGTACCGAATTTGGAAGTTGCGTACCAACGTACCCGGAGAAAAAATTCGTACCAAAAATGGTTCATTTCGGCCAAAACGGCAACCGTGCTTGTAGGCAGTCTGTGCAGTCACAGACGTATAAGGCCAAATACTCTTTTTATCAATCGTATGTGTGTTTGTACATATATTATTCTCTTCCTGCGTTCCCTCACCATGCACCTAAATGTGCAAAGCTCGCCCGTGTGTGAAAATACTCATACGACCCGTTTTGCCCATCGCTGATCTAGTTTTACTGAAAACAGTTACTGTTATGCTAGAGTGAGTCCACTTTTTTTAAGCAACTTTACTGAAACAGCGGTCAAAACATTTTAGGCACTGACGATTTTTCGGATTTTTTCCTCCCCTACATATCAACCTACTCTACTGTTATCCATTTATAAGCGTATGTTTATGCAAAACAACGTCACCGACAAAAGCAAAACCACGTATGGAATAGTCTGCCAAACATAAGATTTGCTTACCAGGGCTTCTGGGTACTCAGATCCTTCCATTAGTAATAAAAAAGTCGGGGTATCTGCAATAGAATGTCAAAAAACCGACATTTGAATTTGACCCCCCACATAATGGCTCGTACAAAAGGTAAACAGTTTTTTGTCTGAGTGACTGGATTTACGTGGTTTTGCATTTGTTCGTTATGTTGTTTTGCATAAATATCGACGATATATCGCTTCCCTGGTTCTATAATGACGCAATTGTAAAATTCCAAGTTTCGAAATAACGTGCACAAAAGCTGTAGAAAGTAATAATCTTTGCTGCGCGGAGAGAATTTTTTACTAAAAACAAGGCACAAGCAAAAAAATCGAGGAATGATTTTGAACTTGGAAAGTTTTTTCTTAATATTAAGAAAATCCAAGATTTCAAAATTTTTAAATAAATACGAAAATGTTTTCTCAATTCTGCCTTGATAAACACTAAAATAAATAAGAAAAATTTTCCTAGTTGTGCTTTGATAAAAATTAAAATAAATAAGAAATGTTTTCCTAATTCTGCCTTGAATAAAACTAAAATAAATATGATATGCTTTCCTAATTCTGCCTTAATAAACACTAAAATAAATAAGAACATGTTTTCCATCTGGAGTATGAAATTTGAATAATCATTGTTTAAAATTTTCAAAAAATGCTGGGCTGTTGAAGAACATATTTTCTTCAAAAGTTTCAAATAGTAGTTTTTGTTGTTGTTTGTCAAAAAAAACTTTCCTTATTTTTTCTTGATATAAGTAAAGATATTATTAGACTACTATCCTCACAAACTGAAGTTTGAGAGGAATGCCACCACGATCCTTCCAAGTAGGAATGAGTGGAAAAGGGGCAGGGTCACAACAAATCGCAACATTGTAGTGTATACAGACGGCTCCAAGATGGATTCGGGGGTGGGAGCCGGCGTATTCTCGGCAGGTCTGGATATTTCAGAAGCATTCAGACTCCCGTCGTATATCAGTGTGTTTCAAGCAGAGGTTCTTGCGATTGTTCAGGCGTGCAAATCGCTTGAGCAAAGGAACATTACTGGGAAAGTGGCTATCTTCACCGACAGCCAGGCGGCGATAAAGGCAATCGCATCGCCATACACAAGCTCTAATGCAGTGCATGCATGTAAACAAATTTTGGCTACGTTAGCTGAAGTTTTAGAAATATCCATTATCTGGGTCCCGGGTCATAAAGGGATCGAGGGCAATGAGAGGGCTGATGAGCTAGCACGGGCAGGCTCATCAGCAGAGAACGAAGAGATATGTAGACTCGAAATTGGGGTACCCCTGGCAGTAGCCAAGGGGAATCTCCAAAAATATTTCCTCAATGAAGCACAACGGAAGTGGAAAGGTACTACTACCTGTGCAATATCGAGAGCCTCCTGGCCGAACTACAGCGAGAAGAGGACAAGGGGACTCCTAAGCAGGTCCAGAGTAGACACCTATAAGCTTGTAGCAGTCTGCACGGGTCACTGGACGATAGGTACGCATGCGGAAAAACTGGGTATTCCGCATAATGACCACTGCAGAAGCTGTAAAGACATTAATGCAAAAGAGACCGTTGAGCACTTCTTGTGTAAGTGCCCCGGTCTAGCCAGAACACGACTGAAAGTGTTTGGGACCCCTTTTTTGGAAAATCTAGGGAGAGTATCCGAATTAGGGATTCCAAGCATCCTGGAGTTTATAAACAGCTCTGGGTTGTTGTAGCATATACTCACAGCAGTAGGTTTCTACGAGTTTTATGGCATCAAAACGGCTTTTAAAGCTACTTGGGCGACTTTTGTCGCAGCCATTCTACCTACCTACCCTACCTACCACTATACAAGTATTCAAAAGATCCCAAATTAGTATGTTTTTTTATATATAAAAACTCGGATAAACTTGGTCCATAATAATATATTAAAATAATTTATTTAAGGTGGATATTGACTAACGCCATAGCTTCCCAGAAAACGAGCTAAATTTTAGCAAATGGGACAATTTATGCAAACAAAGAAGCAACAAAGAAGCGTTTTAAATATAGGTACAGAGAAAGTTTAATGCTGATTTCGTTTCATCGAAAAAAAATGTACACTTGCACGTTGAACATGTTTACACCCTTGCACAGAACACTGTAAAAGTGTGATAAAAGTGTACCCTTTCTACATAAACCTGCTATCGATAAAACGAACAAAAAACACTGCCCAATTTGCTACGCTATGTGCATGAAAAATTTAGTTTCGTTTATCACCCATATTTAATTGTTATTGCAAAATCCAATTTATTTCACCAAATTTATCTGTCAAATCGAATTTTCGGTAGCTGATTTTCAGTGCAACCAGCTACCCTATCAAAGCTTCAGAGGGTAAAAAGTGTTAGTTTTTTACACACCTGAAGTGTACATTTTTAGGAAACGAAAATATATCATATTTGACGTTTTACCTTCATTTTGCAAGCGAAAACGGAAAATTGAAGAGTGTAACAAAAATGCGCATTTTTTTTATGAAACGAAATCACCATAAAGTACATACTTCTCTTTGGGACACTTAATGAAATTTCTATATTTTTTAGACAATTTCAACATATATGTTATAATGCTGTTGCATTCAATTTTTTTGCCGAGCGGAAAAGTTGTAAATGGGCGTCGCACTAAGTTTACCATTACGGAAAATGCGTTCACAGTTAAAGTCACGCAACCAAGTGAAGTAGATGCAGTAATTGCAGTGAAGAGGAGAAATTGCAATAGAATGTCAAAAAACCGACATTTGAATTTGACCCCCCACATAATGGCTCGTACAAAAGGTAAACAGTTTTTTGTCTGAGTGACTGGATTTACGTGGTTTTGCATTTGTTCGTTATGTTGTTTTGCATAAACATCGACGATATATCGCTTCCCTGGTTCTATAATGATGCAATTGTAAAATTCCAAGTTTCGAAATAACGTGCACAAAAGCTGTAGAAAGTAATAATCTTTGCTGCGCGGAGAGAATTTTTTACTAAAAACAAGGCACAAGCAAAAAAATCGAGGAATGATTTTGAACTTGGAAAGTTTTTTCTTAATATTAAGAAAATCCAAGATTTCAAAATTTTTAAATAAATACGAAAATGTTTTCTCAATTCTGCCTTGATAAACACTAAAATAAATAAGAAAAATTTTCCTAGTTCTGCTTTGATAAAAATTAAAATAAATAAGAAATGTTTTCCTAATTCTGCCTTGAATAAAACTAAAATAAATATGATATGCTTTCCTAATTCTGCCTTAATAAACACTAAAATAAATAAGAACATGTTTTCCATCTGGAGTATGAAATTTGAATAATCATTGTTTAAAATTTTCAAAAAATGCTGGGCTGTTGAAGAACATATTTTCTTCAAAAGTTTCAAATAGTAGTTTTTGTTGTTGTTTGTCAAAAAAGACTTTCCTTATTTTTTCTTGATATAAGTAAAGATATTATTAGACTACTATCCTCACAAACTGAAGTTTGAGAGGAATGCCACCACGGTCCTTCCAAGTAGGAATGAGTGGAAAAGGGGCAGGGTCACAACAAATCGCAACATTGTAGTGTATACAGACGGCTCCAAGATGGATTCGGGGGTGGGAGCCGGCGTATTCTCGGCAGGTCTGGATATTTCAGAAGCATTCAGACTCCCGTCGTATAGCAGTGTGTTTCAAGCAGAGGTTCTTGCGATTGTTCAGGCGTGCAAATCGCTTGAGCAAAGGAACATTACTGGGAAAGTGGCTATCTTCACCGACAGCCAGGCGGCGATAAAGGCAATCGCATCGCCATACACAAGCTCTAATGCAGTGCATGCATGTAAACAAATTTTGGCTACGTTAGCTGAAGTTTTAGAAATATCCATTATCTGGGTCCCGGGTCATAAAGGGATCGAGGGCAATGAGAGGGCTGATGAGCTAGCACGGGCAGGCTCATCAGCAGAGAACGAAGAGATATGTAGACTCGAAATTGGGGTACCCCTGGCAGTAGCCAAGGGGAATCTCCAAAAATATTTCCTCAATGAAGCACAACGGAAGTGGAAAGGTACTACTACCTGTGCAATATCGAGAGCCACCTGGCCGAACTACAGCGAGAAGAGGACAAGGGGACTCCTAAGCAGGTCCAGAGTAGACACCTACAAGCTTGTAGCAGTCTGCACGGGTCACTGGACGATAGGTACGCATGCGGAAAAACTGGGTATTCCGCATAATGACCACTGCAGAAGCTGTAAAGACATTAATGCAAAAGAGACCGTTGAGCACTTCTTGTGTAAGTGCCCCGGTCTAGCCAGAACACGACTGAAAGTGTTTGGGACCCCTTTTTTGGAAAATCTAGGGAGAGTATCCGAATTAGGGATTCCAAGCATCCTGGAGTTTATAAACAGCTCTGGGTGGTTGTAGCATATACTCACAGCAGTAGGTTTCTACGAGTTTTATGGCATCAAAACGGCTTTTAAAGCTACTTGGGCGACTTTTGTCGCAGCCATTCTACCTACCTACCCTACCTACCACTATACAAGTATTCAAAAGATCCCAAATTAGTATGTTTTTTTATATATAAAAACTCGGATAAACTTGGTCCATAATAATATATTAAAATAATTTATTTAAGGTGGATATTGACTAACGCCATAGCTTCCCAGAAAACGAGCTAAATTTTAGCAAATGGGACAATTTATGCTCAATTTCTTCTAATATTTTTGACACACGGATTAAGAACCCGCAATCCAAACTCCTCAAGAAACGCGTTTTCGAACAAAGAAGCGTTTTAAATATAGGTACAGAGAAAGTTTAATGCTGATTTCGTTTCATCGAAAAAAAATGTACACTTGCACGTTGAACATGTTTACACCCTTGCACAGAACACTGTAAAAGTGTGATAAAAGTGTACCCTTTCTACATAAACCTGCTATCGATAAAACGAACAAAAAACACTGCCCAATTTGCTACGCTATGTGCATGAAAAATTTAGTTTCGTTTATCACCCATATTTAATTGTTATTGCAAAATCCAATTTATTTCACCAAATTTATCTGTCAAATCGAATTTTCGGTAGCTGATTTTCAGTGCAACCAGCTACCCTATCAAAGCTTCAGAGGGTAAAAAGTGTTAGTTTTTTACACACCTGAAGTGTACATTTTTAGGAAACGAAAATATATCATATTTGACGTTTTACCTTCATTTTGCAAGCGAAAACGGAAAATTGAAGAGTGTAACAAAAATGCGCATTTTTTTTATGAAACGAAATCACCATAAAGTACATACTTCTCTTTGGGACACTTAATGAAATTTCTATATTTTTTAGACAATTTCAACATATATGTTATAATTCTGTTGCATTCAATTTTTTTGCCGAGCGGAAAAGTTGTAAATGGGCGTCGCACTAAGTTTACCATTACGGAAAATGCGTTCACAGTTAAAGTCACGCAACCAAGTGAAGTAGATGCAGTAATTGCAGTGAAGAGGAGAAATTGTGTTGTGGATAGTTCAACTCTGCAACTATTCGTTATTGTTGTGGGTGACGAGTTTAATTTTAAAGATTTTTATGTTACGCTAGATGGAATTAAGTACGCATTTAATTCTTATATAGAGGCGGTTTACTATTGCTTTAAGTTAATTTTTGTACTAAATTTAAGATATCCTGATGAGTGTACAACTGTATGGATATTCATGCAAAGATATTTGTTTAATATAAAACATAAGTCTGCATCCCCAATACTTGATACTTTAGTCAACGATATTAATCATTTTAAAATTTCAGAATCCGATTAATCACAATTCATTCAATATCAATATCATAATAAATACTAGCTGTTATAAGGGCACTTTTGTAACTATACACGGCTAAAATTTTAATCTTAAATTTTAAGCCCCAGAAAACATCTTCTCCTTTCACCAATTTTCTTGAAAACTGGGCTAGTTTAAATTTTATATCAAATTTGGTTCGGTCATATATATATTGCGAAAAAGTTTAAAATTTAGTATACAAATTTTAACCGTGTACCTTTTTTTCCTACAGAATTGAAGTTTCCAGTTTAATTTTTCTTTAATATCAAGGGTATTCTCACTAATTTTTTTTATAAATACCACACTAGTGTCGAAATTGGAAAACTTTTTTTGAAAATTTCTCCCAGCAGGAACAAAAAACACACGTATTTTGATGTTCGTGAAAAAAATTTTAAACAAAATTTTGAAATTTTAATACTAGTGTGTTGTTTTCTTGTGTTATATATGAAAAAATGTAGAGAGAATACTCTTATTATCTCATGTTCATCTATAAAAGAGTAAAAAAATCAGAAATAAAGCAATTTTCTACAATATTTAAAATTTTTATTTGCAGGATACATATTTTTCTCAAAGGATGGGGCAGTGATAATTGAAATATCGCAGTAGAAAGGAGGTAACTTAGACATTTTGTTAAAAGGAACGCACTTAACTGGAAACATTAAACACCTTGTAGATCGTACTTTTTGTTTAAAAACGTATCTCAGCATTATAGTTAATAAATTCGTATCTCAGACATTTTGATGAAAGAGTTTTATCGAAAAAAAAAAAGATTTTGCAAGAGCGATATAAACACTTATGAAAATTAATCAATTTTACCGCTTTAAGTCCTTTACGTAATTCGAAAAGGAATGAAGTGTCACATCATGTAATACACCTTTTTCTTTCAGCTACCACTTTTTATTCGAATTTATGAGATACGAATTCATCAACGAAAACGCAGAGTTCCGTTCTTTAAAAAAAAGTCCGACATACATCATTTCTAAAGTTGCCCCCGAGTTGCGTACCTTTAAACTACCTTTTTGCTGTTTCTTAAATTTGCCATTCTTTCATATTTTTTATATTTTTGGTTTCTATACATTCCTGTTCATTTTGCCTTTTTCTCCCTCTTTACACCATTCAGTAATATAGTTTCAATGTTGATAATTATTTATTCTTCTTAGGTAGTCTTCATACGTATTTCTTTGCTTTCGTTTCCTTTGCTTTTATTTCCTTTCCTTTCCTCTCCTTTCATCTCCTTTTATTTTTTTTGCTTTTCTTTTCTTCCCTAACCTTTTCTTTCCTTTCCTTTTTCTTTTCCTTTTCTCTTCTTTCATTTCATTTTTTTTCCTTCTTTCTTTCTCTCTTTTCTGTTCTTTTCTTTTATTTTCCTTTCTTTTAGTTTCTTCTATCCTCTTACCTGCCCTTTCTTTCCATTTCCATTACATTCCTTTTTTCCTTTTATTTTCTTTTTCTTTAATTTCCTTTCGTTTCCTTTGCTTTAGTTTCGTTTCCTTTAGTTTCCCCTCATTTTATTCATTTTTTTCATTTCATTTCTTTTCTTTTTTTTTTTCTTACCTTTCTTTTTTTCACTTTTTTTCCTACTTTCCTTTCCTACCGTTTCCTTACTTTCTTTTTTCCTTTCCGTAACTCCTTTAGTTTTCTTTTTTTTCCATTCATTTCCTTTACTTATTGTTTTAGCTTTTCATTACCTTTCTTTCCTTTATTTTTCATTCTTTTTATTTTCATTTATTTTCCGTACCTTCCTCCTCGCTACCTTTTCTTTCCTTTCTTTTTCTCTTCTTTTCTTTCTTTTTCTCTTCTTTCCTTTCTTTGTCTTTCTCTATTTGCCTCTGTTTTCCACTCCTTTACCTACATTACATTTCCTTTCTTCCCTTCCTTTTTCCTTTTCCATTCCTTTCCTTTCCCTACCTTTATTTGCCTTTGATTTTTCTCTCATATTTTCCGTTCCTTAGCTTATCTTGCCTTTATTTTCCTTTTATACATTCCTTTCCTTTCCCATTCTTTCCTTTATTTTATACTTTTATTTATTTCATTTTGTTTTATTTTTATTTATTTTATATTCTTTCCTTTCCTTTCATTTTTATACCCAGCTGTACTTGTACACAGGGTATTATAACTTTGTTAGGATAACGGTTGGTTGTACAGGTATAAAGGAATCGAGATAGATATAGACTTCAATATATCAATATGATCAGGATCGAAAAAAAATTTGATTGAGCCATGTCCGTCCGTCCGTCCGTCCGTCCGTCTGTCCGTTAACACGATAACTTGAGCAAATAATGAGATATCTTCACCAAATTTGGCATGCGTACTTATTTGGGTTCAGAATAGATTGCTATTGAAAATGGGTAAAATCGGACCATAACCACGCCCCTTTTTCGATATCGAAAATTTCGAAAAACGTATAAAATGGGTTAATTCAATATTAGAAGCAGCTACAATGATACAATTTGCAATATGTATTGATTTAGATGTTCTAAGGCCGATTTTATAAAAAATTTTGAAAAGGGGGCGTGGTACCTCCCACGTATATTTGAAGAAATTTTAAAATTTTGACTCTTAATAACTTCAGAACAGTTTATGCTAGTATAACGAAATTTCGTAGAGGACATACTATTGTTGTGGTAAATTCAGCTAGAGAAAATAAACGAAATCGCTTCGCGACCACGCCTACTTTTTCATAAAAGTTATATTGAAAGGAGGTGGAAATATTGAAAAGTCCATATCTAATTAACTGATTTCGCTATAATAATATAATCATATTCTTTACATAATTTTTTCAAAATTTTGGAAAGTGGGCGTGGCACCGCCCACTTATGAGTCAAGCAATTTTTAAATTCGACTGCTAACAACTTCAGAACGGTGTGAGATAGATTTACGAAACTAGGTACCAGGCATGTTATGTTTATGTAGAGTACTACCACAGAAAATAAGAAAAATCGGTGAACGATAACGCCCACTTTATGTGCACAGCTGGGTATGTAATGTTCGGTTTCACCCGAACTTAGACTTCCTTACTTGTTTTTTTTTACTTTCAATCACTTTTCTATTTCTTATTTTACTTTTTTTAGTTTTATCAATTTTCCTTTTTATTTTATTTCACTAAGTCTAGCCACGAAGGGCTTTGTGCTTTTTTTTCAAAACATCATGTCTGAGCAAGCATTTGCTTCTCTGAATACCCACGCACGGATTTTGTTTTTGTAAACACGGTTTGTACCTACGCTCAATAAAGCTGGCCATGTTTATTATTGCTGCCAACAAAACAACTCACACTCGGTCTCTCCCAACTGCAATGAATGCAAACACAACAATGTAAGTGGTCATACCTACATACACTCATAACAGCGGCTCTATAAAGTGAATGCTGGTTTAGCACTTGTAGTGGTGTGACTTTCAAATCATAAATATTATAATTAATTTTTTTTTAATTTTTGGTTTGTTGTCGCACACCCTGCGACAACGAGACCCAACGATAAATATCAAATTTTATATACCTTAGAATTGTGGTTATTGCAAAAAAGGGAGAAAACTTTTAAGCATTGCGCATTTATATATAATAGATTTAAGAAATTTGCGATGGAAGCGATCTTCAGATAAACACAACACTCGTCACACTGAACCAAAAATGTTCATGTATCCAAAGAAAACGTACATGGATTTTAAAAATTGTTTATTAGAAATAGAAATTTAAGAATATTTCTTAGAATATAAGTACTTTTTCTTAAAATATGTAAACAAATCCTCAGAGAGCATGAGTTAATTCATAAATTGTAAGATAATTTTCTAAGAATCTATGAATTTTTTCTTGTATTATCAGAAATATCAGCATGAACTTCTATGAAACTTTGTTCTTAAAAAACATGTACGTTTAAACAAAAATAGCGAGGAGTACAACCAAAACTTCGATATGACCGCTACTGTCACAGATAAATGTCGCGCTAGTGTGGAGATAAGGTGGAAAATAACCAAAATGAGGTAGATGTATGGTGAAAAAACAACCAAAATAATAATCTTCAATGGCGTTAATCGTCAATGTTGTGTGTATCAGGGTAAAATTTGGATCTGATTAAAGAAGATTTATTTGAGATAATCTCAGTGTGTGTATCCATAGCATTAGTTTTTAAAATGTTCATGGCACTAAAAATTCGCTCAACCTCTGCATTACTGAGTAGTAATACCAAAAAACTAAATACAAATTAGTACAAGTAACATTTTGAGTAAAAAATGCTAGAAAAAAGCCACGAAGCTAAACCGAAAATTATGGGGCTAAAGGACAAAAAAAAGTTAAATCTAGCCTCGAAAAGTCTAACCTGACAACACTGCTTTCAATATTTTTGGCTTATGCATCTTAAAGTGAACTTCTGAAGTAACATTTTCTATATAGGTTAGGTTAGGGTCAACTGGCTGCCGCAGAGGCACACCTAGGCCAGTATTAAAAGGCCCGTTGTGATACCACCAACACTAGGAAAGTCAGTTCCGAAACCCTGCCATATGGAAAATCCGGTTATTATCGGGATTCTCCACATGGCAGAATCTCGGGACTGACGTTCCTAAACCGACACCGTTACTCCTCCTCGAACCCTTTAGATGACTTGATGAATGCCATCAGGTCCTTTATGTCCAGCTCCGTGACCTGGCGTAGGCTAACCAGGAAGGGAACTCCCAAAAAGCGCATTCTCGCGCCACTTAAAGCCGGGCAGTTGCAGATGAGATGCTCCACCGTTTCCTCCTCCTCATCATCCTTACAACTCCTACAGCATCGTCGGTAGGGCACACCTAGTCTTTCTGCGTGCCTACCAATGAGGCAGTGCCCAGTTAATAAGCCTATTAGTATGGAGATTTCTCTTCTCCTAAGGCATACATTTGTCTTGATCTTTTATGATCCCATTTGGGCCAGGTTTCTTTGGATATCCGGCATCCTGGAGATTGCAGCCATCTTTCGTTGGCGGAGTTTGTACTCCTTCAGCATTAGCTCTTTATCCCGAAGAACCTGCTTGGTCGTGCCCTGCCTCGCAAGTTCGTCTGCCCTACAATTTCCCTCACCGTCCCTATGACCCGGGAGACATGTGAGGTTCACGCGGTTCTGTTGGACCATCTCTTGTAGAGATCGACGACAGCTGAGCGTCAGTTCAGAGTTGAAAGAGTAAGAGTCAAGGGATTTGATGGCCGCTTGGCTGTCGCTGAAAATAAAAATATCCTGTCTGATAGTGTGTTGGCCTATCCAAGCCGCGGCGTCCATGATTGCTGAAACTTCAGCCTGGAAGACACTGCAGTGATCAGGTAGTCTGAAGGAAAGCTCAAGGTTCAGATCCTTTGAATAAACCCCTCCTCCAACCAAAGAAAGCTATAGGATCCCAAAATACTGGCGTGTTCAGTAGTGCTTGCGCCCCAGCCCAGGGAAACGTCACCTTTAGACGCAGAGCCGATGCTGCTGATGCCCGGTGCCCTTCCAGATCGAGTGGCACAGTGCCAAGAATGGCCTGGACTGCTTCATTGGGCGTTGTTCTTAACTCACCGCTTATACAGATCATGCAAGATCTGTGTACTTTACCTAACAGAATAAGGTTTGTCACCTTGCTCAGCGCAGGCCACCATACCACAACTCAATAGAGCATGATTGGTCGAATTATTGCAGTGTAGATCCATTTGCATATTTTGGGGCTGAGCCCCCATTTTTTTCCAATGGCTCCTTTGCACGTGTAGAGTGCAATACACGCTTTCTTCTGGCGCTGAAGAACATGCAGAACTGTTCCCAAGAACTTGGCTTTGTCAGCCAAGTTCAGGCGCACGTCATTCAGTTTTGGTAGTACACTGAACCAAAAAAGTTCATGTATCCAATGAAAAAGTACATAGATTTTAAGAATTGTTCGTTAAAACCTCTCCAAAGAACTTTTTCGTAGAAATTTACGAACATTTCCTAGAATATAAGCACTTTTTCGTAAAATATGTAAACAAATCCACAGAAAGCATGTATTCATTCATAAATTGTAAGAAAATTTTCTCAGATTCTACGAATTTTTTCTTATATTTTAAGAAAAACCTGCGCGAACTTCTATGAAACTTTGTTCGTAAAAAACATGTACGTTTTTGGTTCAGTGTATTAACGGTAGTATCTTATAGCGGTTGAGGAAAAGGACCAATTCTACTTTTCCCGGGTTGATGCTCGGTCCGCAGTGCGATCACCATGAGGAAACCTTCTCGCATCAAGTCGCACAGTGTTTGTGGTATTTGTCCTTATATATACTATAGCTAAATCGTCTGCATATGTTTAACTTTATATTCGAGCCATTGAGTCTCCGTGCCAAGGCTCTTGGCCTTATTAAATTGTGTCCTACATGATTTGCGGAGCGAGTCCAGGTCGTAGGACCACCAATGTGGCCTATGTTTACCGCGTGGTTTTGGCACTGGGCAAGCCTGTTCTAGGGCATTCGAGAGCGCCGTTGTAAAGGTCTTTACTAGATCAACCAACTCCCCTACTGATGTGGGGACTTGTGGGGGCAGTGCTGGTAGGTCCCTAGATAGTATTTCATTGTGTAGCTGCCAGTTAGTGTTACGTGGGTTGCGTTTCATAACCGGCTGCTTAAAAGAAAAGTCTAGAACTAATTCTACGTACCGGTGGTCGGAGAATGAATGTTCATCGAGAACAGGCTATTTCCTGGCCCACCCATAAGCGCCTTCGCTGCAAATAGTGAGATCTATGACCTCCCTACGGGTTTTAGTAATAAACGTAGGTTCGTTACCCACGTTGCAAACTACCAGGTTAGTTGTTAACAAATAGTCAAACAACGACTCTCCTCTAGCATTGATATCGGAGCCTCCCCACTGGACGTGATGAGCATTGGCGTCAGTTCCGATAATAAGATGACCCATGGAAAAATTTGCCACCAGGTCTTTTACCTTCCATGCTTTTGCCCTTGGCCGAGCCGGGATGTCCTTGCAGTCGAAAACCTCGATTCTTGCACCTTGGTAGATCTCACCCGGTCTTGCCGCTGCTGCCTTGTACAGTGCAACAGTTTTTGCATCCTCGCAAGCGAATACCTTGATTCGGCCCTGGTGCCATCCCGCATCAGAACCCATCCGCGCGGCACCCGGAGACTCATCCAGACTCATCTATATACATATATGAAAATTTTTGTAGGACTTCTTATTTAAGAAGTATGCACAGTAAAAATAAAAGTCTAACTTTAATACCTTTTTCGTGTTTATATATAACAACGCCGAAAAAGTATTAAATTAATACCATGTTCGGTCTGATTTCTCGTGAGAGAGGAATTCAGTCGAAGATTCTCTCAGGCAAAAAAAAAAAATTACAGTTTTATTATATTGTCTTCACCGAGAGTCGAACTCACAATTTATTGAATGCTCAACGGAGATGTCTACTATGAAGCCATCGAGTACTTATGTTTGTAAGCGTCTAATTGCACTGTTGTTCTTAATGTAGTATCGCAATAGCGACGAACCGCGTGCTCTGAGCAAACAAACCACCGGACTTAATTTAATGCTAAAAAGTAATTTATTTAATACTTCTCCGGCTTTCTTTTAAAACAAATAGGACCTAAAACATTATAATGAGAGAAAGCCTTAGGGAGAGAGCGCTTTAGTATTATTTTAAAACTATTAGGAATTAAAAAAAATTCGGAGTCTTAAATTAATACTATTTAGTATTAAAACTCAAATTTAATTCCAAAAAGGCTTTATTTCAATACCGACTGGTATTAAAAGTAAACTTTCATTTTTTACTTTGTGGACGACGATGACTTTGAATACATTTTTTTTTTTTTAATCAATATACCCACATTTATTTTTAAATCAAATCAAAAATCAAATTAAAATGTCTTCTAAATATTGCTAAGTTATGGATAAAGAAAAAAGCTAGAAAAACTTTTATCTGTTTTGCAAAAGCCTAGATTTGCCCTAACCAGCATCTGTAATTTACCAACACTAAATTATAAATTTCTATAAATAGAACTCATATTTCTACAAAATGAATTTCATTCTTTCACTCAATAAGCTCCTCCTATTATTAGAGAAATTATTTTCACTCCTTCGCTCTTTGAGTACTTCGGTCCATTATCTATTATATTAATAGGCTAACTTTGTTGTTGGTATATTGTTAATTTTTAAATTCTGATTCTCATAAAGCCTAATTGCAGAATTTGATAACTGCTTTGTGCATAAGGTAATGGCACGGCGGCGAGCGTATAGAATACGGTGTGCACAGTTGCAAGACCCGGTTGCGGAATATTCCTTTTTTTCTTAAATTATGTTTTTTTTATATTAAAAAACCTTTAATCTTAACTATTACAATTTACTTAATTTTCAACCTAATATTTTTTTGTTCTTCACCTGCTCAAAACGATCGCATAAATTAGTGGCTATTTGTTAAGCACAATCTCATCATCCGATTATTCAAGTGCCAACATAAAATCTCGGAAACCCAATATTTGCATGGCATTTGCCTTAAATAATTTTGGAAAGGGCTGCTGTAATTTAATATTTTTATTATATAATAACAGCCGCTATTTTTTCAATTCTTTGATGGCCTCATTTTGCCTATAGATGAGTTTTTAATGTATACATTTAAGTTGGTCGAGGTTCGGCCACGGGTCCTAAAGGCAGCTATTGACAAAAAGTTGATCAGATGTTTGAATAAGTTCAACTATTTTAAATTGGTCGAATTTCGACCACGGGATATAATAGTTATAATAATAACTGAGCAACACTAGCTATGGTAATTTCATTTATTTTATTTGAATTACAAACTACTGTAATTTGAAGATGCTTTTTCGATAAAAGTTGATGGAAATACATAATTTATGCTTGCAATCAAAAATTGTGGCTTTTTTTCAAGCAAATTGTGGTTTTAACACGAGCAGAATGACGCTCTAAATACTCGAGCAAAACAAATACCCATTTTAATAAAAAGCGAGTTTCCATTTATGCAGTTAAGTTTTACTTAATACTTTTTTTATTAATATAGTTCAACAAATAATCCTGTTATATAAACAACATTTGAGAAAAAATTGATAATAGATGTTTTCTCAAACGTTTGAGTTTTTGGTGCTCGATGTTTGTTGGGTCAGAACCCAGGCGCTCGCCCCAATTGAACTCATAGAAGGTAAAGGTAAGATTACATAAATATAAAAATAAGAATTTAAATAAAATTAAAAATCTTTGGATTAGGTAGAAATCGGGCCGGGATTCCCAGGCCAACTTCCTCAACCATAATAATTTGCGTCTATGAAGCTGCAAGAAAAAATTTGGTTATTTCATCTTAACATTTCTTATTTATTTTAGTGTTTATCAAGACATAATTAAGAAAACATTTTCCAAGTTCAAAATTATAATGCCTACTAGATATGCCAATAACTCTAACCCCAGACTTGGCTTATGTACTAAAATTTGACCAACTATGTTTTATTTCGGACCATGATATACTTTTTTGTACCGTTGATGTCGTATTTAATCGTTCTGAGCCTGAAGCTTTCGTATATCGTGATTTCCGTTCCTAAGACACAAATGCGTTGTTCAGCGATTGCTCTCGTGTACCTTGAGATGAGTGCTGGTATTTAGATACGGTTGATACGAAACTTGAACACCTGAATAGTGTTTTAGTTCTTTTATTTGATAGACATGTTCCTATACGTACTGCTCATGTTAAAAATAAATCTTGTCCTTGGTTTGGTAGAAACGTAATATCAGCAATAAGGAAACGCAACAATCTGCATGCAAAATGTAGACGATCGGGAACTGACGCCTCATGTCTAAAGCTTCTCGCAATGAAGCAACTTTCGTAATTAGGCAGGCTAAAAGGAGGTTTTTCTTTAATAAGCTGAATCCCAATCTTTCATCTAAAGAGATATGGCGAAACCTAAAATCTCTCAGAGTCCATGGAAAAAGTAAAGTGCAATGCAATATTGAACCTGATGTATTAAATGATTTTTTTGCCTATTGTCCATTCTGAGGCATCAATTTCTGACGCATCCATTTTTTAGTTTGAAGCAGTTAGCGAGCGTGAGCAAGAGCTATTATGGAAATAAAGTCGAACGCAGTTGGTAATGATGGAATCTCGCTTAAGTTTGTTAAAGTGCAAAACGTTTCCCTCCCAATCCAGGGTGTTATGCGATACCGTGCCCATTGGACGTTTGCAGCCGGGAGGCAAATCGTGGCTGTAGTCGAACGGAGCCTCACTGATACCGGGCCGCCTCAGGGAGTAACTATGGTCTTACCGCGGTATGGGGCTCTGCCGCGGCGGACGACACACTTCCCCTTACACTACCCTTGACCCTAAGCTGGCCTTGTCCGGCGAGGGGTCGTACGAACAAGATGAAGAACACACAAAATACAAAGCAATTAACGACTTCGTTTACTCCGCAGCAGAGAAGAACTATGCTGGAGCAAGCGAAAACACAACGCCGGAGGACAAACTCCGCCTCAAAGTTAACTGGGAGGCCGACAGCGATGGAAACTACGGGTCAGTCATCCCCCAAACTGCTATCAAGTAAGAGTGACTTGATGGGAGCAAGCAACAGTGCGGCTGCCTACGCAGTCAAGCAGAAAACGGCGGAAGCTAAACTTCCATCAAGCGGTGGTACGAAACCCAATCTCTTCACATCTGGGGCAATGGTCTCACGACCTGGTTTCAGAGTTTCGAAAGAGAAGGACGACGCCGCAAAGGGAGAGACCGCGATGGCAACTACGAGTCTGAATCCCCCCAAAGAGGCATCTCCCCGACGCTTTGCGTACTGGGATAAAAGAAAGGCCGCAAGGATCCTTAAAAAATATGAGGGAGCATCGCAGGAGAAGCTGTCGCCGGAAGAAAGGAAGATGGTGGAGGAAGCGAAAGCTCTGATACCAAATTTCCAGAGGCCCTATGTGCCTAAGAGGGTGAACGGTAATCCCTTCAAACGCCAGAGATCGGACGGAGAGGTAGACCCCCATCCGAAGCGGCATCAGGTCAACCCCGTAGTGGGAAAACTCAGCTTTGCTGAAGTAACCAAGGACAGAATCCTTATAGGTTTCATTGACCGAGGTAACGACCGTTGGTCCATCCCCAAAGACCAGTGGCTGTGTGTCCGGAATGAAATGGGCAGGGCCCTCCTCCACTTAATGCGTGAGTCTCCGGGTAGTCCGCCGCGAGGTACTGACGCGGGCTGGCACCAAGGTCAGATCAAAATATTCGCGTGCGAGGATGCAAGAACTGTCGCACTGTATAAGGCAGCAGTTGCAAGACTGGGTGAAGTCTATCCAGGGGCAAGACTAGATGTCGTCGACTGGAAGGACATTCCTGCTCGGCCAAGGGCAAGGGCATGGATTCCTGCCGTCCCTGCAGAACCCGAGAATATTCTTGAGATGCTGCAGGTCTGGAATCCGTCTCTCCCGACGCAGGATTGGAGCGTCAATCTGGTCGATGATGTGGTTGGGCCCAATAGACAGGTGGTTATCACTCTGAATAAGGAGGCGCTCGAGCCCCTTAAACGGTGCAACGGACGAGTGCATTACGGCTTGGGTCAGATCGTGATCCACGTATACCGTGGCGATGCACAGCGCGCTGCTATTCCGGACGCTCCGGAGGACGCGGAGATCGAGGCATCGGAAGGGGAAGCAGAGGAGTCCGACGCGGAAAGTATGTTATCCGCCACGTCAAATTGCCATGGTGCTGCGAACAACTCGGCGATAGAAGAAAGCCTGCTTGACGAAGAAGGCCTCGACGTCACGATCGTGGCTAAACCTGAGCACACTAACGTTGATGCTGCTTCAGACAGCAGGGTTCCCGCCACGCCATATCGTGCAGGTGCTCTGAACAACTCCTCGTTGAGAGACAGCCCCCGGAACAGGCCAGACCTCGACGACACGCTGGCGGCAGGGATGTCTGAGCTCTCTCATGTTGGTGGTGCTTCAGATAAATCTGCACAAATCTAAAGCAGCCTCGGCTGTTTTAAGCAGTCGTCTTTCTAAAGGCGACGTAGACGAGGTCCTTATCCAAGAGCCCTGGGTCAATAGCTCTAGGATCTGTGGATTGGGGACTAAGGGGTACAAGCTCATCCAAGCCAATGATGAGGGCAAGGTCAGAACCTGTATTTTGGTAAAGTCTGAGCTAAACACCTTTCTATTACCCAACTACTCAAATGGTGACGTTACAGCTGCCAGCTTAACAGTCGGCAGCACCAGCCTAACGATGGCGTCGGTCTATATGCCCTATGACGCCGAAGAACCTCCTCCACAAAAGGAGGTGAAAGATCTGGTGGATAATTTCTGTACGGGCCATCTTATTATTGGAGCTGACGCTAATGCTCATCACGTCCAGTGGGGAAGCTCCGATATTAACGCTAGGGGCGAGTCTCTGTTTGACTACCTACTAACAACTAACCTGGTGGTTTGTAACGTGGGTAACGAGCCTACTTTTATAACTAGAGCTCGTAGGGAGGTTATAGACCTCACTGTTTGTAGCGAAGGCGCTTATGAGTGGGTCAGAAAATGGCGTATTCTTGATGAGCATTCATTTTCTGACCATCGGTACATAGAAATTGTGTTAGACTTTATTGTTGAGCAGCCAGTTATGAAACGAAATCCACGCAACACTAAGTGGCAGCTACATAACCAAATATTAGCTAGGGACCTACCAGTATTACCTCCACAAGCCCCCTCATTAGTGGGAGAACTGGATGATCTGGTAACGACCTTTACAACGGCGCTCTCAAATGCCCTAGAGCAGGCTTGTCCAGTACCAAAACCACGAGGCAAACATAGACCCCACTGGTGGTCTTACGACCTGGATTCGTTCCGTATATCATGCAGGAAGCAATTTAACAAGGCCAAGAGCATCGGTACGGAGCCTGAATGGCTCGAATATAAAGCTAAACTGAGGGCCTATAAAAAGGCTCTAAGGCAAGCGAAGAGAACTTCGTGGAGAAATTTCTGCACCGGCGTCGAAAAAGTCGATGATACAGCGAGACTTAGACGAGTGCTATCAAAAACTCAAACAGCCATTAGCTATTTACGGAAGCCTGACGGATCTTGGACCAGCACGGAAGGGGAAACCCTGGAGCTGCTCCTGAACACACACTTTCCGGGGAACTTGTATGATGCACCTGTAGCATCTGCAACAAACCTGGCGGTAAACATACCCATTACGGAGGAAAGGGTAAGGTGGGCAATCAAAAGCTTTGAGCCGTTCAAGGCAGCTGGGCCAGACGGGATTTTCCCCGCACAACTTATAAACACGCTGGAAATATCAGCTAAATGGCTGGTAGTTCTCTATTCAGCCTGCCTGGCTCTTAATTACATTCCGTGCTCCTGGAGAAGCGCCACGGTAGTCTTTATTCCAAAGGCTGGGAAGGCCTCACACTATGAGCCTAAAGACTACAGACCGATCAGTCTCTCGTCTTTTGCACTTAAAACCTTCGAGAGGATAATTAGCGATTATCTCTCCTCTACTATTGATAGCAACCTTATTTCTAGCTATCAACATGCATACACCAAAGGTAAATCAACGGAAACTGCGCTCCACAGCCTAGTCTCTATTGTTGAAAAATCATTGCACGAAAAGGAGTACTGTCTCGTGGCCTTTCTGGACATCGAAGGGGCTTTCAACAATATAAGGCCGGAGGCTATTAACACTGCTTTAACAAACCTGGGCAGAAATAGGTCTCTTATTGGACTAATTGATCAACTACTAAAGGGAAGGAGAATAGTTTCTTCACTGGGAACAGTTGATCTTTCACGCTATGTCACAAGAGGAACGCCTCAGGGTGGTGTTCTCTCCCCGCTCCTATGGAACCTCACCGTAAACTCGCTGCTACGAGACACAAGGTGGGGGGGCGGGAAGATAGTGGCATATGCAGACGATTAAGCTATTGCATATAGGGGAAAATTCCCACAAACCCTGTGTGACTTGATGCAAGTAGCACTGCGAGAAGTTTCTTCATGGTCCTCTCGCTGCGGACTTAGCATCAACCCGGGAAAGGTGGAGCTTGTCCTTTATACCAGGCGGTACAAGATACCACCGCTGAACCTACCAGAACTAGATGGCGTGCGCCTGAACTTAGCTGACAAAGCCAAATTTCTAGGCACAGTTCTAGATAGAAAGCTTAACTGGAAGGAGAATGTCATCCAGCGCCAGAGGAAAGCGTGCATTGCACTTTACACGTGTAAAAGAGCCATTGGCAAAAAATGGGGGCTCAGCCCCAAAATTTGCAGATGGATCTACACTGCGATAATCCAGCCAATTATGCTGTATGGAGTCGTGGTATGGTGGCCTGCGCTAGGAAAGGCAACAAACCTAAATCTGTTAGGAAAAGTCCACAGATCGAGCATGATCTGTATAAGCGGGGCGTTAAAAACAACGCCCAATGAAGCTCTCCAGGCCATTCTTGGCTTTTTGCCACTCGATCTGGAAGGGTACCGGGCAGCAGCAGCATCGGCTCTGCGTCTAAGGGAAACGTCCGTCTGGGGCGCAAGCACTATTGGACACTCCTGTATTCTAAGATCTTACAGCTTTCTCCCTCTGAGCACAGATCGGTGTGCGACCACAACAGTCGGAGATTGTTGTTTTAGAATAAACATTCCCAGCAGGGAAGACTGGGAGAACATAGATCGGTGTCCCGCTACTAATGGCGGCACTTTTATATACACCGACGGCTCGAAGTTAGACGGCAGAGTCGGAGGAGGGGTTTACTCAAGGGATTTGGACCTAGAACTCTCCTTTAGACTACCTGATCACTGCAGCGTCTTCCAGGCTGAAGTTTCTGCAATCATGGACGCCGTGACTTGGATAGGTGAACGCACCATCGGACAGGATATCTGTATTTTCAGCGACAGCCAAGCGGCCATCAAATCCCTTGGCTCTTACTCGTTCAACTCTGAACTGACGCTCAGCTGTCGTCGATCTCTTCAAGAGATGGCCCAACAGAACCGCGTGAACCTCACATGGGTCCCGGGACACAGGGACATTGAGGGAAACTGTAGGGCAGACGAACTTGCCAGGCAGGGCACGACCAAGCAGATTCTTCAAGATAAAGAGCGCATAGGTATGCCGTTTGCCACGTGCAAGCTAATGCTGAAGGAGCATACACTCCGCGAAGCCAACGAAAGATGGCTACAAGCCCCAGGGTGCCGGATATCCAAGCAAACCTGGCCAAAATGCGATCTTAAAAGATCTAGACACATATACGCCCTAAAAAGGAAGGAAATCTCCATATTAATAGGTGTTTTAACCGGGCACTGCCTTATTGGTAGGCACGCAGCAAGGCTAGGCGTTCCCTACCGACGATGCTGCAGGAGTTGCAAAGATGATGAGGAAGAGGAAACGGTGGAGCACCTCATCTGCAACTGCCCGGCCTTAAGCGGAGCGAGAAGGCGCTCTCTGGGAGTTCCCTTCCTGGTTAGCTTAAGCCAGGTCGCGGAGCTAGACATAAAGGACTTGATGGCCTTCATCAAGTTATCAAAATGGTTCGAGGAGGGGTAGCGGTGTCGGTTAGGGGTGTCAGTCCCGGGTTTCGGCTATATGGAGAGTCCCGACAGCACTGGGATTTTCCTTATGGCCGGGCCCCGGGACTGACTTTCCTAGTGTTTGGTGGTATCACAACGGGCCTTTTATTACTGGCCTAGGTGTGCCTTTGCGGCAGCCACTTCTACCTACCTACCTACCTTGTTAAAGTTATACTGCCTTTTATAGTAAACCCTCTTACCCACATTATTAACCACTGCTTTACAAGTGGATGTTATCCCACTGCCTGGAAAAAGGCAATAGTTGTGCCTGTGCCAAAGAAACCACTTTCTGTGCATCCCTCGGACTACAGACCTATTAGCATCGTACTTTCGTTCTCTAAAGTGTGCGAATCTTTAATGGCTGAATAAATATCGCGATTTATCCAAGAAAAAAACCTACTGTCTCCGTTCAGCATGTTTATTAATGATGTGTTTTGTCAATTTTGGTTTTGTAACAAACCGGTTTCGGCGATCTGCCATCTTCAGTGTTTGATTTCGTTCTGACTTGTGTCTATCCGTTGTCATGTATTTATAGTCTGGACGCTGTATGCGGTAATGTTAGTACTCGTGTATATGATTCGTGTGTTACGAATGTTTCCGAACAGGTACCTGTAATCAGGGTTGTTTTCACACTAGTTAATTCGCTTGTCGCTGCTAGGTCAGGTACGTGTGTGTTTAAAGGTTGCTTACTAACGCTCGTTAGTCAGGTAGAAGTCGGTGATTTTCGTCTTTTGATTGGGTTTGTGTGTTCGCTCGTTTATTGTTACTCGTTTGGTTATTGTACCTGCGGTATTGTTCGGTTTTTTGTAAATAAATTTTAGCGGTTCAAATATTGCGTCAGAGATGGTTTTTGTTTGTTCGTTTATTATTCTCCCGTCAAAAGTCTTTAGTTTGTATATTTCCATGTTTTCCAGCACATTTAAGCGTCGGCCTTTTCTTTGTATGTGACGTGTTTTGGCTGTGTTTTTGATGTTGGCCGGGGAGCATTTGTTTTCGTACATGTGATTTGCATAGTTTGATTCTGGTGTAATGGTGGGTTTCCGTGCTTTCTTGTTGTAGTCCCTGACGTGCTCTCGAAATCGTGTACTTATTTTTCGTCCTGTTTGCCCTATGTAGCTGTGCTGGCATTCGCAGGTAAGCTTGTAAATTCCACTTTCGCTATACGGCTCTTCCGAGTTAGTGTTGGTTCTTAGGTTTTGTCCTAAGTTGTTCGATGTTCTGAACGCTGTGTTGATGTTGTGTTTCTTGAAAAAATTTGCCAATTTGTATGTCGTGTTTCCAGTGTATGTCATCGCCGTCCACATCTTGGATTTCTCTTCTGGGTTGTCTCTTTTTTGCGATCCATGTTTCCTTCGGAGTTTGTCCACTAGGGCTTTTTTGTATCCGTTGCTTGTTGCTATGCTGCATATGGTGGTAAGCTCCTTCCTGTATGATTCGTGGGTGAGGGGTGTTCTTTGAAGTCTGTCCACTAGGTGCCTTAATGCTGCATTCTTGTGCTGTTGAGGATGGTTTGATGTAGAGTGAATTATGGTGTCCGTAGTTGTTGGTTTTCTGTAGATGTCGTAGTTAAACTTCTTTGTTAGTCGGTCAATTCTTATCGTTAGGTCCAGGTAATTCAGTTCTCCGTCCATCTCGGTTTCCATAGTGAATTTTATGTTTTCATGCTGTTTGTTTAAGAATTCTAGTATTCGTTCTTCATTGTTAGTATTCAATACGCAGATGATGTCGTCGACGTACCTTGCGTAAAAAGTCACTCCTAGGTTTGTGTTTAGTTCTTGAATGTATTTTGTCTCCAAGTTCTGCATGAATGCCTCCATGAGAATGGATGATGTTGGGTTACCCATTCCTAGTCCGTTCGTTTGTCTATATATTATAATTTCTTCAGCAGTGTGGATATCTCGTCCATATATTGATTATATATTGATTACAAATACTCGCACTGACTTCTGCATCTTTAATCTATTTTATTTTCCTACTCTACTTCTACTTATCTAGTTAATTGTTTTATAATTGTAAACTTAGTTTAAGTAAATAAATAAAGTATATAGTAATTTCCAGTTGGTAAATGATGTATACCAACATAAGATTTTAATATTAGATGATGTACATATAAAAGACTTAATGTTCTTAGTTGTACAAAACTTGTTAAATAAATATGAAAATATGAAATATAGTTAATGGATATTAAAGATTGTTCTAGCGATTTTTTATGAAACAAGATTAACCCTTAAAAGATCGGTGTACAAAAATTCGAATTAAAAACACTGTTACGATACAAACAACTTTTGGCTCTGAACAAAGACATAACTACAAACTCTACTAATATTGCCGTTTATTTGAAAAATGGACTGGGAATGCTCGAATAAAATTAATTTTTTCTGGTTTGTTAACGATCTAGCTCGTGCTTGCACAAAAGAACTATTTTGAATTTTAGACTGTTACTTTACATGAAAAAATGCGGTCGAATTCATTGTGATCCAAAATGCTCACAACATTTGTCTTCTCGAAATATTTTATCAAATTACTATCAATTAATTTAAATCCGTCCGAAAAAGGTAAATGAGCGTAAGAAATAATATTACTGAAATGCACCGTACTTTTTCGTTAGATAATGTAAATTTTAAAAATTTTTTTCATTAAGAAACACCGCAGAAACTATGGTATATTTTCGTAGAAAGTAAAAGGTTGCGCGTTGTCTTCGAGCATAGGATTCTTTGGCATGTGTGTAACCCCAAAACAATCAAAAGCACCCAAAATTTGAACGAAAATTCTTTTTTTTGTGGCTTCCTTTTTGGCGAAAATTGGTCTAAAATTATATAATTTTACAGATGAATCCTCCTGGTCATTCCATAATGATTTTTTGATATATTTTTTAAAATGGGCGTGGCACCGTTAACTTTTAAGCAAGGCATTTTTGAAAGTTCGACTGGTCGTAACTTTTAAACAGATAACGGTAGAACGATGAAATTTGGCACAAAGCATACTAGTATCGTTCGGAGTATACCTGATGAAATTGGATAAAATCGCCCTTCAAGCACGCCCACTTTCGATATCGAAATTTCGGAAAATTACCTAAATTGACATAATTCGTTAACGGAAATGGCTAAAATGATTTAGTTTGGTAGGATGAACCCCCAACCATTCTATTAAGATTTTTTATACATTTTTAAAAGTGGCTGTGGCTCACTTTTAAGCGAGGCATATTTGAAAATTCGACTGGTCATCACTTTTAAGCTGATTGGGGTATAATCATGAAATTTAGCACAAGGCATACTAGTATTATAGAGAGTAGGTATACCTGATAAAATTCGACGAAATCGCTTCCCGACCACGCTCACTTTCGATACCTATGGAAAATTTCGAAAATCACACACTGAGAGAAATGCATTGAATGTTGTGACAATATCACTATTGATAGCGACGAGTTTGATGCAATATTCATTCAGAATGAGCGAGTTATCAAATATTATTTGCTCCCAATTAAAAGTAAAATGATATGTCAACCATTTCGATATGATGTACTTTTTTTTATATTTATGGATAGAATACTAATATATTTGAACGGCATGTCAATATCTATGGTCGTGATATGAATTTCTATTGTCGGTATATCCATATCCCTATTTACTACATAGTAATAATGGTAGAGACAGCGTATTAATATATATGGGCGAAATGTAAATTTTTCTGGGACGCATAATCATAATACTTCAACAATTTTTACTATGGATTTTCTAACAATATTACAACTTGTTGGAGCGGTTTTTTTAAATTCAAAATTTTTTGATATTTATGATTGAACATTTTTCTAAAGATTTTATAATATGCCGTAGCCGAATGGTAGAATACTGGGTTAACGTGCCAGAGGAGCATGGTTCGAGTCTCACTGAAACCAGATTATATAAAATTTTGTTTTTTTAAACTATTTAGAATTTATCAATAGTTTATATGGATATCATTTCAATAGTGATTTATCAAAAAAACATTGATGAAACATCCATATTCATTGATGGGACAGAAATATCAATTTTTATTTAATGTGATATCAATAATTATGGATGTTCTATCCATAGATTTCCCTCCGTGCATAAATAGTATAATTTGGTTAATCCTCCTGGTCATTCTCTAGTGATTTTCTTTTAAGTTTTAAAAGTGGGTTTAACATGTGACGTCACAAAAATTTTATTATTATTATTTTTACCTTTTTAGTGCAATATTCTTTAAAAGCGCGTGTTTTCGCTTTTTAAACTATATTTATTTTTTACTTTTTAGTTAAATGTGTTATGAAGTAATCGATAAATATATCGAAGTATACCGCAGGGCAAACGAAACCTCTGGGCCTCCACTTTCGTTTGATACCCATATTGTAGGCAATTTTGAATATTATTGGACAACCTCATTTTGACAGATAACTCAGTTATCGATAAATATATCGAAAAATTCCAAAGTCCAATAGAAACATGTAGAACTTCCCTTTCGTTTGATACCCAGATTGTAGGCATTATGACCGATAACTTAGTTATCGATAAATATATCGAAGTCCAAATGCAACACCCTATCGTTTAACACCCATATTGAAGGCACATTTCAAGGTTTTTGTGACAGTAAGAGTTACATACAAACAAGCAAACATACATATGAATGTATGTACAAGTAAACCTAATGAAAGCGTAGTAAAAAAACTAGCATTATGTGGGAAAAGCGTTGAGCGCTCGATATACGAAAATTATGGCACAAAGCGGACCACGCTATTTCCACAATACTACTGTGTAGGGGTTTTAAAATTATTTTCAACTTTTTAGTTCAATACTCTATAAAAGCGTGGCTTTTAGTTTTTTTAAAGTATATTTATTTTTTACTTTTTAGTCAAATGTCCTATGAAATTATCGATAAACATATCGAAATATACAGAAGCCCAAATGAAACCTCTGGACATCCACCCTCTTTTGATACCCATATTGTTAGGAAATTTTAAGGTATTTGGGCAATCACATTTTGACCGATTACTCATTTTTCGATTAAATTATCGAAATATATCGATGTCCAAATGAAACCTGGGGACTTCCCCTTTCGTTTGATACCCATACTGTAGGGAAATTTTTAGGGTTTTGTGCAATCACATTTTGACCGATAACTGAGTTGTCGATAAATTTATCGAAATATATCGAAGACCAAAACAAAATTGGGGCCTTCCCCTTTCGTTTAATACCCATGTTGTAAGGAATTTTTCGATTTTTGAGCAATCACATTTTGACCGATAACTCAGTTATCGATAAACTTATCGAAATATACCGATGTCCAAATGAAACCTGGGGACTTCCCCTTTCGTTTGATACCCATGTTGTAGGGAAATTTTCAATTTTTGAGCAATCACATTTTGACCGATAACTCAGTTATCGATAAATATATCGAAATATGTCGATGTTCAAATGAAACCTGGGGCCTTCCCCTTTCGTTTGATACCCATATTGTAGGCAAATTTTAAGGTTTTCGGGCAACCACATTTTGACCGATAACCCAGTTATCGATAAATTTATCGAAATATGTCGATGTCCAAATGAAACCTGGGGCCTTCCCCTTTCGTTTAATACCCATGTTGTAGGAAAATTTTTCGATTTTTGGGCAATCACATTTTGACCGATAACTCAGTTATCGATAAATTTATCGAAATATATCGAGGTCCAAATGAAACCTGGGTTCTTCCCCTTTCGTTTGTAACCCATATTGTAGGGAAATTTTAAGGTTTTTGAGCATTCACATTTTGACCGATAACCCAGTTATCGATAAATTTATCGAAATATGTCGATGTCCAAATGAAACCTGGGTCCTTACCCTTTCGTTTGGTACCCATATTGTAGGGAAATGTTAAGGTTTTTGGGCATTCACATTTTGACCGATAACTCAGTTATCGATAAATTTATCGAAAAATATCGATGTCCAACTGAAACCTGGGGACTTACCCTTTCGTTTGTAACCCATATTGTAGGGAAATTTTAAGGTTTTTGAGCATTCACATTTTGACCGATAACCCAGTTATCGATATATTTATCGAAATATGTCGATGTCCAAATGAAACCTGGGACCTTACCCTTTCGTTTGGTACCCATATTGTAGGGAAATTTTAAGAGTTTTGGCCAATCACATTTTGACCGATAACTCAGTTATCGATAAATTTATCGAAAAATATCGATGTCCAAATGAAACCTGGGGTCTTCCCCTTTCGTTTGTAACCCATATTGTAGGGAAATTTTAAGGTTTTTGAGCATTCACATTTTGACCGATAACCCAGTTATCGATAAATTTATCGAAATATGTCGATGTCCAAATGAAACCTGGGTCCTTACCCTTTCGTTTGGTACCCATATTGTAGGGAAATGTTAAGGTTTTTGGGCATTCACATTTTGACCGATAACTCAGTTATCGATAAATTTATCGAAAAATATCGATGTCCAACTGAAACCTGGGGACTTACCCTTTCGTTTGTAACCCATATTGTAGGGAAATTTTAAGGTTTTTGAGCATTCATATTTTGACCGATAACCCAGTTATCGATAAATTTATTGAAATATGTCGATGTCCAAATGAAACCTGGGGCCTTCCCCTTTCGTTTGATACCCATATTGTAGGGAAATTTTAAGGTTTTCGGGCAACCACATTTTGACCGATAACTCAGTTATCGATAAATTTATCGAAAAATATCGATGTCCAAATGAAACCGTCGACTTACCCTTTCGTTTGTAACCCATATTGTAGGGAAATTTTAAGGTTTTTGAGCATTCATATTTTGACCGATAACCCAGTTATCGATAAATTTATTGAAATATGTCGATGTCCAAAAGAAACCTCGGACCTTACCCTTTCGTTTGGTACCCCTATTGTAGGGAAATTTAAGAGTTTTGGCCAATCACATTTTGACCGATAACTCAGTTATCGATAAATTTATCGAAATATGTCGATGTCCAAATGAAACCTGGGACCTTACCCTTTCGTTTGGTACCCACATTGTAGGGAAATTTTAAGAGTTTTGGCCAATCACATTTTGACCGATAACCCAGTTATCGATAAATTTATCGAAATATGTCGATGTCCAAATGAAACCTGGGTCCTTACCCTTTCGTTTGGTACCCATATTGTAGGGAAATGTTAAGGTTTTTGGGCATTCACATTTTGACCGATAACTCAGTTATCGATAAATTTATCGAAAAATATCGATGTCCAACTGAAACCTGGGGACTTACCCTTTCGTTTGTAACCCATATTGTAGGGAAATTTTAAGGTTTTTGAGCATTCAAATTTTGACCGATAACCCAGTTATCGATAAATTTATCGAAATATGTCGATGTCCAAATGAAACCTGGGACCTTACCCTTTCGTTTGGTACCCATATTGTAGGGAAATTTTAAGAGTTTTGGCCAATCACATTTTGACCGATAACTCAGTTATCGATAAATTTATCGAAATATGTCGATGTCTAAATGAAACCTGGGGCCTTCCCCTTTCGTTTGATACCCATATTGTAGGGAAATTTTAAGGTTTTCGGGCAACCACATTTTGACCGATAACTCAGTTATCGATAAATTTATCGAAAAATATCGATGTCCAAATGAAACCTGGGGACTTACCCTTTCGTTTGTAACCCATATTGTAGGGAAATTTTAAGGTTTTTGAGCATTCACATTTTGACCGATAACCCAGTTATCGATAAATTTATTGAAATATGTCGATGTCCAAATGAAACCTGGGACCTTACCCTTTCGTTTGGTACCCCTATTGTAGGGAAATTTTAAGAGTTTTGGCCAATCACATTTTGACCGATAACTCAGTTATCGATAAATTTATCGAAAAATATCGATGTCCAAATGAAACCTGGGGTCTTCCCCTTTCGTTTGTAACCCATATTGTAGGGAAATTTTAAGGTTTTTGAGCATTCACATTTTGACCGATAACCCAGTTATCGATAAATTTATCGAAATATGTCGATGTCCAAATGAAACCTGGGACCTTACCCTTTCGTTTGGTACCCATATTGTAGGGAAATTTTAAGAGTTTTGGCCAATCACATTTTGACCGATAACTCAGTTATCGATAAATTTATCGAAATATGTCGATGTCCAAATGAAACCTGGGGCCTTCCCCTTTCGTTTGATACCCATATTGTAGGGAAATTTTAAGGTTTTCGTGCAACCACATTTTGACCGATAACTCAGTTATCGATAAATTTATCGAAATATGTCGATGTCCAAATGAAACCTGGGGCCTTCCCCTTTCGTTTAATACCCATGTTGTAGGGAGATTTTAAGGTTTTTGAGCATTCACATTTTGACCGATAACCCAGTTATCGATAAATTTATCGAAATATGTCGATGTCCAAATGAAACCTGGGACCTTACCCTTTCGTTTGGTACCCATATTGTAGGGAATAGTTAAGGTTTTTTGGCATTCACATTTTGACCGATAACTCAGTTATCGATATATTTATCGAAATATGTCGATGTCCAAATGAAACCTGGGGCCTTCCCCTTTCGTTTGATACCCATATTGTAGGGAAATTTTAAGGTTTTCGTGCAATCACATTTTGACCGATAACTCAGTTATCGATAAGTTTATCGAAATATATCGAGGTCCAAATGAAACCTGGGGTCTTCCCCTTTCGTTTGTAACCCATATTGTAGGGAAATTTTAAGGTTTTTGAGCATTCACATTTTGGCCGATAACCCAGTTATCGATAAATTTATCCAAATATGTCGATGTCCAAATGAAACCTGGGACCTTACCCTTTCGTGTACCCATATTGTAGGGAAATGTTAAGGTTTTTGGGCATTCACATTTTGACCGATAACTCAGTTATCGATAAATTTATCGAAAAATATCGATGTCCAAATGAAACCTGGGGACTTCCCCTTTCGTTTGATACCCATATTGTAGGGAAATTTTAAGATTTTTGGCCAATCAAATTTTGACCGATAACCCAGTTATCGATAAATTTATCGAAAAATATCGATGTCCAAATGAAACCTGGGGACTTCCCCTTTCGTTTGATACCCATATTGTAGGGAAATTTTAAGATTTTTGGCCAATCAAATTTTGACCGATAACCCAGTTATCGATAAATTTATCGAAATATGTCGATGTCGAAATGAAACCTGGGGCCTTCCCCTTTCGCTTGATACCCATATTGTAAGGTAATTTTTAGGTTTTTTTTCAATAACATTTTCACCGATAACTCAGTTATCGATAAATGTATCGAAATATATCGGAGTCCAAATGAAACCTGGTGTCATGCCCTTTCGTTTGATACCCATATTGTAGGGCAATTTAAAGTTTTTTGGGCAATCACATTTCCACCGATAGCTGAGTTATCGATTAATATATCGAAATATATCGAAGTCCAATTGAAACCTGGGACCATCCCCTTTCGTTTGGTACCCATATTGTAGGGAAATGTTAAGGTTTTTGGGCATTCACATTTTGACCGATAACTCAGTTATCGATAAATTTATCGAAATATGTCGATGTCCAAATGAAACCTGGGACCTTACCCTTTCGTTTGGTACCCATATTGTAGGGAAATGTTAAGGTTTTTGGGCATTCACATTTTGACCGATAACTCAGTTATCGATCAATTTATCGAAAAATATCGATGTCCAAATGAAACCTGGGGACTTCCCCTTTCGTTTGATACCCATATTGTAGGGAAATTTTAAGATTTTTGGCCAATCAAATTTTGACCGATAACCCAGTTATCGATAAATTTATCGAAATATGTCGATGTCGAAATGAAACCTGGGGCCTTCCCCTTTCGCTTGATACCCATATTGTAGGCACATTTTACGGTTTTCGTGCAACCACATTTTGACCGATAACTCAGTTATCGATAAATTTATCGAAATATGTCGATGTCCAAATGAAACCTGGGGCCTTCCCCTTTCGTTTAATACCCATGTTGTAGGGAGATTTTAAGGTTTTTGAGCATTCACATTTTGACCGATAACCCAGTTATCGATAAATTTATCGAAATATGTCGATGTCCAAATGAAACCTGGGACCTTACCCTTTCGTTTGGTACCCATATTGTAGGGAAATGTTAAGGTTTTTTGGCATTCACATTTTGACCGATAACTCAGTTATCGATAAATTTATCGAAATATGTCGATATCCAAATGAAACCTGGGGCCTTCCCCTTTCGTTTGATACCCATATTGTAGGGAAATTTTAAGGTTTTCGTGCAATCACATTTTGACCGATAACTCAGTTATCGATAAGTTTATCGAAATATATCGAGGTCCAAATGAAACCTGGGGTCTTCCCCTTTCGTTTGTAACCCATATTGTAGGGAAATTTTAAGGTTTTTGAGCATTTACATTTTGACCGATAACCCAGTTATCGATAAATTTATCGAAATATGTCGATGTCCAAATGAAACCTGGGACCTTACCCTTTCGTTTGGTACCCATATTGTAGGGAAATGTTAAGGTTTTTGGGCATTCACATTTTGACCGATAACTCAGTTATCGATAAATTTATCGAAAAATATCGATGTCCAAATGAAACCTGGGGACTTCCCCTTTCGTTTGATACCCATATTGTAGGGAAATTTTAAGATTTTTGGCCAATCAAATTTTGACCGATAACCCAGTTATCGATAAATTTATCGAAATATGTCGATGTCGAAATGAAACCTGGGGCCTTCCCCTTTCGCTTGATACCCATATTGTAGGCACATTTTACGGTTTTTGGCCACTGGGTCTTAGACCGAACGATAGTCACATACATACAAGCAAGCAAACAAACAAATAAACAAACAAAAAAACAAACAAACAAACAAACAAACAAGCAAACTTACAAGTGAAGCTAATAAAAGCGTGGTAAAAAACGACCTTTGAATTTGACCCAGCACATAGTGGCTCGTACAAAAGTTAAACAGTTTTTTGTGTCTTCTGTAAAATTTGAGTGACCGCATTTATGTACGTGGTTGTGCATTATTTCGTTGCGTTGTTTTGCATAAACACCGACGATATGCTAAAACCGCCTAAGTTACTTTTCAGCTTAATACATTTTAAGACGAAGGAACCTATAGCGTAAAACCGGGACCACTTTTTGGAAAAGCCTAATTTTAAAAATATTTATTTTATTGGAATAATTAAATTAGCTTTTCGTTGAATGGAATAGACTTATTTGAATCCCCCTAATCCTATATTTTTTATAGAAAAAGTTACAGCGCCCCCAAAAACTTTAATTTAGAAATCAGATAGCCCACTTCCCATTTATCCAATATCTCAAAAACTGCGGAAATAAACTGTTTGCTTATGGTATGTACATGTGCACTATGTATATATGTACCTAGATATGTACCTATTTTCAAATGTATCTTGCCCCATAAATTTGATTATTTCGCATAAGTTGGAGCAATGTCAACATGCCTCGCAAACACCGACTAAAAACTAATTTCTGAAATACATACACACATAAGCTTAACAAACAAATACCCACTAAACAATTAATTTCGACTTTTTTCCGAAGTCTTTACGTTGCTTCGAACGATTTTTCCGAAATCGGAACCAATTTATTTTCGAAGTTGCTAAGAAATTTGTATGAGAGGGTTGACGCGACTTCGTTACGAATTTTTCGAAACAAAATCGGTAGTGGAAAATAAAAAAAAAATAAAATTTGAAAAGGTTTTTGCCTCAAACTTGTACTCAAGTGCTATCCACTCAGCTACAGTGTACCTACAATGAAATTCTTCAGCAATAGTCAATAGCTTTCGTTTCATAACTTTTTTTATGTGATTCATATATTTTTTGTTACACTTTTATTTAACGAAATGATTACGAATTATTTAACCCTCAAACCAGCAAACTTTAAATAATGATCAGAAACGGTTGGGAATTTTTTTAAGTTTAATTAGGACATAATAAACTCAATTCCGTCAACAGAAAGTCAATATGTCGTTTCGTTTGCCTGCCAGGTGAGAAATAAGAAACAGTGCCTCAGGGCACACTTACCGATTAGAGCGAAAAAAATTAACACGTACAATTTTTAGAAAGGAACAATGTTTTTATTGAAAACAGTTAAAACAAACAATGAATATAAACAAATAGATTATTTCTTTGTATGATATTCCCCAGAGGCACTGAATGCAGTCCTGAGCATTCTACCGGTTGACTTATGCGATAAACTATCTGCGGTATACTCAGCATTGCGACTCGGGAATTTACCAGGATGGAAAGCCCTTGGAGAAGGTCACTCTTCCATCCTTAAAAATCTCCCTGTGTGTAGTTCGGACTATTGTATTCGGAAATACTGTTTCGAGGAGAAATTAGATATTATAATACCTGAAATGTAATATCGGGAGAGAGGACCTCCTCATGACAACGGTTCAATCCATCTGTACACAGATCGTTCGAAACTTGATGATTGGGTGGGCGGAGGGGCTTACGCCGCTCAGTTGGGACTTAATTTTGGCTTCCGACTGCCTGACCACCGCAGTGTCTTCCAGGCAGAAGTGGCCGCTATACAGGAAGCTGTAGAATTACTGAAGACAGTGAACATCAATAGCGGTGATGTATACATATTCTCTGATAGCCAAGCAGCCCTCAAGGCGCTGGGATCTTCACATACAACTCCAGGGCTGTGTAGAGCTGCCGCAAATCTCTCAATGATATGGCTGGGCAACTCTCAATTCACCCGGTATCGGTGCCTGGACTCTGTGGCATAACGGGAAACGAGATGGCAGACGACCTACTCAAACTCAGAAGGGAGGAACTCTCATTACTTATGGTACTTCTCACAGGGCATATAGGCTTAGGCAGACATGCAGAAAGGTTGGGTCTTCCCTTTAACGACTTCTGCAGAAGCTGCATAGACGAGAAGGAGCCTGAAACAGTGAGACATCTTCTATTTGAAGGTCCCGCACTGTGCGGCATTAGGTTGAAATATCTGGGGTCTGGTATTTTCTATCATCTCGGCGAGTTATCAAGAATTAAGCCAAAGGATATTCTGCGCTTCGGGGAATCCAAAAAAAGGTTTGAGTAGGGGGTCATTTAGATCCATGTGGTACCACAACGGGACCTACTTGTCACTACCGATTCCATTATTTCATGGATTTCTTCGTCCGATAACTTCGACAATTTCACACGTGACATCGTACAGAGGTTTAATAATAGTATATTTGTATTCACTTAATGAAAACAAGTTATGAAATAAAAGTAAAACCGACTATAGAAAGCACTTTTAAAAAAAATCAATGTGTATAAAAGTTCGCGCGAACCGACAACACTGCCCTGAGGCACTCATTAGTTTTTGCACTGCCGGGCGGAATATTCCACTTTTTTTAAAACTTTTGATATAAACTCAGCAAGTTAATGAGCACAGCTTTACGAAAAAAAATTATAGAGCTCAGCGGACTTCTCAAAAATAAAAAGTTTTGATATTGAAAATAATAAATTTCTTTATAAAAAAAAACGACCTTTTTCTCGACCTGTTCGCACAAAACTGAGTATAGAAGACAAACGGTCCACCGGATTTTATTTTAACTTGAGAAAGAAATTTCCCTAGAAATATGGGAGAGAGAGTTACATTCATTTTTTTAAGAAAAAATAATTTTTTCATACGGAAATCTTGATTTTTGTGATGCCTGCCCTGGGCCGTCTTACCGGTTAGAGGGTTAAGTAAAGTCGAAATTATTTCAATTTTCTTCAGAAAAGTTTGGTGGGTACCTACTCGCTGTTCCTTTGCAATGTTTGGAAAAAACATATTTTATTCAAGATGGCGTAAAAATATATTTAACTACTACTACGATGCATGACAATGTGCAAGCTTTTGTCGTCTGTTAGTCTGCCTTCGTCGCCAACGAAAGACAAATCGTCGCATCTGAGCAACAACAAAGAGATGATATATTCTCTTTGGCAACAAACTGTATATAACAACAAAAATAGAGTAATCAAATTGCAACATGCCCACCACACATGCACTACTTTGTTGACGAAGAAAATAAAAATAGCCAAGATTTTTAGTTTGTAGAAAGAAATGTGAAGAATAAGTAATCCAGACAGTCAAAGAAAGAGGTGTACAGGGAGCAGAAGACGGGGAACAGGAAATTTGTGTTTAAAGCCACCCAGAAGTAAAAATAATGTCAAATTTTTCAAAATTTAATCCATTTTACTTTAGTCCCTATGTTGATGCATAAATAACAAAGATATTCGGAATCGAGGGGTCCAAAGCATAAACCGGCTAAATACACTTTTTAGCCAGGATTTTACACAGTTTTCCTTAAATTCTGAATTTTTCACTCCATAAAAAAACGTTGAGACTGTAGCATATAATTGGTGGCTACACCTTATTACTTTGCATTCAAATTAAGCGCCTGAAAAAAACTATGTAAATTTATTTAAAAAAAATATGGTTTACTGTGGCAATTATGTATGTTAGCATAATTTTATGCGTTTAATTTTGACATATTTTCGGAACTCTACTAATAACTAATCCTTGGTCCCTGGTAAATATGGACCATCAATTTTTTCGGGGGGATATACACCACAATCTCTCAGACGAATATTTCATATTATGTAGGTAATCGGTCATTCTTTATGCAGGTACACATTGACTTGCACTAATATAACAATTGTTTTAGATCATAACAATTCTGAACAAAAAAAACTATTTTCAGATCAAACGTTGCAGTGTGGCAACTGTGGTATAAAGTCTCACAGAACTAATAATGTGAATTAGGGTGGGTTCATGGCAAATTTGGCGCATGTCACATTGCAGTGGTATTTTCCCGCAATCTGAATAAAATGGAAATAATATTAGACGTAGGTGGGAGCCTGAGGTATACAACTAATCTAATAAGATATTCAACAAAGGCCACCATCAGCCACTGCACATCGAATGTACATACATATCAAGTCGTGTGCGCAAAAAAGACGTATGAGCCATGATTTTCGATTTCCGCTTTTTTATGGAAATCGATAGTTTATTATCACATGGATCATCTCTCAAAGTTTTATCGCCATTAAAAGTACCATTACGAATTTAGAATTATTTGCAAAATTTTTCCGTTTTGCCGATTTTGACGTAATTTTTTTGGCACTAATTGGCAATGAATGGTATTTTTTGGTCATTTATCTTCGAGAAGCAATCACTACTTAGTTATACCATTTTTTGTTTTTTTGGAAAGGACTTAAAAATTCAAGTTATGCAGCATAATCTAAAATCGTATTTAAGGGATCAAAATAAGATACTTTGCCGAAGGAAGCATACCTCTACACCGAATTCTGATGTCCCGACTCTAAACCCGTTAATAATTTTGAAATCGGCTGAAAATTTGTTTCTTAATGAATTTTTTTTTTACGAAAAAACTGCTTTTGACCTTAAAACCAGATTTTGGGGGTGTTACAAATGGTTTGAAGGGTGTTTCGCAACACTCATTTAATAACAAATGGACCACTTCCTCTATATAAGAATCAATTGAAAATTTTATCGAGGAAGTACAAAGATTTAAAAAAACTTTGCGAAAACAACACAACGAGATTTTAAATTTGCAACACGATGAGAATGTCAAGGATCGCCTTCCTGAGACAGACCAAGAAGAAGGCTGCAATTGAAAGAATAAATTTCCATATGTATGTACATAATTAGCATTTCAAAAGTGGTTTTGAAGAACACATTTATTTTCATACATGGGACATTCCAGCCAAAAGAGGAAAAGTACCAAATTTTTAAAATGCCATAAACTCCTACTGCTCTGACAGAACTTTACAATAAAGGTCTTTTTATTACCATGGATTAGGGGTAACTAGTTGCATAGCTAAATTTTTAGGGAACTGCATCGATAAAACTGAAAAAACTTAAAAATTGTATCACGAAAAAGCAGGAAAATGTCTCAGGAGTCACACTCTTTAACATTTGTAAAAAGTTCCTAAAAGCTAATACTGATCTTATTTTTAAAGAATATGGTACTATGTAGTATGTACTTTCGATCATATACAAATTGTAGTTCAAAGTTGAACTGTAAATCTAAAATTCGTTTTTGTGCTCGCAAAGGTGCAACAAAGGGATTTCTCGGTGTCCCAGGAGTCACACTCACTTACTGAGTAGTTATAAAGCTATTTGTTGTTATTTCGCCAATTCTTTTAATGCATTTATTGTATTGGATATTTATCCATGTCAGCAAATGTTTTTCATAGCAATTGAAGTCCGGCTGCCAGTTTATTAAGTCAAAGTTGACTAAGCTCTCGAGTAAAATGTCCCAGGAGTCACGATGGAATGTCCCACATATTAATTTAGTTGCATCCATTTAAAACCTTTTTTTATGAAAAATATTGAATTTAACTCAAAAGACTTAATTTTACATATGCATAATTGGAAATATCAAAAGAATAGAACAGAAAACAAACATTTGTTGAAAATTTTTTTGGCGTAACAGCCAAATTTCCAGACAGTGGCTTAATTTTGTGCATGCAAAAAAGACGTATGAGCCAAAAATTGCCCTTATGCTACGAATATTAAAAAAATATTTATTGCATTATATACAAAGGAGCTAAATAAAGTTACTTACTAAATTTCATGACAATATATAAACTGCATGCAGAGAAATTAAAAAAAAAAACGTATCTTGAACAATTTACTTTTTGGCTCATACGTCTTTTTTGCACACACCGCTCGATATTGTCGATGCATTGCACAATCACTACACATTTTATAATTTTAGACGAATAGTCACTTCATGGATCAAGTTTTAATCATGTTCAATTCCTTGAATTATTTTCCAGACCAACACGTAGTTTTCTTTTGTTTATTCATAACTCTGTTTTCGGAAAAAAATCTAAACAGACTATCTACCTAATACAGAATCCTATTTTTACTTGCTAATCCGTGAAAACAGAATTTTATTTAATTTATGTGCCTGTAACCTTAAATGTGGCGGTGTAATCGGGAGGTATATTTTTCGATAAAAGTGCAATACATGGTCGGTATATCTTACATATCAGTCTGCAACCTAAAAACGTAGGAACTAGGAACGTGCTAGAAAGACCTATTACATATTGTTTAAAAATGTGTCCTTAGATTTGCAACGCAATATTTCGGAAAATAAATAAGAATGAGTTAGTCATTGTAAAAATAATAAAATGTATGTACATAGGTATGAATATTTTGCAGGGTCAGTACAAGTAAATACATACAACATACCTACGCATAGACAAATTTACCGGATGCATAGATCTTGTGACATTCTCAGCTAAAATGCAAGAGCAACTGCAAATAAAATATATTTAGGGGCGACTTTCCCATGTATTCTGTTTTAATTTTTTTTTTATTTTATGTATATGGTTTCATTCTGCACATCTCATATTAAAACAACAAGCCCGGATTAAAAAAAGGATAAGGCGAGGTATAATTTAACAAATACTCTTAACATTTTAATGAACAAGAAGCAAACAGCAGAATAAAGGCCAAATTATCAACTCCACTTCTGCGGATACAATTGCGAACTGGTTTGAAGCTACATATATACATCCACACTTATGTGAGTATGTACATACATATGTATATATCATAAAGGCACGCTTCTGTATTTATTAAATGTTTTTTTCGTCATACCACTACAATGTCATAAATGCAAAGAACCTACGCTAGGAAATGCCTCAAACAAACAGGTGTAATTCGAAGAGAAACGTAAAATGTTAAGAGTTTTGAAATAAATTTAAGAGAACTTTTAAAGAGAAATAAGAGAGAGCAGCTCTCACCCACACATGTATATTTTGACAGAACCCACACATTGACAGAAACGCACACTTGAGCAAGAAAGAGCGTCAACAGATGCAATAGTATAAGTGAGAACGCTCTCCCTGTGAGAGCTAGGTGGGAATGTGTTTGAGCAAGTGGTGAGTACGCTTTTGTGATAAGCAAATTATCGAATTGCATAAATTTAAAGCGTGCATGTATGCCTAAAGTAAAGTAAAAAAGTAAGCATGTATGCCTAAACCTTAGCTTAATAAAATTGGAAGTCCTACGGAATTTTTTCACCTGCCGACCCAACTGTGGGTTACAAACTTCAAATTGTGAAAAAGATATGTATATTAGGCTGGGTCGATTTGTATGAACGAAAGTTAACCGATATCGCGCCATCGGTTTTTCGATAGGTTTTGGGCTTAGGATAAAGAAGTTCCACTACGCATACCCCAAAAAATTATTTTCGCGCCTGCGAAATTTCATTTTTTTTAAATTTTCTTCGACTTTGATTTTTAAGGTTTTCTTCATGACCTACTAAACAAACTTTCATTTGATTTTAGAATTTTCATGTATACCCTGCCCGACTCCAAAATGTCCGCTAAAAACGTTGACGATAACAGTTTTTTTGAAAAAAGCAATATTTTTTGGGTTTTGGGGAGTGTTTTGGTCAAAAAATCTACCCTTTCGCTTCTTATTTTTTTAAGGTTTTTTTCAGCATACATGCAAACATGTTTTCGATGAAAACGAATTTGTCATATATCTTGTCCCACTCAAAATTGTGCGCTAAAAACGTTGGCGATAACAGTTTAAAAAAAAAAATGGTTTTCGGGTTTCGAGGCAAAGTCAGTTTCCACATTTACGGACACATTTTTTACAGACTTGACGTCAGCCCGGCCGGCAGAACTCCCACTGGAAGGCAAAGGCGTGTGCTCCCCCTATTAAAAAAGTGTAAGTGAACCAACCAGATTTTCTGAGTAAGAGGGTTCTTATAGGTTCTTCCGTAGAATCTTTAGCCATCCTTAGAATTTTTATATTGGGCTTAGTTCTCCCACAATCCGCACTTAAAGCTCAAAAGACCTATTTGTTTGGACCCCTGCAAGTCTGTAATAAGAAGCAGTATTTGGATCAAAGTACATGATTCTGAAAGCCTGAACGTTTCTCTTTATAATACAATAGCGCTTTACTATCGCCGATTCATAGCAGTCAAGAACTAGAAGATTTTATTGCTCAACTTTTGAAGAGTTCGAATTTTTGATCATTTTTCGAGGTCCATAATTCTACAAGTAAATGAGATATACGACTTTGCAAGACTGAATATGATAGCCCAAACATTTGTCTTTACTGTTCAGTTGCTGGCAGTTGCTATGGAAAATTGGGGTAAGCTCAAGTAGATGATTCCATTTGAATTTTTTTTTTAATTTTTCTAGTTGTAAATTTTATATGAAAAAAATAAAAAAAAAATTGTTTTTGGGTCATCTACGTAAACTTGAATAACTTCTCATTAGTAACCGACACATAAGTTTTTGAGTTTGGATAGTAAACACAAATGTTTGTTCTATCATATTCAGCCTCCTAAAGACTTATATCGCATTTACTTGCCGACTTATGGACCTCGCAAAATGAGCAAAAAGTCGATTTTCGTCAAAAGTTGTGCAACAAAATCTGCTCGTGATGGTCTTCTATGAATGGGCGGTAGTAAAACACTATAGTATGATAAAGAGAAAGGTCAAGGCTTTAAGAATCATGTACTCTGATCCAAATATTGCTTTTAATTGCAGAGTTACAGAAGTCCAAATAATAGGTCATTTGAGCTTTAAACACTTATTGTGGGAGAACTAAGCTTAAATAAAAATTCTATGAGTACACAGAGCAAAAACCACCTAATAAATTAGAACAAAGAAGATATCTCTATAGTTTTTCTTTAAGAGGATGGGCTTCATCTATTTGTAGAGAAAATCTTATTAATGTTTTCAAAGAGATATCACATATTATTGTAGAGAAAATCTTATTAATGTTTTCAAAGAGATGTAATATCTATTTTCGGGAAAATCTTATTAAAGATTTTCTTTTTAATATTTTAAATAAAAAAAAATAAAAATTAACGCCCAAACCCAGATGTAAACTTGTCAAACTAAAACTGAATTATAAACATAATAGATAAGTTTGACAAGTTTACCGCACAGACGCGGTATCGAAATTTTTTTTTAATTCTTGACTCTGTAACTAATTTTTTCGTTATATTCTAATTTTATTTTATCTTTTAAAGTTCATAAACAACATGTTCCTTGATAGTTACTAGAGTTCGCCCAGTGGTTGAAATTCAACCACAAAACCTTATTTTATTTTCCTACCTTTTTGCTATTTCTTAAATTTTCCTTTCTTTTCCATATTTTGTATATTTTTGGTTTCTATACATTCCTATTCATTTTGCCTTTTCCTCCCTTTTTACGCCATTCAGCAATATAGTTTCAATGTTGATAATTATTTATTCTTCTTAGGTCGTCTTCATACGTATTTCTTTCCTTTCCTTTCATTAGCATTCAATTGCTTTTATTTCCTTCCCTTTCCTCTCCTTTCATCTCAATTTATTTCTTTTGCTTTTTTTTCCTTCTCTTTCCTTTTATTTCCTTTCCTTATCTTCTCCGTTCTTTTCCTTTTCTCTTCCTTCCTTTTCTTTCCTTTTCACTTCTTTCATTTCATTTTATTTCCCTTCTTTCTTTCTTTCTTTTATGTTCTTCTCTGTTCTTTTCGTTTATTTTTCTATCTTTTCGTTTCTTTTATTTCCATTACATTCCTTTTTTCCTTTTATTTTCTTTTTCTTTCCTTTCCTTTCGTTTCCGTTGCTTTAGTTTCCTTTCATTTTATTCATTTTTTTTTTTCATTTCATTTCTTTTCTTTTATTTTCTTTCACTTTTTTTCTTAAATTTCCCTTCCTGACATTTCGTTTCCTTACATTTCCTTTTCTTACCTTTATTTTCTTTCACTTTTTTTCTTAAATTTCCCTTCCTGACATTTCGTTTCCTTACATTTCCTTTTCTTACCTTTCCTTTAATACCGTTTCCTTATTTTCTTTTGTTCCTTTCCGACTTTTCCTAACCTTTCTTTCCCTTATTTTTCTTTCTTTTTATTTGCATTTCTTTTCCATACCTTCTTCCTCCCTACCTTTTCTTGCCCTTCTTTTTTTCTTCTTTCCTTTCTTTGTCTTTCTCCTTTTGCTTCTCTTTTCCACTGCTTTACCTACATTACATTTCCTTTCTTCCCTTCCTTTTTTCTTTTCCATTCCTTTCCTTTCCCTTTGATGTTTCTGTCATATTTTCCGTTCCTTACCTTATTTTCTTTTTATCCATCCCTTTCCTTTCTTATTATTTTCTTAATTTAATACTTTTATTTATATCATTTTGTTTCATTTTTATTTATTTTATATTATTCCCTTTCCTTTCATTTCCAACAAATTTTATTTTTTTACTTTCAATCACTTTTCTATTTCTGATTTTACTTTTTTTTTAATTTTATCAATTTTCGATTTTATTTTATTTCACTAAGTCTAGCCACGAAGAGCCTTGTGCTTATTTGTGCTTTTTTTTTAAAGCATTTGCTTCTCTGAATCCCCACGCACAGATTTTGTTTTTGTAAACACTGTTTGTACCTAAGCTCAATAAAGTTGACGCGCTGGCTCATGTTATCTTATTGCTGCCAACAAAACAACTCACCCTACTGCAATGAATGCAAACACAACAATGCAAGTGGTCATACCTACATACACCCATAACAGCGGCTCTATAAAGCGAATGCGTGTTTAGCACTTGTGGTGGTGTGATTTTCAAATCATATTGTAATTAATTTTTTTTAATTTTTGGTTTGTTGTCGGACACCCTGCTCGGCGAGACATATCGATACATACCAAATTTTATATACCTTAGAATTGTGGTTATTGCAAAAAAGGGAGGAACCTGTTATGTTTGCGCATTTATATATAATAGATAGATTAACATCTAAAATCATGTGAGTAACTAATTGTGCAATCCATGTTCACTGTACGTTATCTTCATAGTGTTAAGCAAAATATCTTTTAATCTAATATTGTTTCTTTTTGTTGTTTCTTTATTTTAAATAAATAAAAAAAGTGCCACTCCCCTGAAGAAGCCAAGGAAAATTGGCGAAACGTCGGGATGTAAGATGGAATAAAACTTTGTTTTATTTGCATTGATGTCTATAGATCTGACCAGCTTAGGATACACACAAAAAGTAATCATACAGATCGGAACAAATTTGAAACAATAGTAGTCTTTAAGTGTCAAAGTACACAGAGCCAAACAATCCTTTCAGCTTTAATGAAAATTATTTGACGTTTGTTAACGATTTGATTTAAATTCTTTAAAAAAGAAAAAAAATTTATGCTTTTCTGAGATTCGCGGCATTTTTCGAATTTTATTTTATTTTCTATTTACAGTTTGACAGTTAAATCTTCTGTTACATTTAAGCTTGCTACGATTATACAATGGGGCGCTCGCGTCGTATTGTAAATTTCGACAAAGGACTTTTACAATCCATGCAATCCGTTCACCTTGCAAGACTTAGCGGATCCCCTTATATACATATATATGTATATCTAAATAGTAAAAGTATTTAAGTTAAAGAAGTATAGTATGCTAAATTTTTTAAAAGCTCATTTTCAGAATATTCTTCCTTTTTGTCTAAGATTCTAAGAATATTTTCCTTTCTTTTTTTATATGAAGTTTGATTGTATGTTACAACCTGAGCGTTTATAAGATTAATTTTATTTTTACAATAATGTATTAATCTCTTAAGTGCTGTACTAGCTTATATAACCCAACATGCTTTTTATCTATAATCACTTGCAATCTCCTGTGCCAAGCCTCAACTGAGTTTTGTTAGGAAGTTAGGAAACTTAAATACTTGAAAAATCTATAATGCTATGGATACACACACGGAGATTATCTCCAATAAATCTTCTTTAATCAGATCCAAATTTTACCCTGACACACACAAAATTGAAGATTAACAGCATAGAGGATTACTACTTTGGTTGTTATTGCACCATATTTTTACTTACCTCGGCGACATCTAGCTGTCGATAGTCGGATTTTACAAACCAGCGCGAAACCTATCAGTCAGCTAACCTTAATTTCATAGTGTTTAATGCTGTTGTTGTCATTTATCTACAGAGTGTTGCCAGTGCAAATTTTTTAAAACTACTCAAACCTTCTAAATTTTTGGGAGTTTATAATGAAGATTATGCTCAAGTTAACTCTCAAAATCGGAGTTAATTCGGAATTTGCGCTAATGTATCAGCCGTTTAAGGTAACTCAGATTAAAAAAAACACTCTAGAGAAGTTAAAACTTTTCAATATTTATTAGATATCTTTTCGGGTATTTGTTTCCTGTTATGGGAGAGGTCTCAAAAAGCGTATTTTGGCGCCAGGATCACGAATCCGGAAGCGCTTTTTTAATTTTTTGTTTCTGGCGGCCGCCGTGGTGTAGCGGTTAAGTGTTCGGCCTTCTACACCAAGTCGTGGCGGTTCGATGCCCGACAAAAGTAACATCAAAAATTATTTAGAAATAGAATTTTTCTAAACGGGGTCGCCCCTCGGCAGTAGTTTGGCAAACTCTCCGGGTGTATTTCTGCCATGAGAAGCTTCTCAGCAAAAAATTCATTTGCTTTGCAAGTGCCGTTCGGAGTCGGCAAAAAACTGTAGGTCCCGCCAACTTGTAGGAAAAACTCAAAAGCAACACACCACAAGTTGGAAAGAGAAGCTCGGCTAAAAAATCTCGTTAGAGGTTATGATAACCTGTTGGTATATCGCCGCCATTAGTTTTTTTTTTTTTTTTTTTTTTTCTGTGGAAAGTTATTATCAAACAAGTAAGGAAAGCTGTCTTCGGCTGTGCCGAAGGCTATATACCTTTCATGAATAAGCGTCACGATTTTCACTGTTCGATCCCCAGTACAGCCTGTGTGAATTTAACTTTAGCTCATACCGAAATTATCGGAACTATCGATTATATAGGGGCGATGTGTTTTGTTGGTCCAATCTCATTGATTTTTAACATCGACATTCCACTTTCTAACAGAGCAATAGTTACGAAATTTCACGACCCTACCTTTATAATTATAGGAGTTATAGCCCAAAATCCGTTTATCGGAACAATCGATTGTATGGGGGCTATGTGAAATATTTATCTCATCTCAATGATTTTCAACATCGATATTTCACATATAAAAACAGCAATACCTACAAAATTTCACGTTACTAGCTCTTTAATTACAGAAGTTATAGCCCAAAATCCGTTTATCGGAACAATCGAGTGTATGGGAGCTATATGAAATATTTATCCCATCTCAATGATTTTCAACATCGATATTTCGCATATAAAAATATCTATACCTACAAAGTTTCACGTTACTTGCTGTTTAATTACGGAAGTTATAGCCCAAAATCCGTTTATCGGAACAATCGATTGTATTAGAGCAATATGAAATATTTATCCCATCTCAATGATTTTCAACATCGATATTTCACATATAAAAATATAAATACCTACAAAATTTCACGTTACTAGCTCTTTAATTACAGAAGTTATAGCTCGAAATCCGTTTATCGGAACAATCGATTGTATGGGAGCTATGAGTGGCTTTAGTCCGATCTTGCTGGTTCCGACGAATGATTATTATCATATAAAATAACGCCTCCATACCAAAATTCATCGAGATATCTCTAAAATTGAGGGACTAGTTTGCGTACAAACAGACGGACGGACGGACAACTCATCGTCCTGATCATAAAGGTATACTTATTGGTGGGTCTGTCTCTTCTTCTTCTTATACTTACAAACATCGGACCAAAGTTACAATACCATTTCATGTTCATGAAAGGTATAAAAACCGAAAAACAACCCGTGTCCGATACCAAAATTGGGGCGGGATTCATGGTATTTATGTGCAGCACACTTTGTAAGTTGGCGGCCTTCGGCCGCGCTTATAAAAAATAACCATGCTAGGCCATTCCAAGTCCGGGAGCGTGATATACCCGTGGCTACCGCCACGGCCCGACTTTTTTTGCACGTTTTTAGGGACAGCCTAATGTAATTACACCAACCACATGAAAACTCTTCAGAGAAGCAAAATATTAAAAAGGCGCTACCGGATTTATTTTTTGAGCGTTCTCCGCTAATTTTACAAGTATTTAGTCTTAAGGTTGAAGAAAAAATTTAAAAATCATTACAATTTTTTCGATTTTTTGTTTCGGTAAAGACACTTTTCGACATTTTTTATTTCGGTAAAATATTTTTCGACATTTTACTTTTCGACCAAATATGATTTCGGTGTTATGAAAATTTTAAAATTTCGACATTCGTTTTTCGACATTTTTTTCGACTTATCGTACGGATCCCAATAAATGATCACATCGTTTATTAAATTAATTCGATATTTTTTATTAATTCGAATATGTAAAAATATGGAGACATATCTTGATTATATAGCTGTAGAAAAAACTAATATATTATAGCTTAACTTGAGAAGCGGGAATTGCTTGTGTATATTATTTCTTTCTGCGAGAGTTGTCCCCAAGCCAAACAACGTATACAATGATGATGTTCCTTGGTGGAACAAAAAGCTTGCACAATTAAGATATCAAGCCAGAAGGATGTTTAATGCGGGATATGTCGAAAAAAAAATGTCGAATTTCCAAGACCGAATTTAAAAAAATTTCAAAATACCGAAGAGATTTTTGACCGAAAAAAAAATGTCGAAAAAATGCAAATGACCGAAAAAGGTCGAAATTTGGATGCTTAATGTAAAACTTCGGAAATTTGAGTTTAACAACGTGTTTTATGACAGTATACAATTATTTATCACTTCCTTACCTCTTACCAAGAACTTTTCAACCATTTTCCAATACAAAGCCTATTCAAATTTTCCCCTTGTTAGAGGTAACAACAGAAATATTCTCAGACATTTTCGGGCTACAAACTGCACATGTAAAAATTAAGATTGAGAATGACTTATGATTTGTACTTATTAAAAGCATAACACTAATCATTTGGTAATGATCATTTCGAGAAAGTTACCGTTATCTTAGGCTGGCAGAAATCCTTGGGCTGAACCCTCCCAGAGGGTGCCGGCTGGTAATAGACACTACAGAAACCCCTACGCAGGGGAGTGGTAGCTAAGTTCAGAAATCAGTGCCATTGGTGCCTTAGCTCTTTAATAGCTCTGGCATATGGAAATGATTCTTGAACGTGGCCTCAAGGTGGGAACCGGGCCACACCCAGATGAAATAGTGCCCCCCCCCCCCCCCCCCCCCCCCCTAATCCAGGGTGTTATGCGATTCCGTGCCCTTTGGATGGTTTGCAGTCAGGGATATCCGACTGTATTCTTACTGAGCCTCCCGGATATCGGTCCACCTCCGGGAGTAGCGGTGACTTGCTGCGGCATGGGACTCTGTCGTAGTCGACCGTTTCATATACCCCTTTCACATACTTTCAGGCTGCCGAACGGTCTCATCTCAGTAGGCAGCCTACGAACTAGTTATATAAATTTTCCACATGAATAAAAACCAAGCCTCGGAGCCCTGCACGGGTAAAGATGCTGCCTCTGGCACAGGCGTTAAAAAGGCCAATACTTATAAAACCCTGCCACAATCGGGAACCGCTAAGGTGGCACCGATCAGGCCTGCACGGCCTCAAACCACTTTTCGGCCACCTGCGCAAGCTAGCAGCAGTAGGACCAAACCCCCTGAGGGCAAGTCCGAACCTGTAACAGCCGGCAAAGCTAGCCCCACTGAGGGAAAGCAACTCCCGGCTGAGCAAACGCAGGTGGCCTGTCTTACGGGCACCTCTGCTCAGCATGTGGCGGAAACCAACACCGGGTCCTCCACGGACAGAGTGAATGCCCCCGCCCTAGAGGGTTCTAAGGCAAGCAAACGAGTCCCCCTCTCAGTCCGCAATCAGCGGAATCTATGCAATGCCGCCAAAATTGTAGAGAGACTGGGCAAGTCTCCCAGCGATAAGCTGACGGCAGAGCAAAAAAGCTCTCTGGCCTGGGCCAGGAAAATCATTGCGGAAATATCATCGCGTAACACCGCAAACACCGCAACCAATCCTGCCAATACGGCGCCAACCGGGTCGGATGGGCCAGCCCTTAAAAGGCAGCGGTCGATAGTAAACGCCTCGAGCGTTCCTAAAAGGCATAGGCCCGTAACCTCTGCCCCTTCTCCACCTGCCCTAACAAAACCGTTCAACGAGGTTGCCAAGGGCAACATCACGCTGGCGGTTTTGAACCGCGGCCATCCGGATGGAAACATTACCCCGGACAATTGGAAGGATGTCCTGAACGGCCTTCTCAGGCAGTTCAAGGACATTATGGACAAGAACCCGGGTGCTGCTCCCATTATCCGCGATGCCGGCTGGTATCAGGGCAGGATTAAACTAGTTTGCAGACGAGCGCTCTTGCCGTCTGTACACACTCGCCATAGCTTCGGTGGGGAAGCTGTGGCCCGGGGCTAAGCTGGATGCCGTCAGTTTGGAAGAAATTCCAAACAGACCGAGAGCTTGGGCCTGGGTCCCAGACGAGCTGGCGGAGCCTGGCGAGATTCTGGGCACCATCGCGCAAAGCAACCCGGGACTACCTTCAAGCGATTGGAGGATAGTCCGCGTGGGCGAGACAAGGGAGAAGCAACGCTATGTCGGTTTCGTCATTAGCGAGGCGTCTCTCCCTTGGCTTGCTAAATGTGATGGAGTGTTAAGCTACGGCTTCTACTCCATCACGTTGAAAGTCAAGCGGGATGGTACCCAGAGAGAGGAGCCGGAGGAGATGGAGACGAAGCCCGAGCTTCAGAGTGATGTGATGGCAGGAAACACCTTGAGTGCACTTGTTACGCTGGACTCTGAGGCAGCAGCTACCTCCATCGAGTCGGCTCCGATGAATTTGGAGGAGGTGGGCAGCGCCTCGAGTGTACCCACCTCCACCGTAGCAAATCTCACGACCCCATGCAACACCTCGAGTGTACATGAGGTCGATATCGAACTAGCACGTAGTGCTCCAGAGTCCGAGAGTGATACACTCTCGGTATCTGAGCTGGCAGGGCAGTTCTCTACCAGCATGGACGAACACCTCCTCCTGGAATCCGACCAGTCAGATGTTGGCTTCGACGATACAATCGTTGAGGTGGCATCGGGCGGGACGGAGCAGGGGGAGATGGACGTCGATGCTGAGTTTTCAGAACGGTCCTAATGGTCCGGATACTGCAAATTAACCTGCATCACTCTAAGGCAGCCTCCGCTGCGCTAATCTTACGCCTCTGCAAAACTTCGGAGGCGGTCGTTCTAGTCCAAGAGCCATGGGTCGTCGGTACCAGGGTCTATGGGCTGAATACCGATGAGTACCAGCTGGTGACGCCACCTGCAAAAGGTAGACTCAGATCATGTAAAGTTACAAGCACAAACTCTTCAGCTCTTCTCAATATAATTAACAACAACCTCTCAGAAACGATTCTCCGGTTTAAAGATGTCAGAAAAATTTTGATTTTTGGCGACTTTTATAGTCACGTAAATATTTGATGTATCGATGTTTCTATAAAAATTGTGAAGTTTTGAACGTTTAAACGTAATTTTGGTTTCTCACTTGTCCAAAAACAAAAGTAAATTGGACCAACATCTTTTCCTTGTTCAAAAATATGCACGTAATAAGAAAAATAACACATATTAGAAAACTTCTAACCAAGTCAAGAAGCATCGATGTACATATATAGCGAAACAAATGTACATAGACTTTGCATCAAAGACCCATCGATGTATTTTTGCCATTGGTGGAGCATAGTTTAGCTCAATAAGATAACGGTAACTTTTTCGAAATGATCATTACCAAATGGTTAGTCTTATGTTTTTAATAAGCACAAATCATAAGTCATTCTCAATCGTAATTTTTACATGTGCAGTTTGTAGCCCGAAAATGTCTGAGAATATTTCTGTTGTTACCTCTAACAAGGGGAAAATTTGAATAGGCTTTGTATTGGAAAATGGTTGAAAAGTTCTTGGTAAGAGGTAAGGAAGTGATAAAGAATTGTATACTGTAATAAAACACGTTGTTAAACTCAAATTTCTGAAGTTTTACATTAAGCATCCAAATTTCGACCTTTTTCGGTCATTTGCATTTTTTCGACATTTTTTTTTCGGTCAAAAATCTCTTCGGTATTTTAAAATTTTTTTAAATTCGGTCTTGGAAATTCGATATTTTTTTTTTCGACATATCCCGCATTAAACAGTCTTCTGGCTTGATATCTTAATTGTGCAAGCTTTTTGTTCCACCAAGGAACATCATCATTGTATACGTTGTTTGGCTTGGGGACAACTCTCGCAGTAAGAAATAATATACACAAGCAATTCCCGCTTCTCAAGTTAAGCTATAATATATTAGTTTTTTCTACAGCTATATAATCAAGATATGTCTCCATATTTTCACATATTCGAATTAATAAAAAATATCGAATTAATTTAATAAACGATGTGATCATTTATTGGGATCCGTACGATAAGTCGAAAAAAATGTCGAAAAACGAATGTCGAAATTTTAAAATTTTCATAACACCGAAATCATATTTGGTCGAAAAGTAAAATGTCGAAAAATATTTTACCGAAATAAAAAATGTCGAAAAGTGTCTTTACCGAAACAAAAAATCGAAAAAATTGTAATGATTTTTAAATTTTTCTTCAACCTTAAGACTAAATACTTGTAAAATTAGGGGAGAACGCTCAAAAAATAAATCCGGTAGCGCCTTTTTAATATTTTGCTTCTCTGAAGAGATATTTGCAATCAAAGTTGCAAGTTTTCATGTGGTTGGTGTAATTACATTAGGCTGTCCCTAAAAACGTGCAAAAAAAAGTCGGGCCTTGGCGGTAGCCACGGGTATATCACGCTCCCGGACTTGGAATGGCCTAGCATGGTTATTTTTTATAAGTGCGGCCAAAGGCCGCCAACTTACAAAGTGTCCTGCACATAAATACCATGAATCCCGCCCCAATTTTGGTATCGGACACGGGTTGTTTTTCGGTTTTTATACCTTTCATGAACATGAAATGGTATTGTAACTTTGGTCCGATGTTTGTAAGTATAAGAAGAAGAAGAGACAGACCCACCAATAAGTATACCTTTATGATCAGGACGATGAGTTGATTCGATTTAGCCATGTCCGTCTGTCCGTCCGTCCGTCTGTTTGTACGCAAACTAGTCCCTCAATTTTAGAGATATCTCGATGAATTTTGGTATGGAGGCGTTATTTTATATGAGAATAATCATTCGTCGGAACCAGCAAGATCGGACCAAAACCACTCATAAAGGTAGGGTCGTGAAATTTCGTAACTATTGCTCTGTTAGAAAGTGGAATGTCGATGTTAAAAATCAATGAGATTGGACCAACAAAACACATCGCCCCTATATAATCGATAGTACCGATAATTTCGGTATGAGCTAAAGTTAAATTCACACAGGCTGTACTGGGGATCGAACAGTGAAAATCGTGACGCTTATTCATGAAAGGTATATAGCCTTCGGCACAGCCGAAGACAGCTTTCCTTACTTGTTTGATAATAACTTAAAAAAAGCGCTTCCGGATTCGTGATCCTGGCGCCAAAATACGCTTTTTGAGACCTCTCCCATAAGAGGAAACAAATACCCGAAAAGATAATAAATATTGAAAAGTTTTAACTTCTCTAGAGTGTTTTTTTTTAATCTGAGTTACCTTATATGGCTGATACATTAGCGCAAATTCCGAATTAACTCCGATTTTGAGAGTTAACTTGAGCATAATCTTCATTATAAACTCCCAAAAATTTAGAAGGTTTGAGTAGTTTTAAAAAATTTGCACTGGCAACACTCTGTAGATAAATGACAACAACAGCATTAAACACTATGAAATTAAGGTTAGCTGACTGATAGGTTTCGCGCTGGTTTGTAAAATCCGACTATCGACAGCTAGATGTCGCCGAGGTAAGTAAAAATATGGTGCAATAACAACCAAAGTAGTAATCCTCTATGCTGTTAATCTTCAATTTTGTGTGTGTCAGGGTAAAATTAGGATCTGATTAAAGAAGATTTATTGGAGATAATCTCCGTGTGTGTGTCCATAGCATTATAGATTTTTCAAGTATTTAAGTTTCCTAACTTCCTAACAAAACTCAGTTGAAGCTTGGCACAGGAGATTGCAAGTGATTATAGATAAAAAGCATGTTGGGTTATAAGTATAAGCTAGTACAGCACTTAAAAGATTAATACATTATTGTAAAAATAAAATTAATCTTATAAACGCTCAGGTTGTAACAAACAATCAAACTTCATATAAAAAAAGAAAGGAAAATATTCTTAGAATCTTAGACAAAAAGGAAGAATATTCTGAAAATGAGCTTTTAAAAAATTTAGCATACTATACTTCTTTACCAGCACGGAAGGGGAAACCCTGGAGCTGCTCCTGAACACACACTTTCCGGGGAACTTGTATGATGCACCTCTAGCATCTGCAACAAACCTGGCGGTAAACATACCCATTACGGAGGAAAGGGTAAGGTGGGCAATCAAAAGCTTTGAGCCGTTCAAGGCAGCTGGGCCAGACGGGATTTTCCCCGCACAACTCATAAACACGCTGGAAATATCAGCTAAATTGCTGGTAGTTCTCTATTCAGCCTGCCTGGCTCTTAATTACATTCCGTGCTCCTGGAGAAGCGCCACGGTAGTCTTTATTCCAAAGGCTGGGAACGCCTCACACTATGAGCCTAAAGACTACAGACCGATCAGTCTCTCGTCTTTTGCACTTAAAACCTTCGAGAGGATAATTAGCGATTATCTCTCCTCTACTATTGATAGCAACCTTATTTCTAGCTATCAACATGCATACACCAAAGGTAAATCAACGGAAACTGCGCTCCACAGCCTAGTCTCTATTGTTGAAAAATCATTGCACGAAAAGGAGTACTGTCTCGTGGCCTTTCTGGACATCGAAGGGGCTTTCAACAATATAAAGCCGGAGGCTATTAACACTGCTTTGACAAACCTGGGCATAAATAGGTCTCTTATTGGACTAATTGATCAACTACTAAAGGGAAGGAAAATAGTTTCTTCACTGGGAACAGTTGATCTTTCACGCTATGTCACAAGAGGAACGCCTCAGGGTGGCGTTCTATCCCCGCTCCTATGGAACCTCACCGTAAACTCGCTGCTACGAGACACAAGGTGGGGGGGGCGGGAAGATAGTGGCATATGCAGACGATTTAGCTATTGCATATAGGGGCAAATTCCCACAAACCCTGTGTGACTTGATGCAAGTAGCACTGCGAGAAGTTTCTTCATGGTCCTCTCGCTGCGGACTTAGCATCAACCCGGGAAAGGTGGAGCTTGTCCTTTATACCAGGCGGTACAAGATACCACCGTTGAACCTACCAGAACTAGATGGCGTGCGCCTGAACTTAGCTGACAAAGCCAAATTCCTAGGCACAGTTCTAGATAGAAAGCTTAACTGGAAGGAGAATGTCATCCAGCGCCAGAGGAAAGCGTGCATTGCACTTTACACGTGTAAAAGAGCCATTGGCAAAAAATGGGGGCTCAGCCCCAAAATTTGCAAATGGATCTACACTGCGATAATCCAGCCAATTATGCTGTATGGAGTCGTGGTATGGTGGCCTGCGCTAAGAAAGGCAACAAACCTAAATCTGTTAGGGAAAGTCCACAGATCGAGCATGATCTGTATAAGCGGGGCGTTAAGAACAACGCCCAATGAAGCTCTCCAGGCCATTCTTGGCTTTTTGCCACTCGATCTGGAAGGGTACCGGGCAGCAGCAGCATCGGCTGTGCGTCTAAGGGAAACGTCCGTCTGGGGCGCAAGCACTATTGAACACTCCTGTATTCTAAGATCTTACAGCTTTCTCCCTCTGAGCACAGATCGGTGTGCGACCACAACAGTCGGAGATTGTTGTTTTAGAATAAACATTCCCAGCAGGAAAGACTGGGAGAACATAGATCGGTGTCCCGCTACTAATGGCGGCACTTTTATATACACCGACGGCTCGAAGTTAGACGGCAGAGTCGGAGGAGGGGTTTACTCAAGGGATTTGGACCTAGAACTCTCCTTTAGACTACCTGATCACTGCAGCGTCTTCCAGGCTGAAGTTTCAGCAATCATGGACGCCGTGACTTGGATAGGTGAACGCACCATCGGACAGGATATCTGTATTTTCAGCGACAGCCAAGCAGCCATCAAATCCCTTGGCTCTTACTCGTTCAACTCTGAACTGACGCTCAGCTGTCGTCGATCTCTTCAAGGGATGGCCCAACAGAACCGCGTGAACCTCACATGGGTCCCGGGACACAGGGATATTGAGGGAAACTGTAGGGCAGACGAACTTGCCAGGCAGGGCACGACCAAGCAGTTTCTTCAAGATAAAGAGCGCATAGGTATGCCGTTTGCCACGTGCAAGCTAATGCTGAAGGAGCATACACTCCGCGAAGCCAACGAAAGATGGCTACAAGCCCCAGGGTGCCGGATATCCAAGCAAACCTGGCCAAAATGCGATCTTAAAAGATCTAGACACATATACGCCCTAAAAAGGAAGGAAATCTCCATATTAATAGGTGTTTTAACCGGGCACTGCCTTATTGGTAGGCACGCAGCAAGGCTAGGCGTTCCCTACCGACGATGCTGCAGGAGTTGCAAAGATGATGAGGAAGAGGAAACGGTGGAGCACCTCATCTGCAACTGCCCGGCCTTAAGCGGAGCGAGAAGGCGCTCTCTGGGAGTTCCCTTCCTGGTTAGCTTAAGCCAGGTCGCGGAGCTAGACATAAAGGACTTGATGGCCTTCATCAAGTTATCAAAATGGTTCGTGGAGTGGTAGCGGTGTCGGTTAGGAGTGTCAGTCCCGGGTTTCGGCTATATGGAGAGTCCCGACAGCACTGGGATTTTCCATATGGCCGGGCCCCGGGACTGACTTTCCTAGTGGTTGGTGGTATCACAACGGGCCTTTTATTACTGGCCTAGGTGTGCCTTTGCGGCAGCCACTTCTACCTACCTACCTACCATACTTCTTTAACTTAAATACTTTTACTATTTAGATATACATATGTATGTATATAAGGGGATCCGCTAAGTCTTGCAAGGTGAACGGATTGCATGGATTGTAAAAGTCCTTTGTCGAAATTTACAATACTACGCGAGCGCCCCATTGTATAATCGTAGCAAGCTTAAATGTAACAGAAGATTTAACTGTCAAACTGTAAATAGAAAATAAAATAAAATTCGAAAAATGCCGCGAATCTCAGAAAAGCATAAATTTTTTTTATTTTTTAAAGAATTTAAATCAAATCGTTAACAAACGTCAAATAATTTTCATTAAAGCTGAAAGGATTGTTTGGCTCTGTGTACTTTGACCCTTAAAGACTATTATTGTTTCAAATTTGTTCCGATCTGTATGATTACTTTTTGTGTGTATCCTAAGCTGGTCAGATCTATAGACTTCAATGCAAATAAAACAAAGTTTTATTCCATCTTACATCCCGACGTTTCGCCAATTTTCCTTGGCTTCTTCAGGGGAGTGGCACTTTTTTATTTAAACCGGAGAATCGTTTCTGAGAGGTTTTTGTTAATTATATTGAGAAGAGCTTAAGAGTTTGTGCTTGTAACTTTACCGTCAGGTTTTATATTTACTTGCAAGAGCTGTTGCAAAACACTAGAAAAATAAACAAGGGGTACCGCAGGGTTTGGTTCTTTCCCCGCTTCTGTTTAATCTTTATATTTCGAGGCTTCCTTCCCCACAAGATGGAGTCTCGATTGTCTCTTACGCAGACGATTGTACGATCCTGGCTTCTGGCACTTCCGTTGATGAGCTATGCTCCAGGATCAATGGTTATCTCCCCTCTCTTGTTGAGTTTTTCACTGCCCGGAGCCTGACATTGTCGCCAACGAAGTCCTCGGCGACACTATTCACGACCTGGACGGCGCAAGTTGGCATGGAGCTAGAAATCTACGTAGGCGATCAAAAATTACCTACTGTCACTCACCCCAAAATCTTAGGGGTAACTTTCGACCCCATGCACAAATTCGCTGCTCATTCAACCGCAATTGTCTCTAAGCTACAAAGCCGCAACAATATTCTCAAGTCGCTAGCCGGCAGCACTTGGGGTAAAGACAAAGAAACGTTGCTGGCAACCTATAAAGCAATTGGTCGGCCGATCCTGAATTACGCGTCGCCGATATGGTCGCCGGGGCTTGCTGAGGTTCATTGGAAAAGACTGCAGGCCTGCCAAAATACCGCACTCAGAACCGCCACGGGATGCGTCCTTATGTCTCCAAAACATCATTTACATCATGAGGTGGAAATGCTCCCAGTTTTGGAGCACAATGAAATGCTAAACAAGCAGTACCTGTTGAACTGTTGCAAACCACAACATCCCAACAGACTACTGCTTGAGTATGAGCCACCTCCTAGGACCGTAAGGGCACATCTACGTGAGCATTTTGATGAGATCCGGCACCTCACACTTTCGCCGTTTGATCCAAAGGTACATACGCAGGCCCTGAAGCACATCCATGACACGTCCGTTGCGTCTTATGTCTCGCTCTGTCCACTGAACGCCGTTTTGCACGCCAAACCACCTCGCGTCGCGGCTGAGGAGCGTCATCTTCCTCGAGAGACAAGGGTCACTCTGGCTCAATTACGCTCTGGATACTGTAGCAGGTTAAACTCCTACTTATCCAGACTAGACCTTGACGTGCCGAATGAATGTCCGGCATGCGGCTCGTCACCCCATAATACCAACCATTTATTTATCTGCTCTTCGGAGCCCACTCTTCTAACACCCATCTCCCTCTGGTCCAACCCTGTTGAAACTGCAAGTTTCCTAGGACTCCCGTTAGAAGAAATTGATGACAATTTAGGTTAAGGAAAAGTACACGCTGGGCAGGGCTACACTTCGTTACAACAACAACAACTAGAAAAATAATACTCAACATTAATATATAAGTTGTTGAAACAATGTAATGAATGATGTGTAAAATTCGCATCTTATATATTTTTTTTTCGACATTTTTTCATTCGACATTTTTTTCGAGACATTTTTTTTCGACCTTTTGTGTTTTCGGCAAATTTTTTTTCGACATTTTTTTCGACATTTTTAGTTTCGACTTCTTTTTTTTTCGACATATCGTACCAGACCCGTTTAATGCAGTTAAACACACTGGAGACTGGGTATCCTATAGAAATGCTCTAACTTCTTATAATACAGAACTTAGGGGCAACGTGGAGAGAACACTTCGAAAATATTAAAGATCTCCCTACGGCAGTGCAGCTCCAAAAAGCCCTTTCGAGAGGCCATAGCAACGTCATTGGTACTCTGAAGAACTCAGATGGGAGCTACGCGAAGCAGCCGGAAGACACATGTAAACTTTTGCTTGCTACTCACTTTCCGGACTGTATACCAGGCTATCAACACTCGCATCCCGTAGTAGATAATTCTCCGACAATTAGTGGTAGAGAAAAGAGCCTGGCGACGAAGCTAACCAATGTTAACAAGGTCCAATGGGCTTTATCGACTTTCAGTCCTTTCAAATCTCCAGGACCGGATGGGGTCTATCCTTGTCTGTTGCAGCAAGGAATCAACTATACAGCTCCAGTCCTATCAAATTTATATAGAGCATCCCTGCTGTTAGGATATATTCCCAACAGGTGGACGGAGGTTAAGGTTGTATTTATACCGAAACCAGGGAAACCGGAAAATCTGCCATCGTCATATCGACCAATAAGTCTCAGTTCCTTTCTCCTAAAGGGAATGGAGAAAATTTTAGATCAGCACATTAGGGTAGTAAACTTAAAGAAACACTTTCTGTGTAAACAACAATTTGCCTACCAAACCGGAAAATCCACTGAGACTGCTATCCATTGCCTTACTGGAAAAATTGAAAAGGCCATAGAGTCTAAAAACATAGCACTGTGTGCATTCATCGATGTATCAGGCGCTTTCGATAATACGACGTACCAGGCCATTGAGGAAGCCATGATTTGCAAGGACGTAAGCCCAATGATCACTCGCTGGGTCCTGGCCATGCTAAAGCAAAGAAAAATCAGCTTTGAGCTAGGAGGGAGTGCTGGCTCAATCGTGACCACAAGAGGATGCCCTGAGGGAGGTGTACTCTCTCCTCTACTGTGGGCCCTAGTCATAGACGAACTTCTTCATCTTTTGAAGGGGTCTACCACGTTATCCCCAAAATCAAAATCCCCAAAACAAAATCCCCAAATCAAAATCCCCAAAACCAAAATCCCCAAAATCAGAATCCCCAAAATTAAAATCCCCAAACTCATAATCCCCAAAATCAAAATCCCCAAAATCAAAATCCCCAACACGAAATCCCCATTTTATGTGTGAAATAAATTCAAATTAGGTTAAAAATCGCCGCGATTTTAAACCTAATTTGAATTTATTTCACACATAAAATGGGGATTTATGTTAGATATATTTCAATAAAACAGAAGAAATTTCATTTATAACGAATTAACAAATACTTATGTACGTACAATATATTATATAAGTAAATACAAGCTTCTTTGTTGTCATTTATCGATAGTATAAATACAATCGTAGCGATTTTAAACATAATTTGAATTCTATGCTATTCGGGAATTTCTGAATTACTGTAATTTACAAGTAAATCATACAAATAAATACAAACTTCTTTGTTTTTCAGATAGATATCAGAAACAATTTTTTAATTTTACAAACACTTAATTACTTTTACATACAAAGATACATATGTCAATGTCAATTTTATCCGAACACATACATACATATACATTGCTGATAACTTAACGGTACACGTTTTTTACAATTTACATATAACCATATTGTTTTCCTGAATAGATGTTATGTTATCTGCAGCTGAAATCAATGATTTCCATCTATTGGGTCTGCTGCCATTGTATTGGATATTTTGCCATTGAATTTTATATGAGACAATAGCCGAGTGGCTAAAGTTTTCGAAAAATACTTAGGAACTTAAAAATAATTTTAAAAAAGTTAGAAATAAAAAATTACCCCAACCTGTACTTGAACTCGCAGCCCTCTGCGTGCTAGTCGGTGTGCCTAGCAACTGCGCTACTTCCACATGTTAAAATATGCTGCGAAATGCGCAATATGAGCAAACATAAGTACACTTGAAACTTCGCGTTTGTCTTAATTTTCGTTTCTCTTTTTGTATCAGCTTCGTTGTTAGCTTGTTCGAGTTATAGCGACTAGCAGTCCTATATATATGGATAAGTAAAAATGTGTATTGCCAAAAGGTGAATATAACATAAATGTGAACGAAAGCTCATATAGGAAAGAACGAAAGCTCATATAGGAAAGAGATATTGCTATTTTTTACACGGCAATGATGTTTATCATAGCACTGGGATTTTGTGTTTGGGGATTTTCATTTTGGGGATTTTGATTTTGGGGATTTTGAATTTGGGGATCTTGTTTTTGGGGATTATGTTTTTGGGTATTTTTTTTTTTGGGGATTTTGTATTTGGGGATTTTTTTTTTTGGGATTTCGTGGCACTCCCCTTTTGAAGGGCAATGGCTTTGACGTACAGGGATATGCGGATGACTTAGAAGTCTGCGTACAGGAATGCATGAAGAAACAATATCCGATCGCATGCAACAAGCCCTGCGCATCATTGAAAGATGGTGCACTAACAAAGGGTTATCTGTTAACCCAAATCGCTCCTTATGAAAACTTTCATTAACACCTTTTATTTTATACCCACATATTACAAACACATTCTGGGTCACTTCTGGTCCACATTTTGGTCAATACCTGAGGAACCACTTGACCGATGTTGTGCATTCTTCACACAAACCATCTACTAAATACTCTGAACAAACCCTGAAAATTTGGTTTGGATAAGTGAGTTATTTTTATATATCGTTCTTTACTCACAAAGGCCCTAACTGACATAAACAAAATTTTACAGGAGAAGCAAAAAAAAACAAAAATTTTTTTACATTGAACGCATGCAAACACAGCTTTGTAAATTTGGAATATCTCCGTTATTACTACTAGAAACTCTTTAAAATTTACAGTGAGTGTGACGCCGAAGAACCAGCACCACAAAGGGAGGTGAAAGATCTGGTGTCAAATTTCTTCGCGGGTAATCTTATTATTGGAGCGGACTCTAATACTCACCATGTCCAATGGGGAAGCTCTGATATCAATGCCAGGGGCGGGTCTCTGTTTGATTACCTATTAACGACCAACCTGGTAATTGCAACGTGGGTAATGAGCCTACTTTTATCACTAAGACTCGTAAGGAGGTTATAGATCTCACTGTTTATAGCGAAGGCGCTTATGAGTGGGTCAGAAAATGGCGGGCTCTGGAAGAACATTTATTCTTCGACCACCGGTATATTGAAATAGTTTTAGACTTTCTTGTAGCCAATTATGAAGCGCAATCCACGTAACACTTTTTGGCAGTTACACAATGAAATATTAGACAGAGACCTACCAGCACTGCCTTTACAAGCCCCCTCATCAGTAGAGGAGCTGGAGGATCTTGCCCTAGAACAGTCTTGTCCAGTACCAAAACCACGCGGTAAACACAAGCCACATTGGTGGTCCTACTATCTGGACTCGCTCCGCAAATCCTGAAGGAAACAATTTAACAAGGCCAAGAGCCTCGGTACTGAGCCTCAATGACTCGAATATAAAGTTAAGCTAAGGGCCTACAAAAAAGCTCTGCGGCAGGCGAAGAGAACCTCATGGAGAAATTTCTGCACTGGTGTCGAAAAAGTCGATGGCACAGCGATACTCAGACGGGTCCTCTCGAAAAGTCAAACAGCCATCAGCAATTTGGGAAAACCTAAAAAAAAGCTCTGCGGCAGGCGAAGAGAACCTCGTGGTGAAATTTCTGCACTGGTGTCGAAAAGGTCGATGGCACAGCGAGACTCAGACGGGTCCTCTCGAAAAGTCAAACAGCCATCAGCTATTTGCGAAAACCTGATGGAACCTGGACCAGCACGGAAGGGGAAACCCTTGAGATGCTCTTGAATACACATTTCCCGGAGAGGTGGGCAGTCAAAAGCTTTGAACCATTCAAATCTGCCGGGCCAGATTGGATTATTCCCGCTCAACTCATAAACACGTTGGAGATATCAGCTAAATGGCTGGTATTTCTTTAGAGACCCTGCCTGGCTCTTAGCTACATTACATGCTCATGGAGAAGCGCCACGGTAGGGTTTATTCCTAAGGCGGGGAAGGCGTCGCACTACGAACCTTAGGACTACCGACCGATCAGTCTTTCGTCCTTTGCACTCAAAACCCTCGAGAGGATAATCAACGACCACCTCTACACAACTATTGATGGCAATCCTATCTTAGCGATCAGCATGCATAAACCAAAGGAAAATCTACGGAAACTGCGCTTCATAGCCTGGTTTCCGTTATTGAAAAATCGTTACATGAAAAGGAGTGCTGTCTCGTGGCCTTCCTAGCAATTGAAGGGGCCTTCAACAATATTAGCCCGGGGGCTATTAACACCGCTCTAACAAATCTGGGTATAAGCAGGTCTCTCATTGGGCTAATTGATCAACTCCTAAAGGGCAGAAAAAGTTCCTGGGTACAGTTCTGGATAGGAAACTGTTGGATCTACACTGCGATTATCCGACCATCTGTTTCGTGAACGTGTCGCGTCGTGTTGCAAAAATCATGCATACGCCCACCTCTAATTTGAACCCTTGCACGCTGATTTTTTAAGGGTTAATCTTGTTTCACAAAAAATCGTTAGGACAAACTTTAATATCCATTAAACATTCCTCCGAAATGTGCAACAAAAAAAATTTACCTCATACAAAATGCATCGTCTTTTTTGTAATATGCACTGGGAAAAAGTGATTATAGCGGGAAAACAGCATTTACAAGAAACCCTTTAAGTTCACTGGTAGGAGAGTTAGATAAACCAAAAAAACACCATGGCCCGAATCACTTCTGTATGGAACAATGGACTTTCTGTCTTCCTCCCCTGGACCATGTTCTATCTTTGAAGCTATAATTAATGCTTAAATGCGCTTTTTATCTAAACGCAAATAGCACATGTAACGTAACAGTCTTTTTTTGTAACGTAACAGTCCGAGAAGTTTTGTGTATAAAAAACAGAAAAAAAATTTGTTCAGTGTAATTTGTTTTCCATTTATTATATACTAGTATATACCCGCGGCCTTGGCCGCCCCTGCGAAGTACCCTTTCTACATTAAGTCGTCGAAGTTCACCAAAGTAGGTAGGTTGGTCAAATAAAAAACTGTTGGAAGGTCTATTATTTGTCTATGTTCCTAGAGTTTTGAAAAAATAGTATGTATTGAAAAACGGGTTTCAAAATTTTTATTTAATATACATATCCTTGAAATCGATTGAAATTGAGGTTTCTAAAGTTAAATATTGCTCTGGCTTTAAGTTTGGATATAAATGTCTCAGAAAGCATTTATCGAATAGTTCATCTAAACTTCAAACTTTGATATTTATATAATATTATTGAATATTTTGAAATATTCAAAATTCCCATCAATGGGGAGAGGTCGATTGAATAAATAATTTAAGTTTTTTTGGCGATCACGTTTTGACCGATAACTCAGTTATCGATAAATATATCGAAATACATATATCGAAGTCCAAATGAAACCTGGGGCCATCCCTTTTCGTTTGATACCCATATTGTTGGCCAATTTTAAGGCTTTTGAGCCATCTCGTTTTCACCGATAACTCAGTTATCGATTAATTTATCGAAATATATTGAGGTCCAAATGAAACCTGGGGCCATTTCCTTTCGTTGATACCCATATTGTAAGTTTTTAGGTTTTTGTTCAATAACATTTTCACCGATAACTCAGTTATCGATAGATGTATCGAAATATATCGCGAAATTTTTAGGTTTTTGGGCAATCACATTTTCACTGATAGGGAAATTTTAAGGTTTTTGGGCAATCACATTTTCACCGATAACTCAGTTATCGATTAATTTATTCAAATATATCGAAGTTCAAATGAAACTTTTGGCCATCCCCTTTTGTTTAATACCCATGTTGTGGAAAATTTCAAGGTTTTTTGGGCAATAACATTTTCAACGGTAGCTCAGTTATCGATAAATTTATCGAAATATATCGAAGTCCAAATGAAACCTGGTGTCATGCCCTTTCGTTTGATACCCATATTGTAGGGCAATTTAAAGGTTTTTGGGCAATCACATTTCCACCGATAGCTGAGTTATCGATTAATTTATCGAAATATATCGAAGTCCAATTGAAACCTGGGACCATCCCCTTTCGTTTAGTACCCATATTGTAGGGAAATTTTAAGGTTTTTGGGCAATCACATTTTCATCGATAACTCAGTTATCGATCAATTTATCGAAAAATATCGAAGTCCAAATGAAACTTGGGGTCATGCCCTTTCGTTTGATACAAATATTGTAGGGCAATTTAAAGGTTTTTATTCAATAACATTTTCACCGATAACTCAGTTATCGATTAATTTATCGAAATATATCGAGGTCCAAATGAAACCTGGGGACATTCCCTTTCGTTTGATACCCATATTGTAGGGAATATTTAAGGTTTTTGAGCAACCACATTTTCATCGATAACTCAGTTATCGATTAATTTATCGAAATATATTGAGGTCCAAATGAAACCTGGGGCCATTTCCTTTCGTTGATACCCATATTGTAAGGTAATTTTTAGGTTTTTGTTCAATAACATTTTCACCGATAACTCAGTTATCGATAAATGTATCGAAATATATCGGAGTCCAAATGAAACCTGGGGTCATCCCCTTTCGTTTGATACCCATATTGTAGGGAAAATTTAAGGTTTTTGAGCAACCACATTTTCACCGATAACTCAGTTATCGATTAATTTATCGAAATATATTGAGGTCCAAATGAAACCTGGGGTCATCCCCTTTCGTTTGATACCCATATTGTAGGGTAATTTTAAGGTTTTTGTTCAATAACATTTTCACCGATAACTCAGTTATCGATAAATTTATCGAAATATATTGAAGTCCAAATGAAACCTGGGGTCATCCCCTTTCGTTTGATAGCCATATTGTAGGGAAAATGTAGGGTTTCTGGGCAATCTCATTTCGACTGATAACTCAGTTATCCATAAATTTATCGAAATATATCGAAGCCCAAATGAGACCTGGCACCTTCCAGTTTCGTTTGATACCCATATTGTTCGAAGTTTCTACTCCTGTATGCGAAATATTATAAGTTTAGGTCAAGTGTACTCAGAGTTATATGGAAAAACAAAAAATCGAAAAGTAATGGTCCCTAGCATGACCGGACCCCCCAAAATTACAAAAAAAAAAATTGCCTATACCTCCTTCTAGACTATTAGCTGTCTGCCTACCAAATTTCAACAAAATCCGTCTTTCCATTCTCACGTAACGAACGTAACGAACAGAAGTAAACGTCTGGACATCCAAACATCGCTACATTCACATTTATAATATTAGTAAGACTAGTTAAACTATTAAGGGCGGATTTCTCAACTAGCCGTTGTATACTATTGTTCGTAGCAAATATTACTTATGAACGATTAGGAAGTCGTAGATTATTAATTAATAAAGGTTTATTAAATTTTATACCTTCAATAACTTTATGATGATTTGCTATGGATAACCCAAACATTTTATTACTTACGATAATGGTTATTGGTAACCAAACAAATTTTTGGTTTACTTAATGGTTATTCGTAACCAAAGAATGTTTCTCTCATTTATGATGGTTATGGTGACCAATTTAAAGTATATCTTACGGTAATGGTTAATTATAACCAATATTTGAATACATCAGTACTAATGGTTAAATGGGACCTTTTTATCATATTTCTTATAATAGTTACGTCCCTGCTAATAGCAGATACGCTAATAGGAAATCTTGTGAATTGACTAATTATGTTTGGTTTCGATTACCGCCGACTGGGCCATGAAACAAAAAAAGCAAAAAATACCACAGTTATTGAACATTAGTCAACAAACGACTGTTCGATCTACCAGTTTTTATCAAAACATTCACAGTGAGAGGTTTAAACAATTATAACTAAAATAAGTGTTATTTACTCCAAATAAAATATTTTTCAGAATTCTTATGTTGTCTTCACCTAGAATCGCACTGAGGTCTTTTGAACGATCAACAAAGGGTCTACTACCATGATGCTATTGCATACTTATTACAGCTTTGTTCTAAATTACACCTTCTACCACGTTGCTTTGTTGCCTCAACCGAGAATCGAGCCACACTGATTTGACTGCTGAACGGAGATGTCTACCATCACGCTATCGCGTACTTATGCTTGACGACGTCTAATTCCAGCTTTGCTCTATGACGCTTGTTTGCGAGACATAAGCTATAATTATTTCGTTAATTTCATAATATCTGCATTACATACTATTGTAATTCGCAAACAGTTTATGGAATATTCGGAGTACATACACAGTAAAAAATTAAAGACTACTTTTTTTAAATTTAATACCAAATAGTATTATTTTAAGACCCTGAAAAAGTTTGGAAATTAAATTTGGTTTTAAAATAATACCAAAATAATCCTAAATCGCTCTCTCTCTCTCTCAATTTTGGCAATTAAATTACTCCAAATGTTCTTAAAATAATACCAAAATAATACTCTTTCTATCAATTAAACGGAAAATCGTATTAATTTAATACTTTACGGCGTTGTTATATATAAACACCAAATTGGTATTAAATTTAGACTTTTATTTTTACTGTGTAGTGTATAATTGCTTAGCAAATGGAGGTTTTTTCCAATTACAGTATATTCGCTGTTGGATTAACAGTGGGAGTTTGTTGCTTAAACCTAAAATTTACTTTGGTCAACAAATATTCTGCCAGTTTCACCAAATTTTGTAAATTAAAAATTTACAGATCTATGACTGTTGAATCAACAGTTACTTCAACAAAAAATTCCGTTGAAATAACCAAAATTTGGTCAATTCAAAAGAATTTTGTCAACTTTAGGATAACAGTACGAGATTGTTAATTTTACCAGTGCCATTTTTTTCTGTGTATTGGAAGCGATTTTGGCCATATGCGACTATTTCAAAAGAAAGTTTCCTGTTTTTGTTTAGTGTATTACCCTACAACTATTATTATTATTATAAGGCCTTATTACACCCAGGGACCCCCCGTAACGATTATTTTTGTATTTTTAGCATCAAAAATGGAAGACTTCCCAATATCGCAGATACGTTTCAAGTATATGAATATGCACGTCTCTTCATGCTCAACAAAAAGCTTCTATAAACTAAAAAAATTTGAGGGAAATCCATATAAATTATAAATAATCATTATTTTTGATTTTTATTTTTTTGGTCAAACATAAAAGTTATTTTTTGATTTTTATTTTTTCGATCAAACATAAAAGTTATTTTTTGATTTTTATTTTTTTGATCAAACATAATAGTTATTTTTGATTTTTATTTTTTTGATCAAAAATAAAAGTTATTTCTTGAGCGATATTTTATCCCTCAAGAATAAAAATTAAGTTTTGAGTTTTAACTTTTTTCGCGGATTGAAAAACTCAAAACGCCGCTGTGCCTTTTTGGCAAGTAATAAATCATAATTATTGGGTGGTATATCCTCATCAACATATCGTCGCTGCCAACGAAGACAACATGTCGTTGTTCGCGTGGAAGACTAACATATTTCAGTCAAATTTTTTTTATTAGAATTTCTAGAATTTTTTGGAGTATGCAGTTTTGTAGCTCATTGAATTCTAGAAGGAAGTCCGCCAAAACAGAAGGGTTATTTATTAGCCGCTCTTCTCGCTTTTCCAGGCAACTGAATAACAACTTGTTATTTTCGCTGTCATTGAGTTGCACTCTTAGCTTCAGCTGCATCAACACGATATAAAAATCACCCATGAAAAGTTGGCTCGATTGAAGACTAAGAGTGGCTTCATGAATAGGATCTAATAGTGCAACTAAGTCCGTTACAACTTTCCATGCAGCTGAAGAAAGATTAAGTTTTTCCTCAATGTGTTCATAACAGAAATCCCTGTATGTAAAAAGGCTTTTAAGCATTTTATAGGTGGAATTCCACCTAGTTGCAACCACAATTATTGGTCGATTGAGACCTTGTGCGTTTGTCGTGTATCTAAAACCATTTCACGATGAAAAATTAGTTCAAAGTTTTAGATATTAAATGCCATTTCTAAAGTAACTTTTAAATTTTAAACAAGCTTTCTAAGAACTAAAGTCTGCTTTAAGGAATACAATTTTTATTGGCCAAAGTGCCGTCTGACTAGGCTTGCCATAATTTTTTCATCTCAATACACTACTGAGACGAAATTTTTGAAAAACGCCTTAAGATGAGCATTGCGTTTTGAGTTTCACGAGAAAAAAAGTCAAAATTTATAAGTCAAAATTATTTGCAAGAAATTAAGCGTGAAATTATGTATATGGTGTTTTGACAGAGTTTTACGTGACACTCAAGAACACAATGGCAAGCATTACGTGGAAATAAAAAAAAATTTATTTAGCAGTTACATATTCATATATGAACATAAAACCGAATTATTTCAAAACGAAATTCTAACGACACATTTGAAAATCACTTTAAAGTAAAACGAAACATTTTTTCAAGTCGGCATGAAAATCCGTTTATAAATTTTTTTGAAATAAAACGAAATGTTACAGTAATATTAAAAGGAAATGTTAGAACTAAAAGTGTTTGCATATTTAATTTTGCATTTTAGCCGGGTATTTAATTGTAACCAAAAAATAAAATTACTTCATTGAGTTCTAAACTATAATTAGTATGGATTTTCATTTTCTTACCTGTATGAGGGAGTTCTTAAAGTTTTTATTAGTTTTCTTGCATTGTCAATTATTTCACCACATTTAAGCTTAGCAAAAAAGTCTTTAACAGCCAGTTGAAGGGTATTTGTTTGCACATTTAAAATTAAATAAATATTGATTCAAACAAAAAAAAAGTTCATACTTTGATAATTATTAAAACAGATTCTAATGCACTCTCGATGGATTTCGTACGCACTTTTATTAATTCTTTCACTAATAAGCTGTGTAAATCTTATAATCATTGAGAATAGTGCAAACAAGATACCGTAAGTCCTTCGATTGTCACTTATAATGGTTATTAATCATAATGGGTAATAACCCAACAAACACAGAAAAATGTATTCTCCAACGTTTGATAAAACCTTAGTTTTGAAGTTGAGATTCAGCCTTCTTCATAACTTGAGGTTAAGCGTTAATTGTTAACAACTTTCTGACAGCACTTTTACATACTTATACAAATAAACAAAAGAATTGAAGCTATAAAAAGAGAAGAAAAAAATTGCCTTTGAATCTAATTAGTGAACTGCCTTTGAGGTGTAGTTGAAGATTCTTGCATTCTCAACTCGAGAATCAGCAAAATTCCTATATTAAAAAAAATACCTTTGAAGTTGAGAACACAATAATCTCGCTATTGAAGCGCTATTGAGAATTAATGTTGGTGATCTGAAAAATGGATTTGATCTCAAATGCATCTGAAGTTGATATCAAACAAAATTGTTTATTGGGAAGCGAACTCTCATTTAGTTTTAAATACATTAGAGATGTAATTCTTCAAGGGACCAAGTGGAATACCTCTTTTCGGGATTTTAGCTTCGACTAGTTTTTATAATTTAACAAACCTATTCCTGTTTTCACCCTAGAATGCGTACAAAATGCGTAGATATGGTGAGAAATAAAAGAACCGGTTTAGGGGTTTATAATATATCCGTGAGAGGCATGATTGTTGTAGGAGTAGACTAAGATCCACATCAACCCGAGGGTTGGTGGAGTGAAGAAAATCGTTTCCGCTGTTTTAATAATCATGTGATAAAATTTCGCTAATCCCGTTTTATTTTATTTCAAAAGAACCGAAATCAACAGATCCTCCGATTTCGGGATTGACATGTGGTAGATGGGTGTGCATTTAAGTCATAGGTGGTCAGCCTGCACTAACAAACAAATAACAATTTTGTCAACTACAATTTCAAACTTATTCTGAGTAATAGAGTGTTAAGAGTTTCATATAATCAAATAAAAAATTTTATTTTAATTCACGTGCTCCCGTCATAAGAGCTCAACTCATGACTGCTCCCCATGGGCCCCCTTACCTGTCCAATATGCTTTTCGGAATTTAAATCATATTCTTCAAACATATAAGTGCAGAAAAAGTCTAATATTACTCATATTGGAAAATCTAATTCTAAAATACATTAAAATTTATTTCTAAAATTGTATACTTAATAAATTTTTAATGGCAATGCAAACTGCCCATCTATGATGTTTATGCATAGGCATGAAATGTTAACCAGCTGAACTCTTTGTATTAGTTATTTTGTTTTTCTTTTGAGTCAACGAAGCAAAATTTTTTGATGTGAGAGGCTGAATCCCATACCGCTGACCTATCTCAACAATGCACTGTGGGCGTCTGATCACCATAATGGGGAAATAAGATAGTTTATATTTATGTACATACATTTTTTCACCTGGTACACTTGGCGAATTTTGCCCCATACATACAATATCAATGTGTATACATATAAATATGTTTCAAATTATTGAGCACTTATGCTGACAAGGATATATGAAGACATGCATGGATGAAGGGGGTATGTCGCATTTTGAGTGAAACGAGAAAATCGGCTTTAAAGTCTTGCTTAAACATTTGAGGTTTTTTCGAGTCTTTATGGAAAACTGACAAAAAAATTATGCAAAGCCATAAAAGACGTTGCATAATATGCAATAAAAAGCATAAGTTTATATTTAGTGTTTTATATGAAAAAATAGAAACATACCCCCTTCTTCCACAATTCATATTGAAAAGTTGTGTACATACCCCCTTCATCCATGAATTATCTTCTACAATTTTCACGATAGGCAGATTCTGATAAGACAGAAATATAGATCTGCATAAACACTATTCACCAATGCCAAAAACAGAAATTGAGTGAGAATGCGACATACCCCCTTCATCCATGCATGTCTTCAATTATGATCAACAACGTGCAAGAAAGGCGCTGCGGTTATTTGAGTTTTTCAATCCGCGAAAAAAGTTAAAACTCAAAACTTAATTTTTATTCTTGAGGGATAAAATATCGCTCAAGAAATAACTTTTATTTTTGATCAAAAAAATTAAAATCAAAAATAACTTTTATTTTTGATCAAAAAAATAAAAATGAAAAAATTACTTTTATGTTTGATCAAAAAAATAAAAATCAAAAAATAACTTTTATTTTTGATCAAAAAAATAAAAATTTAAAATAACTGCTATTGTTGATTTTTATGAAAAAAATCTGAAAATAATGATTAAATGTGGATTTTTATATTAAAACTCATAACAGTTACTGTCCCTGATTACACCGCGACCATTTATATGATCTACTGCGTGACCTTTCAGCTTATTGCTGTATGCGGAGGCTCTTTATAAATTTGAGTACTTCCTCAGGATTTTTATTCCATATCTTTCTTGCTAACGAAATGCATTCGCAGAGTATACGAACCGGCGTTTCATCGTCCAGTTCGCAAAACCGACAAATTGTTGTATCAGACAGATTCAGCTTATTCAGGTGATAACGCAGACCGCAATGTCCCGTAAAATACCCAGTGAGGGTTCTTAGATCCACCCTCCTTAGATTAATGAGCCTGGCCGATGCTCTTTGTGGAGGTTCTATAAAGAGTTTTGCCTGCCTCTGTCCTAGGCTGCTAAGCCAATGTTGCCTAACTGTTTGTTTCCCCAGTTGCTTATGGTCTCCTTTACGTGGGCCTTCGTGAGTCCACAAGCGGGTTCATGCCCTGGGACAAAACCTAACAAAACTTTGTGTTTGGCTCCCAGCTCATTAAGGACTGCGACGCGCTCATCGACAAGCTTCGAAGTTATAGTGTCAGACTGCAAGGCACGTAGGGCGGCCCGACTGTCCGACATAATGTAGATTCGCCTAGAGGATAGTCTTATTCGGAGGCATTCTCTGCCACATAATTTTATTGCATGGATTTCCGCTTGAAAGATAGTGGGGTAGTTACCCAGTGGTACCGATTTTTGTAATTTGGTCCATAGATACCAGCTCCCGTTTTACCATCTTCCATCTTCGATCCATCCGTATACCAAATATACGCATCGGATTCAGCATAAGGATTCCCTGTGTCCCAGAGCTTGAAAGTTTCGCATGATCCTGAGAGTAGGAGTTATTGCATCACTTACTTGCAATATAAGACTTTTTATGAAATTCTTGACTATCTTCATATGTCCTGTCATATTTCCGATTTTTAAATCGGATATGTTTTGAAGTCTTAATGCAGCAAGTGTGTCTATACAGAAAGGAGGTATTCCCACAAGGGCATTTAAAGCATCGGCAGGGCACGTTCTCATTGCACCTGTTATACCGATACAGACTACCCGATGCAGATTAATTAACTTAGTTGCCGCCGTTCTTTGAGCAGTCTTAGGCCACCAGACTAGAGAAGCGTATGGGACTATTGGCTTCACAACTATATTAAATGACTAGTACGTCATTTTGGAAGACAGCCCCCATGATTTGCAATAAAGTCTAGTGCAGGCGAAAAAAGGCTCTCGTTGCTTTATTTATGGTAGCCTCCAAATGAGCAATCCATGTGAGGGGTTTGTCCAATGTTACTCCTAGGTATTTTAATTCTATGCGGCTGCCTCCTAGTGACGGCTCTAACATAGACAGCTTTCTTCGCCTAGTTTTATTTAGGTAAACCCTTTGTTAGCACACCATATTTCAATGATGCGCAGGACTTGTTGCATGCGATCGAATATAGTTTTTTCCTGCATTCCTGTTACGCAGACTACTACGTCATCCGCATATCCCTGTACGTCAAAGCTATTGCCCTTCAAAAGATGAAGAAGCTCGTCTATGACTGGGGTCCACAGTAGAAGATAAAGTATATCTCCCTGAAGGCATCCTCTTGTGGCCACGATTGAGCCAGAACTCCCTCCTAGCTCAAAGCAGATTTTTCTTTGCTTTAGCATGGCCAGGACCCAGCGAGTGATCATTGGGCTTACGTCCTTGCTAATCATGGCTTCCTCAATGGCCTGATACGTCGTATTATCGAAAGCGCCTGATATTAATAAGTCAAATCTTCTTGTTAGGAACCCTAAGATCGTCTTATTAATACATACAATTAAACAGATATCAGTTAATAAGTCAAATCTTCTTGTTTGGACCCTAAGATCAGCTTATTAATACATACTATCAAACAGAAATCAGTTGGTTTTCTGCATGATTTCTCTTTGAAAATATTAATAAATCATATCTTCTTGTTTGGAACCCTAAGAAATCGCTTCGTTTTTTGCAAGATTTCCCTTTGTAAACATTAATTAGATTTTCTCTTCAAGTATAAAAAGAACTTCTTCTTGAAGAAAATCTATAGAGATATCATATGACTTTTGTTCTATTTTATTAGTCATTTTTGGCTCTGTGTTGGCTTGGGGACAACCCTCGTAGAAAGCTGTTGTGATATCTGAGTGAAACTGTTCAGCCTCTTTCTCGAGCTTCCGCCCGTAGTTATTGGTTGGTGCAAGTAATTGCCGCGTTCTTCCATGGTAAAGCGAAATAGTTCCCACTTATATTAATGTAAACAATTTTTTTCAGATAAATTAATGAGGTTCTTTTAATCACGATTTGAAATGGCATGATGAGGGCTTTTGCAGTTTTCCCTGTCGGAATTTTTTTCGAAAAAAATCCTGAAAACTCGATACATGGCATATGTATATTTTCATATAATTTCCAGAGCTAATTTTACAGTCGCGATATCTCAAAACTGGTTGCCCTTAGAGAAACCGTTTTCGAGAAAAGTCTAAAAAATCTGAAATTTTGACCCTTGACCTCGAATAACTTATTTAACACACATGGGATCGATGAGGACTATTGAGGTGTTCTCTCTGAAGGTAAACCTAAGCTGTATGCGAAAATTTGGTCCTGTGGGAATTATTGTTATTTATCCACTATTTTTATGTCTATATTGACCGGACTAAACTGTAAAATTTCGTACTATTTGTTCCGTACGAATCATGGACTGCGTCAATTGCAGTCGCTTTTACTTAATTTAAGTCCATTTAAGTCCAAAAATTAAACAAAGCACGTGCGCGGACGAAAAATTCCAAACATTTTCTGTCAAAAACATTAAAAAGTGGTAAATAAATAAAAAGAAATATTTATGTTAAAAAAGTGTTTATAATATTATATTATATAATTTATATAAAATAAACACGCCATTTATTCCCAATTATACTTGTTTCCTCATGCCAAAGGGATGCAATTTTGACGTTTGATTCCAATAGGAAAATATTGTTGGAATTCAAGTCAAAATCTATTACTTTTTCACTTAGAGAAATAAGAATATTTTCATACTAAAACATGCCCGTTTTGCTAGAGAATGGGCTGTTGCTACAACACTGAATGAAAAACGTTCATGTTTTTTACGAACAAAGTTTCATAGAAGTTCGCGCTGGTTTTTCTTAAAATATAAGAAAAAATTCGTAGAATCTAAGAAAATTTTCTTACAATTTATGAATGAATACATGCTTTCTGTGGATTTGTTTACATATTTTACAAAAAAGTGCTTATATTCTAGGAAATGTTCGTAAATTTCTACGAAAAAGTTCTTTGGAGAGGTTTTAACGAACAATTCTTAAAATCTATGTACTTTTTCATTGGATACATGAACTTTTTTGGTTCAGTGAATGTTACTTGAACACTCAGAAAAAAACAAGAGTTTGTACCCAAGGTGTCTACTACAATGCCATCGTTTACTTTTGTTTGCCAGCGTCTTATTGTTCTAAATGACAATTTCCCACTTTGCTTTGTTGCCCCCACCGTGAATCGAACTGACACTGCTATGACTGCTGAGCGGAGATGGTAACCATCAGGCCATTGCGTACTTATGCTTGCCGGCGTCTAATGGCAACTTTGGTCAATATGTAGTTGTGTACGTAATATTTTTGCTTTTAGATCACTTTTTCTTAATATAAGTAAATTATTCTTATTTATTGATTTGAGTACGTCATAGTTTTGTTTTAAGAACACTTTTCCTTAATATAAGTACTTTGTTCTTATTTGAAGCCTTTTGCATCGCAATTTTATAAACAAGAACGAAAACTTCTTATTCTAAGAATATTTAAGACCGAAAAGTTCTTAAAATTTTTAGAATGCCAAAGGATAAATCTAAGAACTTTTTCTTAATTTTAGAATTGTATTTTTCTCTGAGTGAATGGAAAAACAACGTTGGAAATCGGAAAACGGATTTGATCTCGAATGAGATTCAAATGTACTTCCAACATAAATGTTTATTGGGATTTAAGCATTTCTCATGCTGCTGCTTTGGCTTTTCGATATTTTTTTCAAACACAGCATCAGCACATTTTCGATGCTTATGCTAATACTTACCTATTGCTTAAGCATTTTGAAACCTGACTTTTTATTATTTTTTTATCCCCCAGACGACGACAAAGCATCGTATAAGTGTCAGTATGGACGCTTATGGCACGCTTACGGGGAATAGTTTTTCCCGAAAGAAGATGTGAAAATGATGAGAAAGGGATAACTTCGGCCATGAAATTCAACTTCTTGAAGTAAGTTTATCGGCACTTCCACGGTAGAAAATGTTTGCTGGGTATTGGTTTCTCTTTGGCATTTACTACCTACATAAGACCGCTTCTAACTGGTTATAATACCCGTAGATATAACCTACAAAAACCACATCTAATTGGAGTTAGCACCCATTTAAACTATTCATTCAACAGCGTAGCAAAATTTTTAAGGTGTGTGTCTGTGCTAGTCCCCATCAAATGTTGCTTCGTTAAATTTTGCTCGTTCATTTTCTACGTTGTTGTAGCAGTTATCAGGGCTAGAACTTTACTACGATAAAAAAGTAAATGTCCTATCAACCCCTAACCCCAAGATTAGCTACGATCATATACCCTACCAAACAGCGCAAGCCAAGTTGAAAAAAAATCAAAAATTAGTGCTGTGCAATACCAAAAATAAAAAAATAAAAAAAAAAACTAATGGCGGCGATATACCTACAGGTTATCATCATAACCTCTAACGAGATTTTTTAGCCGAGCTTCTCTTTCCAACTTGTGGTGTGTTGCTTTTTGAGTTTTTCCTACAAGTTGGCGGGACCTACAGTTTTTTGCCGACTCCGAACGGCACTTGCAAAGCAAATGAATTTTTTGCTGAGAAGCTTCTCATGGCAGAAATACACCCGGAGAGTTTGCCAAACTACTGCCGAGGGGCGACCCCGTTTTAGAAAAATTCTTTTTCTAAATAATTTTTGATGTTACTTTTGCCGGGCATCGAACCGCCACGACTTGGTGTAGAAGGCCGAACACTTAACCGCTACACCACGGCGGCCGCCAACTGACCAAAAATAACTGTCGGGAAAATTAAGCATCGAAATACCAACGCAAAATTCGATAAAATCGATAGTTCCATAATTTCCAAGTCCAACATGGATTGAAAAGGCTCTTCGTTGAACAAAATTATCTACCATTCTATCCATCTTTTTGGGAAACGCGACCTGGTACATGCAGTGAAAAATACAATTCTAAAATTAAGAAAAAAATTCTTAGATTTATCCTTTGGCATTCCAAAAATTTTAAGAACTTTTCGGTCTTAAATACACAGAGCAAAAAATGGCTAATAAAATAGAACAAAAGTCGTATGATATGAAGTCTGATTTTCTTCAAGAAGAAGTTCTTTTTATATTTGAAGAGAAAATCTTATTAATGTTTACAAAGGGAAATCTTGCAAAAACGAACCGACTTCTCAGGGATCCAAACAAGAGGATATGAATTATTAATATTTTCAAAGAGAAATCATGCAAAAAACGAACTGATTTCTGTTTGATAGTATTATTAATAAGATGATCTTAGGGTTCCAAACAAGTAGATATGACTTATTAACTGATTTCTGCATAATTGTATGTATTAATAAGATGATCTTAGGGTTCCTAACAAGAAGATTTGACTTATTAATGTTTTCAAAGGGAAATCTTGCAGAAAACGAACTGATTTCTTAGGGTTCCTAACAAGAAGATTTGACTTATTATTGTTTTCAAAGGGAAATCTTGCAGAAAACGAACTGATTTCTTAGGGTTCCAAACAAGAAGATTTGACTTATTAATGTTTTCAAAGGGAAATCTTGCAGTTAACTGTTTATTAGTATTAATAAAATTATCTCCGCATTTGGGAGTTAACTTGAGCATAATCTTCATTATAAACTCCCAAAAATGAAGAAGATTTGAGCGGCCACAACAAAATGTTCGCTGGCAACACTCTTCAGATAAATAAACAAAAACTGCAAGAAAACGCATATTTCTTGCAGTTTCCCGCTATTTGCCGCTAGCAATAGTAAAGGCAACTACCCAAATTTCGATTTACCGCTACTGCACACTAGAGTCGCTATAAAATAAGCGATTCCCAGTGACATCTAGCTTTAAATAGCGAGTAATACAACACAAAGCACTAGATGGCACGATTGTTAATCTTCAATTTTGTGTGTATCAGGGTAAAATTTGGATCTTCAATTTTGTGTGTTTCAGGGTAAAATATGGATCTGATTAAAGAAGATTTATTGAAGATAATCTCCGTGTGTGTGTCCATAGCATTAGGGTTCCTAACAAGAAAATTTGACTTATTAATGTATTCATAAAGAAGTCACATATTATTGCCGGCAGCCATCTATCTCCCCGCAATCTTCCTCACATTGCCTACCACACTTGCCATATTGCCTCCACCGCGAATCGAACTAACCTTTGAATGCTGAACACAGGTGTTTACCATCGAGCCATCGTGTACTTCTGCTTCCCAGCGTCTAATTGCAGCTTTGTTCTACATGATGGAATCCTAAGAAATCAGTTCGTTTTGTGCAAGATTTCCCTTTGAAAACATTATAAGTTAAACCTTCTTGTTTGGAACCTAAGATCATCTTATTAATACCTACAATTATACAGAAATCAGTTAATAAGTCATATCTTCTTGTTTGGAGCCCTAATATGGCTGATACATTAGCGCAAATTCTGAATTAACTGCGCTTTTGGGAGTTAACTTGAGCATAATCTTCATTATAAACTCCCAAAAATTAAGAAGATTTGAGCAGTTTTAAAAAATTTTCACTGGCAACACTCTGTACATTAATAGACAACAACAGCAAGAAACACTAGGATATTAAGAGTAGCTGACAGATAGGCTTCGCGCTGGTTTGTAAAATCAGATTTTCGACAGCTAGATGTCGCCGAGGTAGGTAAGAATATGGTGCAATAACAACCAAAGTAGTAATTCTGAATGTTAATCTTCAATTTTGTGTGTATCAGGGTAAAATTTGGATCTGATTAAAGAAGATTTATTGGAGATAATCTCCGTGTGTGTATCCATAGCATAAGATCATATTATTAATACTAATAAACAGTTATCTGCAAGATTTCCAGTTGAAAACATTAATAAGTCAAATCTTCTTATTTGGAACCCCAAGAAATCAGCTCGTTTTCTGCAAGATTTCCCTTTGAAAACATTAATAAGTTAAATCTTCTTGTTTGGAACCCTAATGCTATGGATACACACACGGATATTATCTCCAATAAATCTTCTTTAATCAGATCCAAATTTTACCCTGATACACACAAAAATAAAGATTAACAGCATTGAGAATTACTCCGGTTTTACATTTGTCAAATATTGCTTTCAACTCTGCTGGCGTTCTCTTTTGTGTTTTCTATTCGTGTCTACACTTGTCAATTTTTCTTGAAAGCAATTATGAAACAAAATATGGGGGTACAAGGAGGAGTGAAAGAGATAGCAAGAAAAACTTGAAACGAGTTGACGGTACGCTTTCAAGTGTACTCTTCCCCTCGCTTCTCACCCCCTTCGCCTATGGCGCGGCAGAATTGAATTCAAGACTTGAATAATGTAAAAAGGGTATTACTACTTTGATTGTTATTGCACCATATTCTTACCAACCTCAGCGACATCTAGTTGTCGAAAGTTGGATCTTACAAACCAGCGCGACGCCTATCTGTCAGCTACCCTTTATTTCCTAGTGTTTCTTGGTGTTGCTGTCTATTTATGTACAGAGTGTTGCCAGTGCAAATTTTTTAAAACTGCTCAAATCTTCTTAATTTTTGGGAGTTTATAATGAAGATTATGCTCAAGTTAACTCCCAAAAGCGCAGTTAATTCGGAATTTGCGCTAATGTATCAGCCGTATAAGATCATCTTATTAATACATACAATTATACAGAAATCAGTTAATAAGTCATATCTTCTTGTTTGGAACGCTAAGATCATCTTATTAAAATACGAATTTTTTTGTCTTTAATCTTTTTTAATCTTTTCTTATTAATAACACATACATATAAATAGAAATCGAAAAAGAAATAAGAAGAAATTGCACTTAATAATATCAATAAGAATTTCCTCGTTAAACCAAATAGATTTGTGTATAGTTTTTTTTTCGTTTCCGTCGTTTCAACTACTCCTGAGCCCAAAAACCGCTCATAAAGACAATCCTATTAATTTTATTAGGCATTTTTGGATCTGTGTATTCTTAGAATAAGAAGTTTTCATTCTTGTTTTTAAAATGGAGATGCAAAAAGCTTCAAATAAGATTAAAGTACTTATATGAAGGAAAAGTGTTCTTAAAAGAAAACTATGACGTACTCAAATCAATAAATAAGAATAATTTACTTATATTAAGAAAATGTGTTCTTAAAACAAAAATATTACGTATTGAACAAAGCTGCAACTAGACGCCAGTAAGCATAAGTACGCCATGGCCTGATGGTTACCATCTCCGTTCAGCAGTTCGATTCTCGGTGGGGGCAACAAAGCAAAGTGGGAAATTGACATTTAGAACGAAGCTGTAATTAGACGCTGGCAAGCAAAAGTAAACGATGGCATTGTAGTAGACACCTGAATTTAACTTTCTGAATTTTTACTTACTGAATGTTTAGATAGGAGATAATGGTTAAGTGAAAAACTCGTTTCACGAAGCATTGGTTCATTTTTCGGAACAAATATCCGGTGGTTGCCTGAACCGTGGCAACATTCCACGGTACGAAACTAATGTAATGCCAAGTCCTTCTGCGTAGGCGGCCTTCTGATTTTAAAAATTACTTTAAATTTTGCACTTACACGGTTTTGTACCCAAACAATAACACATCAAATAAAAGGTAATTCAATTACCTACCCAATGGAAAAAAAAATTTGAAAATCGGTTCATTAGTTTTTGAGAAATTTTGATTTCAAAAAACGCTTTAAATGAATTTTGACCCTTAATAACTCTGAAAATAAAAAAAAATCTAATCATACGTATGCCATGATATATTCTGAATTTGGACTTTCTGAATATTTTCGCCTTGATTTTTACTTTCTGAAAGACAAATTCTGAAAAAATGTGTTTCTGAATTTTTGGTTTCTGAAAAATTTTTCTGAAGTTTTCCTTCTGACTTTTGGTTTCTGAATAAATTTTTCCGAAAAATGGTATTTCCGAATTTTTTCTGTCTGAATTTATGGGGGGCACCCGTCTAATTACAGCTTTGTTCTAAAAGCCAATTTCCCACTTTGCTTTGTTGCCCCCACCGAGAATCGACCTGACACTGCTATGACTGCTGAACGGTGATGGTAGCAATCAGGCCATTGCGTACCTATGCTTGCCGGCGTCTAATTGCAACTTTGGTCAATATGTATTTGTGTACGTAATATTTTTGTTTTAATACACTTTTTCTTAATATAAGTAAATTATTCTTATTTAATGATTTGAGTACGTCATAGTTTTGTTTTAAGAACACTTTTCCTTAATATAAGTACTTTGTTCTTATTTGAAGCCTTTTGCATCTCAATTTTAAAAACAAGAACGAAAACTTCTTATTCTAAGAATATTTAAGACCGAAAAGTTCTTAAAATTTTTAGAATGCCAAAGGATAAATCTAAGAACTTTTTCTTAATAGAATTGTATTTTTCTCTGAGAGAATGGAAAAACAACAATGGAAATCGGAAAACGGATTTGATCTCGAGTGAGATTCAAATGTACTTCCAGCATAAATGTTTATTGGGATTTAAGCATTTCTAATGCTGCTGCTTTGGCTTTTCGATATTTTTTTTTCAAACACAAGCAAAAGCAAACATGCTGCTTTTCAAGCATAACAGAATCAAAAGCACAGCATCAGCATATTTTCGATGCTTTTGCTAATACCCTGCAGCGAAACCCCAAACCAGTCAGAAACATACTAGTACTAGCTGACCCGGCAGACGTTGTCCTGCCACAAATTTATTTCCATGCATGTTTCTCTAACCCGATCCCTATATCTATTTTAATCCATATCCCTCTCTTCTTCGTATAGGAGGAACCACGCCCTCTTTTTCGTTATCCCCAGTTTTTTTGGAGGTGGCAGGGATTGATCTTATATAACCAATGATCTAAAGGTATGAAATTGGCACGCTTATAAGATAGTTGACTTAGATATACTACAGGGCATCGTAGCTGATTTGTTATAAGCAATAGCTTTAACCGCTTCGGTGCAGACACAGTACTTCTGTGTCCGAAAAGCCATCTGATGTGGACCCTGGAAAGTCCGAAACGCGTCATGGTATCCATCGCTGTGTAAATCTTTGTCAATTTTCTCTAAGTATCAAAATTTATAAAAATTTCGTAACATCAAAAATTAGAATACCCTAGTACTAGTAAAAAGTACAGCAGGTATAAACAATTTTCGAGCTAAGCTCCAATAGGAAACATTCATAATTGATAAATAAGTACACACCATAGGTAGAGCAAACCAATAATACACAAAAAAGTGGTATGAAGGAATGCAAATTAAAAACCTCAGTGTGCTTCTGCATAAATATGCACGCCTAATAATATACTCATATTCCGTGTATCATATGGAAAATATGTCGCGGCCTTATGTCTAAAGGTATGAAATTGGCACGCTCATAAGAAAGTTGACTTAGATATACAACAGGGCATCGTAGCTGATTTGTTATAAGCAATTGCTTTAACCGCTTCGGTGCAGACACAGTACTTCTGTGTCCGAAAAGCCATCTGATGTGGACCCTGGAAAGTCCGAAACGCGTCATGGTATCCATCGCTGTGTAAATCTTTGTCAATTTTCTCTAAGTATCAAAATTTATAAAAATTTCAGTGGTCTAACCTAAATACTTCCAGAGATATGGACTATAAGTATGACATTCGAATGGGATGTGCCATGCCCCGTTTTTCGATAACTCGAGTTTTTTGGGAGGTGTTAGGGATCGATCCAATATAAACCCTCACCAAATTTCAGTGGTCTAACATAAATACTTGAAGGGATATGCACTATGAAAGGTTTGCTTCGTATGGGAGGTGCCACGCCCCTTTTTCGTTATTCCCATTTTTTTTGGAAGTGGTAGGATCGATCTCGTACAACCCCTCACCAAATTTCAGTGGTCTAACCCGAATACTTCCAGAGATACGGATAATGAAAAATTCCATTTGTATGGGAGGTGCCACGCGCCCTATATATTTTAAAATATTTTTTAGCCCGTGACCATTCCTGGAAGATATCCAGTGCGTGTGTAAAATTTGGTTAAGATCGGCTCATTCGTTTAGAAGCCAAGTTCGTCTATAGTTACATAATTTGAATTTTACATATATGTACCCTGCAGTCAAATTTCGAACTACTTAGCAAACATACTAGTTCCTTGACTAACCATTTTGTGGAATATGCATACCAGTTCATTGTTGATTAGTTTTAAAACCAGTCAATGCCAAACTACTCAGCGAAAATTCTAGTTCATTGACTATACATTTTATGGTGTATTCATACTAGTTCATTTCTGATCACCTTTAAACCATTCAATGTCGAACTACTCAGCAAACAATATAGTTCATTGACTATACATTTTGTGTTGTATTTACACTAGTTCATTGCTGATTAGCTTCAAACCAGTCAAGGACAAACTCCTCAGCAAACAATATAGTTCATTGACTATACATTTTGTGGTGTATTCATACTAGTTCGCTTCTGATCACCTTTAAACCAGTCAATGTCGAACCACTCAGCCAACAATATAGTTAATTGACTATACATTTTGTGGTGTATTTATACTAGTTCATTGCTGATTAGCTTCAAACCAGTCAAGGCCAAACTACTCAGCAAACAATATAGTTCATTGACTATACATTTTGTGGTGTATTTATACTAGTTCATTTCTGATCCACTTTAGACCAGTCAATGTCGAACTACTCAGCAAACAATATGGTTCATTGACTATACATTTTGTTGTGTATTTATACTAATTCATTGCTGATTAGCTTCAAACCAGTCAAGGCCAAACTACTCAGCAAACAATATAGTTCACTGACTATACATTTTGTGGTGTATTCATACTATGCTTTAAACCATTCAATGCCAAACTACTCAGCGAAAATTCTAGTTCATTGACTATACATTTTGTGGTGTATTCATACTAGTTCATTTCTGATGACCTTTAAGCCAGTCAATGCCAAACTACTCGGCAAACAATGTAGTTCATTGACTGTACATTTTGTGGTATATTCATACTAGTTCATTTCTGATTAGCTTTAAACCAGTCAATGCCAAACTACTCAGCAACATTATAGTTCTTCGACTAAATATTTTGTGGTGTATTCATACTAGTTAACTTCTGACTACCCTCAAACTAATCAATTCCAAACTACTCAGCAGACACCTAGCTCGTTTACTATACATTTTATGGATGTTGATTACCCTTAAACCAATCAATGCCAATCTAATCAGAAAACATACTAGTATACAACTATAATTTGCTGGGCGAAATCATACTAGTCAGAAAAATCCTGATTCGTACTAGTATGCAAGTATGTACGAATCTCGGGTTGAAATCATACTACACCTTTTTCAGTTTATATTCAGAAAGTTTTCAAAATATCAATTGTAATTTTCTGAAAATCAAATGGAAATTCTGAATATTAATTGTAATTTTCTGAATATAAATTGTTACTTTCTGAATATAAACTGAAAAAGTTGTAGTCAGATAAAGTCTAATCTATTTTAGAAAAATACTAATTAGAAAAATTCCATTTCATACTACCCGTGCAGTCAAATTCCGAACTACTCAGCAAACATACTAGTGCATTTTATGTTACCATGGACCAAGTGTGATGACATCACAATCAAATGCAAGAAAAGAAGGAAGTAATGCTTGTGGCAAGGTGCATTGGCCACGGTGTGTGCATTGGCGTGTAAGCCCGGAGCTTCAGCCTCGTGGTATTCGATGACGTGATCAATACACCACATTACCCTCCTCAGTCAATGGCTAAACAGTATAATTCCTATTTGCACACAGGGACTTTCATACACAACAAAAAAACAATGAGTATAATAATTGCATTTGCTTGCCACACTTCACTAATATGACCCCTTTACACTTACCTCTTATGCCTTGCAGCTCATCTAAGAAGATTTGGTGGCTGCCTCGAAACCCGCCCTTCCATTGGCCTCTTTGATGTTATCAAGGCCCCACATACTTTACCACAATTACACCATGTCTCAAACCAAATAGAAACAAACTAGTTAACCATCTTTTTAATTATTATTAACAAAAGAGATTCCGTCCATTACAAAATTATTTCTTAGTCTATTTTGACTTTTAAAACAAAAATACCCAAAGAATTTTCGTTTAGTACCAAATTTTATGAAATCAGTTTTAAATACAATGCTTTTTTTTGATTATTAAAAAATAGATATGCATTCAAGATGGTAATACGTTAAAAAAAATTAAAACAAGTAAGGAAAGCTGTCTTCGGCTGTGCCGAAGGCTAAATACCTTTCATGAATAAGCGTCACGATTTTCACTGTTTGATCCCCAGTACAGCCTGTGTGAATTTAACTTTAGCTCATACCGAAATTATCGGAGCTATCGATTATATGGGGACGATGTGTTATATTGGTCCAATCTCATTAATTTTTAACATCGACATTCCACATTCTAAAATAGCAACATTTACGAAATTTCACGTTCCTACCTATATAATTACAGGAGTTATCTACCAAAATCCGTTTATCGGAACAATCGATTGTATGGGGGCTATGTGAAATATTTATCCAATCTCGATGATTTTCAACATCGATATTTCACATATAAAAAAAGCAATACGTCCAAACTTTCACGTTTCTACATGTTTAATTGCAGGAGTTATAGCCCAAAATCCGTTTATCGGAATAATCGATTGTATGGGAGCTATGTGAAATATTTATCCCATCTCTATGAGTTTCAACATCGATATTTCACATATAAAAATAGCAATACTTACAAAATTCCACGTTCCTACGTGTTTAATTACAGGAGTTATAGCCCAAAATCCGTTTATCGGAATAATCGATTGTATGGGAGCTATGTGAAATATTTATCCCATCTCTATGATTTTCAGCATCGATATTGCACATATAAAAATAGCAACACTTATAAAATTTCACGTTCCTTCGTGTTTAATTACAGGAGTTATAGCCCAAAATCCGTTTATCGGAATAATCGGTTGTATGGGAGCTATATGTTATATTGGTCCGATCTTGCTGGTTCCGACAAATGATTCCTATATTGGAAAATGGTGGCCGCATACCAAATTTCAGCCAAATATCTCAAAAACTGAGGGACTAGTTTGCGTTCAAACAGACAGACAGACAGACAGACAGACAGACAGACGGACAGACGGACAGACGGACATGATGGGTCTATCTCTTCTTCTTCTCATATTTACAAACATCGGACCAAAGTTATAATACCATTTCATGTTCATGAAAGGTATAAAAACCACGCAACTTCTTAACATTTTAATGTGTTTAGTATGAAACCCAAAAAAACGACCCAATTTGAACACTGCGTTGAACCATGCAGCGACATCTGTTTCTGAAAAATTGGCTTGTACGCAGCTACGATAAAAACCAATTCAACACAGAATGAAAATATCGCGCTAGGGGGGAAATAAACAAAAAGGAGATACCTATAAATTATGGTGGAATTAATAAGATGAGATATAAAATATGGTGGAATTAATAAGATTGTAAAGGAGGTACCACGCCCCCCTAATATTTTGTTTTGATTTTAATACATGACCTGCGCGTGGTAATAACAAACAAACCCCCCAAAGGAAGTATATAATTTGGTTCAGCCGTTTTCGAGTTTTAGCGTGACGACTGAACACCATTTCATTTTTATATATGTATGTAGATTAACAACCAAAATAATTAAAGATTGTATGGGAGGTACCACGCCCCCTTTATCGATAACCCCAAGTTTTATGGGTGAGAATGGTGTTGTTATCCTATATCTCTATACCAATTTTCATGTTCCTACCTTAAACACTTTTGAAGATATTCACCTTGAAAAATTCAGTTTGTATGGGAGGTGCCACGCCCCCTTTTCCGATTACCCCTTCTTTTATGTGTAAGAAGGCTTTTGATACCATATAGGTCTATACCAATTTTCAGGTCCCTACCTTGAACCCTTTCACAGATATTCTGCTTAAAAAATTTAGTTTGTATGGGAGGTACCACGCCCCCTTATTGGATAACCCCCGGTTTTATAGGTGAGAGTGGTGCTATTATCCTGTAGCTCTGTACCAATTTTCATGTTCCTACCTTAAACACTTTTGAAGATATTCAACTTGAAAAATTCAGTTTGTATGGGAGGTGCCACGCCCCCTTAATATTTTGTTCTGATTTTAAGACACGACCTGCGCGTGGTAATAACAAACAAATCCCCAAAAGGAAGTATTTCATTTGGTTCAGCCGTTTTCGAGTTTTAGCGTTACAATTATACACCATTTCATTTTTATATATATAGATATAGATTAACAACCAAAATAATTAAAGATTGTATGGGAGGTACCACGCCCCCTTTTTCGATAACCCCAAGTTTTATGGGTGAGAATGGTGTTGTTATCCTATATCTCTAGACCAATTTTCATGTTCCTACCTTAAACACTTTTGAAGATATTCACCTTGAAAAATTCAGTTTGTATGAGAGGTGCCACGCCCCCTTTTCCGATTACCCCTTCTTTTATATGTAAGAAGGCTTTTGATACCATATAGGTCTATACCAATTTTCAGGTCCCTACCTTGAACCCTTTCACAGATATTCTGCTTAAAAAATTTAGTTTGTATGGGAGGTACCACGCCCCCTTATTGGATAACCCCCGGTTTTATAGGTGAGAGTGGTGCTGTTATCCTGTAGCTCTGTACCAATTTTCATGTTCCTACCTTAAACACTTTTGAAGATATTCAACTTGAAAAATTCAGTTTGTATGGGAGGTGCCACGCCCCCTTAATATTTTGTTCTGATTTTAAGACGTGACCTGCGCGTGGTAATAACAAACAAATCCCCCAAAGGAAGTATTTCATTTGGTTCAGCCGTTTTCGAGTTTTAGCGTTACAATTATACACCATTTCATTTTTATATATATAGATTTTGCAGCGTATGTATGTAGTATGTACATATGTAAGCTAACTTACATTGGTTTCGATTTTGCTAACATTCAAATTGGATTCAGTTTTGGATTATTATTTTTTTGATACATTTTGGTACATACATATGTACATATTTGTTTCTATAAATATTTTTTTTTTTGCCTTGAAGATTCCCTAGTAAAAATCAGCTGTTTAGGTAGACATTAAGGGGGGTTCTTATTATTGTTCGGTAGTTTTAATAAAAACTTTAAAATATACATTTGTAAATTTTTTTTGACATACTTAAAAGTCAAAATAGACTAAGAAATAATTTTGTAATGGACGGAATCTCTTTTGTTAATAATAATTATAAAGATGGTTAACTAGTTTGTTTCTATTTGGTTTGAGACATGGTGTAATTGGGGTAAAGTATGTGGGGCCTTGATAACATCAAAGAGGCTAATGGAAGGGCGGGTTTAGAGGCAGCCACCAAATCTTCTTAGATGAGCTGCCAGGCATAAGAGGTAAGTGTAAATGGGTCATATTAGTGAAGTGTGGCAAGCAAATGCAACTATTATACTCATTGTTTTTTTGTTGTGCATGAAATTCCCTGTGTGCAAATAGGAATTATACTGTTTAGCCATTGACTGAGGAGGGTAATGTGGTGTATTGATCGCGTCATCGAATACCACGAGGCTGAAGCTCCGGGCTTACACGCCAGTGCACACACCGTGGCCAATGCACCTTGCCACAAGCATTACTCCCTTCTTTTCTTGCATTTGATTGTGATGTCATCACACTTGGTCATGGTAACATAACAGATAAAATGGCGCCCAACGTGGGGCCCGATTGAAGGAAAACTGTTCGTTTTCAAGTCGTGGTTTCAGTTTCAGGATTCCCTCTTGGAATCCGCTCGTCTGTCCGCTTTAAATGTGAATTTTTCAAGATTTTTAGACTTAGATTTTTTTTTGGTTTGATGTTGTATTTGAGCAATTTTTTTTGGGATGCGAATCATTTTCAAAGGAATTGACGATCCTACAGGCTAGATGCCTCAAGATTCGTACCGCGTTAAAGTTTCGTATTCAGGAAATTTTTCAAGCACAGCATTTTCCTTGTTTTTGTGCCTACATTTTTGCGTGATATACCTATTTTTTTTGGAAATGTCACTAAGGCTTAATGCCAGTTGACTTACCAGGGGTTCACGTCAGGCACATAACAAGAGAAAAGAAATTACATTTTTCAAATAATTAGTTCATCTCAAACTCAACTTCGAGATGCCAAGCTCCTTAAATATTTTGTTTAGTTTTTATAGTTTTGGGGAGGATTTCGAAAATTTCGGAAAGTGTGGTTTTTAAGACAATTCACAACCGGTATTTCTTCCCCAAAATGTTGCGTGCCATAACACAATAATACTCCTCTACCACTTTAACTTCATGCCACCTTACCACAACAGAAACTTCCATGGTCTCAAACCAAAATATTTTAATGATTTTTTTTTATATACAACCGTTTTAATAAAACTTCTTTTTTTTGCGTTTGAGAATATAGTTCAATGCGTGAAAGGGTTTAAATTTTTTTTTGTGTTGACATAAAAAGTTTTTTTTTGAAACATTTTGGTTTCTATATTTTCTTTCTCCCTGGTCTTTTTTTAATGCGAGTTTATTACCATTTTTTTTCTTATCGGGAATAAATATGCCACTACTTCCTAGTGGCGAGCACACACCTTTGCAAACCCACTGTAGATATCGTGTGCAGAAAGCCGATTTCCCATAGGTACAACGTACTCGTTACTGCCTGCAACCACCGCTTTCATAGGTACTGCCTATTGTCCTGGCTAAAGAATAATTCTTCTTGCCTCTTGTGCAGAGCACCTTGTAGTAGTAGGGAATTCCATCAAAACACCGGTGTTAATACCAGATTACAAGCCATGCTGCCAGGAAACTCGGGTAATACCAGTGGGAATAATAATAAACCACCTAGATCCAGTGGTGAATCGCAGCGGGAGCTGCAACAAAGATTGGAAAACGCCAACACCGAACCAGTCGACGGAGCATGTGTTTGCGAAACAGCACCAGAAAATGATGATGACACGCGTATCGGGAACATGGTTTCTGCTATTGTTTCAGCAAAGTCAGCAACGGCTTTTGAGGGCATAGAAGATCGCGTAGCCCAAATGGTAGAGCAGGGGATAGAAAGCTCTTTATCTAACTTCCTACAAAGATTGAACATTAACCCTGCACCACCAGGCCCTGTTGCAAACGACATTAGCCAACCTGCTAATTTTTCTTCAGGCCAACACCCCGCTAATAGGTCAACACCAGTATGGCCTAGAGATGCACCTCCGTTGTTCAGCCAGAGCAACTTAAACTTTAACCATAATATTGACCAACTGCGGTTCAGCGATATTTCAACCATCCCCTATACCGGTAGGATCGCGCAGCTGATCTCTAGTTGGGACGTGAAGTTTGACGGTACGTCGCGGTTGTCCGTTGATAGTTTTTTGTCCCGAATAGAGCTACTCGTTATCGATACCCTTAACGGTAATTTTAACCTTTTATGTGAGCACATACAAAGCTTGTTTAGTAATGAAGCTAAAGATTGGTACTGGCGTTATCGCAGGTCTGTCGATCGCGTAACCTGGCCAGCTTTGTGCCAAGCTTTAAGGACTAATTTTCAGCCGCATAAGAGCGATTTTGATATAAAGGAATCGATTCGCGCTCGGAAGCAGGGCCAAAGTGAAGGTTTCGATGACTTTCGTAATGCCACCTTGAAAATAGCAGAACCTCTTGAGACTCCCCTTTCGGAAATAGAACTGCTTGAAATAATGAAGCACAATTTGCGGCCACGTATACGGCAACAGCTTCTCTTCGTCCCTATCCACTCTTTGGCAGAGTTGCGCAGGCTCTGTTTGAAAGGTGAAAGTCTGGCCAACGAACTAGCTAAGACAACGCCTTTCTCGCAACCCAATAACCCCCGACAATTACCCAGGCGACAGGTAAATGAAGCCTACCTGGAGTTAGATTTTGATGAGCATAGCACACAAAGAGAGTTTGCAGAAGTAGACGCAGTTTCTCAGTCAGCTACGAAGCTAAAACCTGGTTGCTGGAATTGTAATAAAGATGGGCATAGATACTATGACTGTCTTGAAGACCGAACTGTGTTTTGCTACGGCTGTGGCGCACCCAATACATATCGACCTAAATGTCCCAAATGCAGTCCGGGAAACTGCAAAGTGAGCGAGGAATCACAACAGATACCTCGCCACGACAGCAAGCGCTAAACAGCGATAACGTACGCATACAAACGCAAATCCAAACCAGTGGCGCAAACTCAAGTATACGCACTGGTGACCCCCAGTTTCATGCTAATACATTACTAAAGGAAATAATTCCATATGACGTACGGTTGAAAAGATACAATGAGGTAAAGAACAGAATATTTAGTTCAAATTGCGCTATATCCGACAGTCCAAAGCGTTCTTCCCTACGGATGAAAAATTTTTGGAACAAAGTAAAAGCAAACAGAAGGAATTTGAAAAAAATAATTTGTTCACTATAGCATAAAGACAATGACTTAAGACCATATGCCAGAGTTAAACTACTAGAAGGGGAGCATCTAGGCTTATTAGACAGTGGTGCGCAAGTGTCGTGCTTAGGCGGTCTGATGGCAAAAGAAGTTGCCCAACAGCAGTTGCGAAAGCATAAAATTCCAATTTGTACTGCTGATGGAAAAACTCAAGTTGTTTTCGGTACTGTAGATCTTAACGTTCAATATAAAGATAGATCAGAGGTGATAACGTTTTTCGTTGTCCCCAGTATATCCCAAGATTTGATATTGGAAGTCGATTTCTGGATTAAATTCAATATCGCGCCCAATATCATATCTGAGATTTCCTTTGACCAAGGTTGTGTGGTCGACAATAACTCTCTTTCGTTGAATGATAAGCAACAACAGCAATTAAATTTGATTAAGAATAGGTTCCCAAGTTTCGAAAAAGAAGGTTTGGGAAAAACGTCCTTAATGGAGTTCGAGAATCAACTCGAACCCAATGTCCGCCCGATAAAGCAGCGATATTTTCCAATTTCACCAGCTGTCGAGAAACTCGTACATGCCGAAATTGATGAAATGATTAAGTTAGGCGTAATCGAGGAAGCTCCGAACAGTCCATGGTCCAGTCCGGTGGTGTTAGTGAAAAAGCCAGGTAAACTCCGTCTGTGTCTGGATTCACGAAAAGTAGACAGCGTTACCGTCAAGGACGCTTATCCCCTTCCTCATATTGATGGAATTCTAAGCAGAATACCCAAGGCGAAATTTATTAGTTCTCTCGATTTAAGGCGTGCCTTTTGGCAAATTCCCCTCGCTGAACAGTCCCGAGATTACACCTGTTTTACCGTCCCTAATCGTCCGTTATACCGATACCGTGTAATGCCTTTCGGTCTTTGTAACGCCCCACAAGCGCTTTGTCGTTTGATGGATCGCGTAATACCTCCCAATTTGAGAAACCAAGTATTTGTCTATTTAGACGATCTTTTAGTTGTGTCAGAAGATTTTGAGACACATATGTCCGTCCTAGCTGAAGTTTCTTTGCATTTAAGGAAAGCAGGATTGACCATAAACGTCAACAAAAGCAGATTTTGTATAAAAGAAGTCAAGTATCTGGGATATATTGTGGGCAAGGGAACCATACGTACCGACCCCGAGAAGATCTCTGCCGTAACTCAATACCCGGTTCCAACGAATGTCAAGCAGGTTAGACGATTCCTGGGAATGGCGGGTTGGTATCGCCGTTTCGAACCGGAGAACTTCGCTGCGTTGACAAGCCCACTCACGAATTTACTTAAGAGATCAAAGTGTTTTGACTGGAATGACGATGCTCAGCAGGCATTCAACACACTGAAAGAAAAACTTTGTACTGCCCCTGTTTTGGCTAGCCCCGATTTTAGCAAACCATTCATAATCCAGTGTGATGCCAGTAAGCTAGGAGTTGGTGCGGTATTAGTCCAAAAGAACGCCGAGAATGCAGTGGCGCGCCTTCCATATAAGCCGAAAAGCCCGGCTTGCCTAGCTAATCCCCTATGAGCTACAATATGTATGTTCATTTGGCTTCTTAAAAGGATATCCGGTTTTTATTTCCCTGCCTGCCACCTACTACCTAATAGCTGTTAATAGCATGGAAACATACCTACAGCTTTTCCTGCCACCTGCCGGCTGATAGCTCATTTACATAAAATTATTTCAGTGCGTGATGGCCATCTCTTACTTACTTACTTAAAACAGCCTTTAACCTCCTAGGCAATGACGGCCATCTCGCTTTTACTTATTGGCTTTTACGGGGCTTTCAAAACCAGTACGAATCTGCGTGCTGAAGCAATTGTTTTTTTTTTTGAATTTGGAAGTAATTTTATATGAAACTTTGAAGCTGGCTTCTAGCTGGTGTTACCGTACGATAAAACGAAAATGAAATTTGTTTTGTATGTATCTACAATTTTAAAGTGCAAAGCGCGCTACTCAAAAATTATTGGCGCATATTTTAAAGTAGAAAAAAAGAATTCAATAGTGGTAGGTGCTGTAATTTTTTTTTATTTGCTAGGCACTATAAAACTTAAAAAATATATTTAAGATTTCTTAGCTTTTGCAATGTACCTAAATGGGAAATAGTGCGAATAAAACGTTTCCCTTGGATTGGAAAAGCTTACATAATCTGCCAACAATAACGTGCCTATTAGCGGAACCTAAAAGTTTAAAATTTTCCCCGTCTGCAAAAGTCGATAAATATCCTGAACTCTTCTTTGTCTGAAATGTTCTCTGGCAGCAGTAAGTGCTTTCGTTGGGGTTATAAAGACTGGGGCTTGCCTCGGTTGATACTCGTAGGCACGCCACTGCGAGAATGATGAAGTTCCTTTAGCATATTTTTCCCAATAGTTGAATAAAGCGCAAAGTAACTATAGTGTAACAGAGCTCGAATGGTTAGCCGCTTTGCTTAGCTTGAAGAAGTTCCGAGCCTACGTAGAAGGACAAGAGTTCACTATAGTTACTGACCACGCTAGCTTGCAGTGGCTTATGCGACAAAGTGATTTATCCAGCCGACTAGCGCGCTGGTCTCTCAAACTACAAGGCTTCAAATTTAATGTTGAGCATAGGAAAGGTTCACTCAATGTAGTAGCTGATTGTCTGTCACGACAAAATTTCGAGGAAGTAGGTGAAGTCCGTGAAATTGAGATCCGTCCGTTAGTAGATCTACAGTCGTCCGAGTTTTTGTCCGCAGATTATAAAAAATTGATAAGTCATGTCCGTGAGAATGAAAGCAGATTACCTGACCCACAGGTAATCGACAACCTCCTTCATAAAAGGACTGAACATCCTGATGGCAATCCGGAGAGGGAATCATTTAACTGGAAGCTTTGGATTCCCAAATCTCTAGTTCCGGGTGTCATAGGAAATGCCCATAGTCCGCCAAATAAATCTCATGGTGGGATTGCGAAAACATTGGAAGATTGCGAAATAATTTTTATTGGCCAAATATGACAGTTGATGTCAAGAATCACGTCAACCAATGTGAAACTTGTAAGCAAAGCAAATCGCCCAATGTTACGCTAAGACCACCAATGTCCGCCCAATACACGGTACAAAGACCGTTTCAGAAATTGTATGTAGACTTTCTTGGACCCTACCCCAGATCCAAGCAAGGAAACATAGGAATATTCATTGTATTAGACCATTTAACTAAGTTTCCCCTTTTAAAAACTGTTAAAAAGTTCAACACTTCAGTTGTATGCGACTTCCTACGAGATAACGTCCTTAGTGTTTTCGGAACTTCCGAAATTGTAACGAGCGATAATGGAAAGCAATTTAGATCTGCGCAATTTAATAGTTTGTTGTCGGCTCGTGGGATAAGACATGTTTACACGGCCCTATATAGCCCGCAAGCCAATGCCAGCGAGCGTGTGAACCGCTCAATCATCGCCGGTGTAAGGGCTTACCTTAAAAAAGACCAATCATACTAGGACAGGAACATCCCTGAAATTGCTGAAGCTCTTCGAAGCGCATACCACCAAACAATCGGTGTATCCCCATATTATGCGTTGTTTGGGCAGCAGATGATGTCTCATGCAGGTGATTATCAGCTATTAAGGAAGCTCAAGACTCTAGACGACACTCTACTAGAACGAAGTGACAACCTGAAGCTCATAAGAAAGAAAATAGCTGAAAATATCTCAACAGCATTTGAAAATTCGTCCAAACGATACAATCTTCGAAGCTCTGATAAACGTTTCGCAATTGGCGACTTTGTGTTTCGGCGAAACTTTGCCCAAAGCGATGCCTCAAAGAAATTCTCGGCTAAACTTGCTCCAAAGTTTGTAAAATGTAGAGTGCTTGATATAAAAGGCAATTGTATGTACGTGTTGGAAGACGTCGACACTGGCAGAAAGGAAACTTATCACAGGAAAGACATCCAAGCTTGCAATTAGACCACACCGCACCTCATCTCTAGGTGTACCGCTGCACAAACGACAAAATTTTTTTTTTCTATTTTTTGGTTTGTTCCTGCTGCTACAAACGGTTCTTCCTGAGCTCGAAATAATTTTGTTGCCACCACTGTACAAACCTCGAAACAATATTAGCCTAAGTGTCTGTCAAAACCAGCTGACTCTGAACTGCGTTATCGACACACGAGGCTGACTCTAGGGTCCAATAACACTTCCGCGGAAATCTATCGTTCTTTTCCTGTGGAGCTTCGAAGCGTCAGTGTGAGTTTTGCTTAATAAATAAAAAAAAAAAAAGGTTAAGTTCTTTCATGACCAATCTTAACATAATATAGCCATCGTTAAAGGCTTTTATATAAAATTATAAACGTGGGTTCGCGTGAATTAACCACCATTTAAGGCCAGCGGCATCCTGCATCAAATATCCTCCATTTTTTCCGGCTATTAAATTGATTTAGGGTAAGTGTTCTGAGGTCCTTTTAATCAATAAATATTAGATTTCCCTATGTATATTTTTTCTAAACTAATTTCAAATCTCCCTTCTAAGACTGTGATGTGTTATTCTTTCGCAGATTCTTGCAAAATTTCCATCACACGAAAGTCTTCGTCATTACATTTCCCTGCTTGAGTAAAACCACCTGCAAGTCCCCCAAGACGCTCCAAAGTTCGCTTTAAGGCAACCGAAAACTTTCTGAACATTCATCCATCAGGATAATCACGATTGTCGCATCGAGTTCTACGACAACTTTAAAATTTAAGATCCACTTTTTTTTTTATTAACATAACCTAAAATAATTTTACTTAATGTATCATAATAATACTTAATGTAAGATGTTTTAATATAAATGAATTCTATTTCGAACCCAAAGGAAGAGTTACTTATGAATAACTAGAAAAATTGTGAATTTTAAGACCCATATTTTGGATTCGGTTATAACCTAATAAAATACACATGTAATTTAGTAGTCTTTATATACCTAGTTGCAACTCAAGCTAGAAGAAGTAGTTTAATTTTATCGATAACAAATAACTAAAGAAAAAAGAAAAAAGGAAAGGTTATAAACACATGAATTATTAAATTACTATCTTTTTACTTTAAAGAAAGTAATTACATGGGTTCCCATCTATTGTCGTAACCACTGTACGTAGTTCCTATATTTACAAAATATTCTTATTAGAATATATTTACTATTTGCTACAAATGATTCTGTTAGTTTTACTGCGAAACTGACCTACCTCAACAGCTGTTGATATTGTTGTTGTTATGCCTCGGTCTGTGAAATGTGTTCCAGCAGAAAATATCCGCTAGTCGAGAAGCAGTGGACAAGTTTGGGAGATTGGTTGCATCGAACAGAGAGTGCTAGTAGTTTTTTTTTTTTTTTTTGGTTTTGCGCGCTCTTTGCGTTTACATATTTACATACCTACATATTTTATTTTGATATAACTAACTATGGTTGCCATAAATTAAATTAACATGTCATTTTCATGAAGTACCCAAATTTGAGGTGTTTTTAATTAATGGTTGTCGGCTATGAAATAAAGCCAAAGTTAGGGAATCTTTCTACTACCGTCCATTGAGAACCACAAAACTATGCTAGGAGGCCTTCTACGCGAAGTCTTAGAGTTCCAAAAATATGCATACTAGCGTATATAAAACCGTATGAAATTTTTTTGATTCCCTAATTTTTTTTTATTTTTATACCTACATGCCTATTTACTTTTATTTATATATTTTGCAGCGTATGTATGTAGTATGTACATATGTAAGCCTAATATACATTGGTTTCGATTTTGCTAACATTCAAATTGGATTCAGTTTTGGATTATTATTTTTTTTGATATTTTCCGTTTAGTGCGTTGTCAACTCTGCGCATATTCGCGCGCACACATACATTTTTTTTGACATACTTAATAATGTGTATACCACGGATCTACGTGAAAGCGCGCCGACTTCTGTTGGTGAATTCTTAAGGTACGGGTACATCTAACGACACGACGCGACACGACCAAATAGTTGCCTATTTGATCAACATTGTTGTGTCGCGTCTTGTTGCGTGGTGCTGCTGTCGCTAGGTGTACTCTGCTACATATGCATCTCCCATACAAACTTTTTTCTCCAAGGTGAATATCTCTAAAAGGGACCTGAAAATTAGTACAGAGCTATAGGATAACAACACCATTCTCACCCATAAAACTGGGTGTTAACCAAAATAGGACGTGGCACCTCCCATACGAATAAAATACTTCATAGTCCATATCTCTGGAAGTATTCATGTTAGACCACTGAAATTTGGCAAGGGGTTATATGGGATCGATCCCTACCACATCCAAAAAAAAACTGGGGGTAACGAAAAAGGGGGCGTGGTACCTCCCATACGAATGAAATACTTCATAGTCCATATCTCGGGAAGTATTTAGGTTAGACCACTGAAATGTCATGAGGAGTTAAATAAGATTAATCCCTATCATCTCCAAAAAAAACTCGAGATAAACAAAAAGGGGGCGTGGCACCTCCCAAACGATGGAAACATTTCATAGTCCATATCCCTGAAAGTATTTACGTTAGACCACTGAAATTTCGTGAGGAGTTAAACAAGATTAATCCCTGCCACCTCCAAAAAAACTGGGGATAACGAAAAAGGGGGCGTGGTTCCTCCTATACGAAGGAGATAGGGATATGGATTAAAATAGATATAGGGATCGGGTTAGAGAAACATGCAGGGAAATAAATTTGTGGCAGGACAACGTCTGCCGGGTCAGCTAGTATATAAATAAAAGTAAATAGGCATGTAGGTATAAAAATAAAAAAAATTAGGGAATCAAAAAAAATTTCATACGGTTTTATATACGCTAGTATGCATATTTTTGGAACTCTAAGACGTCGCGTAGAAGGCCTCCTAGCATAGTGTTGGGGTTCTCAATCGACGGTAGTAGAAAGATTCCCTAACTTTGGCTTTATTTCATAGCCGACAACCATTAATTAAAAACACCTCAAATTTGGGTACTTCATGAAAATGACATGTTAATTTAATTTATGGCAACCATAGTTAGTTATATCAAAATAAAATATGTAGGTATGTAAATATGTAAACGCAAAGAACGCGGAAAACCAAAAAAAAAAAACAAACTACTAGCACTCTCTGTTCGATGCAACCAATCTCCCAAACTTGTCCACTGCTTCTCGATTAGCGGATATTTTCTGCTGGAACACATTTGACAGACCGAGGCATAACAACAACAATATCAACACCTGTTGAGGTAGGTCAGTTTCGTAGTAAAACTAACAGAATCATTTGTAGCAAATAGTAAATAAATTCTAATAAGAATATTTTGTAAATATAGGAACTACGTACAGTGGGTACGACAATAGATGGGTTCCCATTAATTACTTTCTTTAAAGTAAAAAGATAGTAATTTAATAATTCATGTGTTTATAACCTTTCCTTTTTTCTTTTTTCTTTAGTTATTTGTTATCGATAAAATTAAACTACTTCTTCTAGCTTGAGTTGCAACTAGGTATATAAAGACTACTAAATTACATGTGTAGACCTATTTAAAATGTTTTTATTATGTCGCTTTCGTCGTTCTTGTGCCCGGATTTTTGCATTCGATTTTAAACCAACTTCCTGTTGTGCTAGGGTCTTGAAATTTTCACCACAGTTCAGGTCGCGATGACAATGCAATATTATGGAAAAACAATTCCGATAAGTGGCGCGTGGGTCGCTATATTTTCAAAAATCGCATTTATGGTCCGATTTGGCTGAAATTCGAAACATGTATTACTACTATGAAAAGAAATATTTTCCTAAAAAAAAATTCCGTTAGGTGGAGCTGAGATCGGGGTAATAAAAACTGAAAATCCTAATTATGGACCGATTTAGCTGATATTTAGCGTGTGTATTACTTAATCAATTTCCAAATGTTCAAAAAAAAATTACACCCGCTAGGTGGCGCGTGAGTCGCTCTATTTACGAAATGCGAAGGTCTGTTTTCGGTGTCGATTAATTTGTTTTTCACCGAACTTCCCGTTGGAGTAGAATCTTGAAATTTTCATCGTCGTTTAGTTTTCTGGCCCCACGCAGTATAACAAAAAACTAAGTCCGATAGGTGGCGCACGGGTAGAGATATTTGAAAAGTTTCATTTCCAGAGATTTTGCTTTGGATTTTGAACTAACTTCCCATTGAGCTGGGGTTTTGAAATTTTCACCATCGTTCAGGTTTCGCTGACAATGCATTATACAAAAAAAAAAAAATCCAAAATATTGCTTTAATTGCAAAAGTCCCATTTATCGGCCTATCTTCCTTATTGCTATCTGAATATTTCGTACACATGCTATAATGCGCATGCTATAATGCGTTTTCAGCGCCATAAACAGCATCGAAATTTCGAATATTTCATCTGCATACATTTAGGCGCAGTCACTGTTGCACAAAGGAAAGATAATGTGCTTTATAATGCTTAACTCTTTCGGATATTCTATGCCATATGGCATAGTCTCATTTCAATGGCTGTTTTGTGACATTAAATTAAGGAACTAACTTTTTTTTAATTATGTATTTTTCTTTGAGGCTTTATTTCTAAAAATAAATAATAAAAATTTTGAGAGCTGTACCCAGTAAATTGCTATAATTAAAAACTCAAGGTTCTCTCTCGAGTTCGTTTTTTTGCACGAAAAAGTTACTTCATAAATGGGATTAAAAAAAATTAACACCATAGGACAGTTGAGTAAGGCTCTACGATTTTTTTCATTTCATACCATGCCATACGGCATAGATTTTACCCAACGGAAATAAAAAATTTTATTTGATGAAATAAAGTCTGCAGTAATTTTTTATAATTTCTCTAACAATAAGGTCTATCAGCTATTCCGGCGGAGCTCCAGTCGGAAATAATTCGGGAGAGTCGCTAGGGGTTGCATCGACTTCATCGAAATTCACCCCCAAATTCTGATGAATCTATTATCTTTTCCTCCGTCGTTGTTTTTGTGGCAGTACTTCGCCCTGCCTAGTCGGAAGATCAACTTATAAAAAGTTACTTGACAGGATTGTACTGATGTTGACAGTGCTTTGCCGGATATGGATCCTGTACGTTCCGGTGAATAACACCTTGTGGTACTAGCCCAACTGTATTGGAAAGAACGATTTCATTGACCCCGTAGCCGAGGTTCAAGTGGACTTTAGGCACCTCTTACGACCGGCTTACCTACCTCGGGCATATTCTAAACCCCTTACTCGCAGGGGTATCTTTTCCTCCGTCGGTAGCTCCACAGTAATAACTGATAGACCCCAATATCGCATTCGTTTTATAAACGCTGAAGTCGGCAGACGTTTCTTACGTAGCTTCACGCCTCCCGTACCATATTGGTTCAAATCCGCGGGCTTCGGCATCCCGAAACTGCTAGAACACGTCTAAAAAGGACGGAAGAGGTATCAACTTCTTCTTGACTTGGCTTCAATAATCAGAAATCGAAAATAAAGGTTTTTGTTTCGGAGGAGAGTTAATGGCAAAAATCCAATAGTTTTACCAGGACCGATTCCAAAATTGGAGCGTGATCCATTGTACTTCTGTGCAGAGCCCCTTTCTGGGTTGAAATATCTCTTGACAGAAAATATCGGGTTTCGCTTTCCAATTATGCATTATAGGTCAAAACGCGTCTTTGGATACCTCTCCCGACCTTTTTGGCGGTATCTGAGATAATCCCTAAAAATCCCAGGACCCTGCCATTCTAATATCCCGAAATCCCGGGATTGTCAGAAAGCTTTGGGATTCGTTGCTTGCTATATCGTTTTTTTAGAAAAGCTCATATAGGTAATAAGATTGTTAGAAATTAATGCGAACCATCTTTAGCGTGCGCCAATGTTTTTATACATTTCAAACTCCAAAAACTATTTAATACCTATAAGAATTCTCACTCACAAATGTTCCAGATAAGCTTTACGTGGTGAAGAATCTATGTAGGCAGAGGGGAAATTATTTTCCAGTTTTTAGTTCATTTTAAAAACATTTTAAATTAAAAATATTTTTTGTTCTATTTTTTTTTAGGTTATAACCGAATCCAAAAGTAAGTAACTCTTCCTTTGGGTTCGAAATAGAATTCATTTATATTAAAACATCTTACATTAAGTATTATTATGATACATTAAGTAAAATTATTTTAGGTTATGTTAATCAAAAAAAAAAAGTGGATCTTAAATTTTAAAGTTGGCGTAGAACTCGATGCGACAATCGTGATTATCCTGATGGATGAATGTTCAGAAAGTTTTCGGTTGCCTTAAAGCGAACCTTGGAGCGTCTTGGGGGACTTGCAGGTGGTTTTACTCAAGCAGGGAAATGTAAGAGGGGGTTGCTTGTGCATACCACAAGCAACCCACATGGATATGATGAAAACTTTCGTGTGATGGAAATTTTGCAAGAATCTGCGAAAGAATAACACATCACAGTCTTAGAAGGGAGATTTGAAATTAGTTTAGAAAAAATATACACAGGGAAATCTAATATTTATTGATTAAAAGGACCTCAGAACACTTACCCTAAATCAATTTAATAGCCGGACAAAATGGAGGATATTTGATGCAGGATGCCGCTGGCCTTAAATGATGGTTAATTCACGCGAACCCACGTTTATAATTTTATATAAAAGCCTTTAACGATGGCTATATTACGTTAAGATTGGTCATGAAAGAACTTAACCTTTTTTTTTTATTTATTGAGCAAAACTCACACTGACACTTCGAAGCTCCACAGGAAAAGAACGATAGATTTCCGCGGAAGTGGTATTGGACCCTAGAGTCAGCCTCGTGTGTCGATAACGCAGTTCAGAGTCAGCTGGTTTTGACAGACACTTAGGCTAATATTGTTTCGAGGTTTGTACAGTGGTGGCAACAAAATTATTTCGAGCTCAGGAAGAACCGTTTGTAGCAGCAGGAACAAACCAAAAAATAGAAAAAAAAATTTAGTCGTTTGTACAGCGGTACCAATTCACTGTTGATTAGTTTTAAAACCAGTCAATGCCAAACTACTCAGTGAAAATTCTAGTTCATTGACTATACATTTTGTGGCATATGCATACTAGTTCATTGCTGATTAGCGTTAAACCAGTCAATGCCAAATCACTCAGCAAGCAATATAGTTCATTGACTATACATTTAAAAAAAAAAAAAAAAAAAAAACTAATGGCGGCGATATACCAACAGGTTATCATAACCTCTAACGAGATTTTTAGCCGAGCTTCTCTTTCCAACTTGTGGTGTGTTGCTTTTGAGTTTTCCTACAAGTTGGCGGGACCTACAGTTTTTTGCCGACTCCGAACGGCACTTGCAAAGCAAATGAATTTTTTCTCATGGCAGAAATACACCCAGAGAGTTTGCCAAACTACTGCCGAGGGGCGACCCCGTTTAGAAAAATTCTTTTTCTAAATAATTTTTGATGTTACTTTTGCCGGGCATCGAACCGCCACGACTTGGTGTAGAAGGCCGAACACTTAACCGCTACACCACGGCGGCCGGACTATACATTTTGTGGTGTATTAATACTAGTTCATTTCTGATCACCTTTAAACCATTCAATGTCGAACTACTCAGCAAACAATACAGTTCATTGGCTATACATTTTGTGGTGTATTTATACTAGTTCATTGCTGATTAGCTTCAAACCTGGAAAGGCCAAACTACTCAGCAAGCAATATAGTTCATTGACTCTACAATTTGTGGTGTATTCATACTAGTTCCCTCTCTGATACCGGGTCGCCTCAGAGAGTAAGCATGGCCTTACCGCGGTACGGGGCTCTGCCGCGGCGGACGACACATTTTCCCCTACTCTTCCCTTGACCCTAAGCTGGCCTTGTCCGGCGACGGGTCGTACGAACAAGATGAACTCAAATAACCCAAATAAAAACGATAAAACTAAAAAACAAACAACGCCGAATTTCACTCCTCAGCAAAGGAGAGCTATGGAGGAACAGGCGGGAAAGCAACAACAACGCCGGAGGACAACCTCCGTTCCACAATCAAGGGGGGGATCGACAGCGATGGCAACTACGAGTCGGTCAACCAACCCTCTATCGACTAAGATTGACTTGATGGGAGCTAGCACCAGTGCGGTTGCCAACGCAACTAAGCGGACAACGGCGGATGCTAAACTCCCATCAACCGCTGATATGAAAACCAGTATCTTTACGTCTGTGGCAGCGGTCTCACGACCTGGCCTCGGAGTTTCGAAGGAGAAGGAAGCTGCAACTGAGATTTCGGCAAGGAGAGCGACCGCGATGGCAACTACGGGTCCGCACTCCCAGGAGACATCTCCCCGCCGCTTCACATACCACGAGAAAAGATTGGCTGCAAAGATCCTGAAGAGGTATGAAGGGGTACCGCAGGAATCGCTGTCGCCGAATTCCAGTAAATCGGTAGAGCTAGCGAAAGCTGTGATACCGGATTTCCAAAATTCGTACATGCCAAAGAGGTTAAAAGTTAACCCTTTCAAGCGCCAGAGATCGGACCTGGAATTAAATCCCCCTCCCAAGCGGCATCAGAAGACCCCTGGAGCGGGCAAACTAAGCTTTGCTGAGGTAACCAAGGACAGGATCCTTATAGGCGTCCTTGACCGAGGCAATGACCGTCTGGCCATCCCTAAGGACCGGTGGCGTTACGTGCGAAATGAACTCGGCAACATTCTTCTCAATGTTGCTCCAGAGTTTCCGGGTAGTTCGGCGCGAGTAACGGATGCGGGGTGGCACCAGGGTCAGATTAAATTACTCGCATGCGAGGATGCAAAAACCGTAGCACTGTACAAGGCAGCAGCTGCGAAGCTGGGTGAAGTCTACAAGGGCGCAAAGATAGAGGTCGTCGACTGGAAGGACATTCCAGCTCGTCCAAGGGCAAGGGCGTGGATTCCGGCCATCCCTGACGAACCCGAGAGAATTCTCGGGATGCTACGGCTAATGAATCCGTCCCTGCCAACGCATGACTGGAGTGTCAATCTGGTCGGGGATGCGGTAGGGCCCGACAGACAGGTGGTGTTCACCATGAATAAAGAGTCAATCGAGCCCCTCAAAAGGTGCAATGGCCTAGTACATTACAGCGTAGGCCAGATCGTTATCCACGTTATCGTGGTGATGCTCAGCGCGCTGCCTTCTCGGCTGCTCCGGGGGAACCGGAAAACGAATTACCAGAAGAGGAAGCGGAGGACCGATGCGGAAAGCATGTTATCCACCACGTCCCTTGGCGATAGTGCTGTGAACAACTCGGAGATGGAGGACAGCCTACAGGACGAGGAAGCCCTCGACGTCACGGTGGTAGCAGCCAACGCTGAGCGATTAACATCTAACGCTACAGACAGCAAGACACCTGCAACGCCATATCGGGCAGTTAATCGGAACAACTCGTCGTTGATAGGAAACCTCCGGGATGGGGCAAACCTCGACGATGTGGGGACGGCAGGAAAGTCTGTGCGCTCTCATGTTGGTGGTGCTTCAGATTAATCTGCACAAATCTAAAGTAGCTTCGGCTGCTTTAAGTAGTCGTCTTTCTAAAGGCGACGTGGATGTGGTCCTCATCCAAGAACCCTGGGTCAATAGCTCGAGAATCTGCGGATTGGGGACTAAGGGCTTCAAGCTCATTCGAGCCAGCGAGGAGAGCAAAGTCAGAACGTGTATTCTGGTCAAGTCTGACTTGAACTCCTTTCTCCTACCTAATTACACCAATGGGGATATTACCGCTATCAGTCTAACGGTCGACAGCACCCGCCTGACGGTGGCTTCGGTCTATATGCCCTACGACGCCGAAGAACCCCCACCACAAACGGAGGTGAAAGACCTGGTGTCAAATTTCTGCACGGGTAATCTTATTATTGGAGCGGACGCCAATGCTCACCATGTCCAATGGGGGAGCTCCGACATCAATGCCAGGGGCGAGTCTCTGTTTGATTACCTCTTAACAACCAACCTGGTGATTTGCAACGTGGGTAATGAGCCTACTTTTATCACTAAGACCCGCAGGGAGGTCATAGACCTCACTATCTGTAGTGAAGGCGCTTATGAGTGGGTCAGAAAATGGCGGGTTCTGGAAGAACATTCTTTCTCCGACCACCGTTACATAGAAATGGTTTTAGACTTTATTGTAGAACAACCAATCATGAAGCGCAATCCACGTAACACTGATTGGCAGTTACACAATGTAATATTAGACAGAGACCTACCAGTACTGCCCTCACAAGCCCCCTCATCAGTAGAGGAGCTGGAGGATCTTGTTACTACATTTACATCGGCGCTCTCAAATGCTCTAGGACAGGCTTGTCCAGTGCCAAAACCACGCGGTAAACACAGGCCACATTGGTGGTCCTACGATTTGGACTCGCTCCGAATATCATGTCGGAAACAATTTAACAAGGCCAAGAGCTTCGGCTCTGAGCCTCATTGGCACGAATATAAAGCTAAACTAAGGGCCTACAAAAAAGCTCTGAGACAGGCGAAGAGAACCTCGTGGAGAAATTTCTGCACTGGCGTCGAAAAGGTCGACGACACAGCGAGACTTAGACGAGTCCTCTCGAAAAGTCAAACAACCATCAGCTATCTGCGAAAACCTGACGGATCCTGGACCAGCACGGAAGAGGAAACCCTTGAACTGCTCTTGAATACACATTTTCCGGGGAATCTGCATGATGCACCACTAGCACCTGCAACAAACCTGGCAGTAAATATACCCATCACTGAGGAAAGAGTAAGGTGGGCAGTTAAGAGCTTTGAACCGTATAAGGCTGCCGGGCCGGACGGGATTATCCCCGCGCAACTTATAAACACGTTGGAGACATCAGCTAAATGGCTGGTATTTCTCTTCACAGCCTGCCTGGCTCTCAACCACATTCCGGGCTCCTGGAGAAGCGCCACGGTAGTGTTTATCCCTAAGGCTGGGAAGGCATCCCACTACGAGCCAAAAGACTACAGACCGATCAGTCTCTCGTCCTTTGTACTAAAAACCTTTGAGAGGATACTAAGCGACTACCTCTTAACAACTATTGATAGCAACCTTATCTCTAGCTATCAGCATGCATACACCAAGGGTAAATCTACGGAAACTGCGCTTCATAGCCTGGTTTCCGTTATTGAAAAATCGTTACATGAAAAGGAGTGCTGTCTCGTGGCCTTCCTAGCAATTGGGCTAATTGATCAACTCCTAAAGGGCAGAAAAAGTTCCTGGGTACAGTTCTGGATAGGAAACTGTTGGATCTACACTGCGATTATCCGACCATCTGTTTCGTGAACGTGTCGCGTCGTGTTGCAAAAATCATGCATACGCCCACCTCTAATTTGAACCCTTGCACGCTGATTTTTTAAGGGTTAATCTTGTTTCACAAAAAATCGTTAGGACAAACTTTAATATCCATTAAACATTCCTCCGAAATGTGCAACAAAAAAAATTTACCTCATACAAAATGCATCGTCTTTTTTGTAATATGCACTGGGAAAAAGTGATTATAGCGGGAAAACAGCATTTACAAGAAACCCTTTAAGTTCACTGGTAGGAGAGTTAGATAAACCAAAAAAACACCATGGCCTGAATCACTTCTGTATGGAACAATGGACTTTCTGTCTTCCTCCCCTGGACCATGTTCTATCTTTGGAAATTTTTGGATGTCTGATTCTAATACAACTGAATTTATGTTATTTACAACGAAATTCACAGCCAAGCTATAATTAATGCTTAAATGCGCTTTTTATCTAAACGCAAATAGCACATGTAACGTAACAGTCTTTTTTTGTAACGTAACAGTCCGAGCAGTTTTGTGTATAAAAAACAGAAAAAAAATTTGTTCAGTGTAATTTATTTTCCATTTATTATATACTAGTATATACCCGCGGCCTTGCCCGCCCCTGCGAAGTACCCTTTCTACATTAGGTCGTCGAAGTTCACCAAAGTAGGTAGGTTGGTCAAATAAAAAACTGTTGGAAGGTCTATTATTTGTCTATGTTCCTAGAGTTTTGAAAAAATAGTATGTATTGAAAAACGGGTTTCAAAATTTTTATTTAATATACATATCCTTGAAATCGATTGAAATTGAGGTTTCTAAAGTTAAATATTGCTCTGGCTTTAAGTTTGGATATAAATGTCTCAGAAAGCATTTATCGAATAGTTCATCTAAACTTCAAACTTTGATATTTATATAATATTATTGAATATTTTGAAATATTCAAAATTCCCATCAATGGGGAGAGGTCGATTGAATAAATAATTTAAGTTTTTTTGGCGATCACGTTTTGACCGATAACTCAGTTATCGATAAATATATCGAAATACATATATCGAAGTCCAAATGAAACCTGGGGCCATCCCTTTTCGTTTGATACCCATATTGGTGGCCAATTTTAAGGCTTTTGAGCCATCTCGTTTTCACCGATAACTCAGTTATCGATTAATTTATCGAAATATATTGAGGTCCAAATGAAACCTGGGGCCATTTCCTTTCGTTGATACCCATATTGTAAGGTAATTTTTAGGTTTTTGTTCAATAACATTTTCACCGATAACTCAGTTATCGATAGATGTATCGAAATATATCGCGAAATTTTTAGGTTTTTGGGCAATCACATTTTCACTGATAGGGAAATTTTAAGGTTTTTGGGCAATCACATTTTCACCGATAACTCAGTTATCGATTAATTTATTCAAATATATCGAAGTTCAAATGAAACTTTTGGCCATCCCCTTTTGTTTAATACCCATGTTGTGGAAAATTTCAAGGTTTTTTGGGCAATAACATTTTCAACGGTAGCTCAGTTATCGATAAATTTATCCAAATATATCGAAGTCCAAATGAAACCTGGTGTCATGCCCTTTCGTTTGATACCCATATTGTAGGGCAATTTAAAGGTTTTTGGGCAATCACATTTCCACCGATAGCTGAGTTATCGATTAATTTATCGAAATATATCGAAGTCCAATTGAAACCTGGGACCATCCCCTTTCGTTTAGTACCCATATTGTAGGGAAATTTTAAGGTTTTTGGGCAATCACATTTTCACCGATAACTCAGTTATCGATCAATTTATCGAAAAATATCGAAGTCCAAATGAAACTTGGGGTCATGCCCTTTCGTTTGATACAAATATTGTAGGGCAATTTAAAGGTTTTTATTCAATAACATTTTCACCGATAACTCAGTTATCGATTAATTTATCGAAATATATCGAGGTCCAAAAGAAACCTGGGGACATCCCCTTTCGTTTGATACCCATATTGTAGGGAATATTTAAGGTTTTTGAGCAACCACATTTTCATCGATAACTCAGTTATCGATTAATTTATCGAAATATATTGAGGTCCAAATGAAACCTGGGGCCATTTCCTTTCGTTGATACCCATATTGTAAGGTAATTTTTAGGTTTTTGTTCAATAACATTTTCACCGATAACTCAGTTATCGATAAATGTATCGAAATATATCGGAGTCCAAATGAAACCTGGGGTCATCCCCTTTCGTTTGATACCCATATTGTAGGGAAAATTTAAGGTTTTTGAGCAACCACATTTTCACCGATAACTCAGTTATCGATTAATTTATCGAAATATATTGAGGTCCAAATGAAACCTGGGGTCATCCCCTTTCGTTTGATACCCATATTGTAGGGTAATTTTAAGGTTTTTGTTCAATAACATTTTCACCGATAACTCAGTTATCGATAAATTTATCGAAATATATTGAAGTCCAAATGAAACCTGGGGTAATCCCCTTTCGTTTGATAGCCATATTGTAGGGAAAATGTAGGGTTTCTGGGCAATCTCATTTCGACTGATAACTCAGTTATCCATAAATTTATCGAAATATATCGAAGCCCAAATGAGACCTGGCACCTTCCAGTTTCGTTTGATACCCATATTGTTCGAAGTTTCTACTCCTGTATGCGAAATATTATAAGTTTAGGTCAAGTGTACTCAGAGTTATATGGAAAAACAAAAAATCGAAAAGTAATGGTCCTAGCATGACCGGACCCCCCAAAATTACAAAAAAAAAAATAGCCTATACCTCCTTCTAGACTATTAGCTGTCTGCCTACCAAATTTCAACAAAATCCGTCTTTCCATTCTCACGTTATTGAGGAACAGAAGTAAACGTCTGGACATCCAAACATCGCTACATTCACATTTATAATATTAGTAAGACTAGTTAAACTATTAAGGGCGGATTTCTCAACTAGCCGTTGTATACTATTGTTCGTAGCAAATATTACTTATGAACGATTAGGAAGTCGTAGATTATTAATTAATAAAGGTTTATTAAATTTTATACCTTCAATAACTTTATGATGATTTGCTATGGATAACCCAAACATTTTATTACTTACGATAATGGTTATTGGTAACCAAACAAATTTTTGGTTTACTTAATGGTTATTCGTAACCAAAGAATGTTTCTCTCATTTATGATGGTTATGGTGACCAATTTAAAGTATATCTTACGGTAATGGTTAATTATAACCAATATTTGAATACATCAGTACTAATGGTTAAATGGGACCTTTTTATCATATTTCTTATAATAGTTACGTCCCTGCTAATAGCAGATACGCTAATAGGAAATCTTGTGAATTGACTAATTATGTTTGGTTTCGATTACCGCCGACTGGGCCATGAAACAAAAAAAGCAAAAAATACCACAGTTATTGAACATTAGTCAACAAACGACTGTTCGATCTACCAGTTTTTATCAAAAAATTCACAGTGAGAGGTTCAAACAATTATAACTAACATACTTATTACAGCTTTGTTCTAAATTACACCTTCTACCACGTTGCTTTGTTGCCTCAACCGAGAATCGAGCCACACTGATTTGACTGCTGAACGGAGATGTCTACCATCACGCTATCGCGTACTTATGCTTGACGACGTCTAATTCCAGCTTTGCTCTATGACGCTTGTTTGCGAGACATAAGCTATAATTATTTCGGTAATTTCATAATATCTGCATTACATACTATTGTAATTCGCAAACAGTTTATGGAATATTCGGAGTACATACACAGTAAAAAATTAAAGACTACTTTTTTTAAATTTAATACCAAATAGTATTATTTTAAGACCCTGAAAAAGTTTGGAAATTAAATTTGGTTTTAAAATAATACCAAAATAATCCTAAATCGCTCTCTCTCTCTCTCAATTTTGGCAATTAAATTACTCCAAATGTTCTTAAAATAATACCAAAATAATACTCTTTCTATCAATTAAACGGAAAATCGTATTAATTTAATACTTTACGGCGTTGTTATATATAAACACCAAATTGGTATTAAATTTAGACTTTTATTTTTACTGTGTAGTGTATAATTGCTTAGCAAATGGGCTTGTCGGATAAGGCCAAGTTTCTAGGCATAGTTCTGGACATGAAATTGAATTGGAAGGAGAATGTTCTTCAGCGCCAGAAGAAAGCTTGCATCGCTTTTTACACATGCAAAAGAGCCATTGGCAAAAAATGGGGCTCAGCCCTAGAGTATGCAGTTGGATCTACACGGCCATCATTCGCCCAATCATGCTTTATGGAGTCGTCGTATGGTGGCCTGCGCTGAGCAAGGCAACATACCTGAATCTGTTGCGGAAAGTCCATAGATCCAATATGATCTGTATAAGCGGTGCGCTAAGGACAACGCCCAACGAAGCCCTCCAGGTCATTCTGGGCATTTTGGGAAACAAATGGTGGCACTTCCATATACACCGACGGCTCGAAGTTGGACGGCAGAGTTGGAGGAGGAGTTTATTCAAGGGATTTGGACCTTGAGCTCTCCTTCAGACTACCTGATCATTGTAGCGTCTTCCAGGCGGAAGTCTCGGCAATCCTGGACGCCGCGGCCTGGTTAAGCAAACGTGTTATCGGAGAAGATATCGCTATTTTCAGCGATAGCCAAGCGGCCATCAAATCCCTTGGCTCATACACGTTCAACTCTGAACTGACGCTCAGCTGTCGTCGATCTCTTCAGGAGATGGCCCAACAGAACCGCGTAAACCTCATATGGGTCCCGGGACATAGGGACATTGAGGGAAACTGTAAGGCAGACGAGCTTGCCAGGCAGGGCACGACCAAGCAGGTTCTTCAGGATAAAGAGCGCTTAGGTATGCCGTTTGCCACATGCAAACTAATGCTGAAGGAGCACACACTCCGTCAAGCCAACGAAAGATGGCTGCTATCCCCAGGGTGTCGCATATCGAAACAAACCTGGCCAAAATGGGATCTTAAAAGGTCTAGACGCATTTATGCCCTAACTAGGAGGGAAATCTGCATATTGATAGGGGTATTAACCGGTCACTGCCTCATTGGTAGGCATGCAGAAAGGCTAGGTGTGCCCTACCGACGATGCTGCAGGAGTTGCAAAGATGATGAGGAGGAGGAAACAGTGGAGCACCTCATCTGCAACTGTCCGGCTTTAAGCGGCGCGAGAACACGCTTTTTGGGAGTTCCGTTCCTGGATAGCCTAAGCCAGATCGCGGAAATGGACATAAAGGACTTGATGGGCTTCATAAAGTCATCTAAGTGGTTCGAGGAGGAGTAACGGTGTCGGTTTAGGAGTGTCAGTCCCGGGATTCTGCTATGTGGAAAATCCCAACAACTCAGGGATTTTCCATATGGCTGGGTCCCGGGACTGACTTTCCTTGTGTTGGTGGTATCACAACGGGCCTTTCAAAACTGGCCTAAGTGTGCCTCTGCGGCAGCCACTTGAACCTAACCTAACCATACTAGTTCCCTTCTGATCACCTTTAAACCAGTCAATGTCGAACTACTCAGCAAACAATATAGTTCCCTGACTATACATCTTGTGATGTATTCATACTAGTTCATTTGTGATCACCTTTAAACCAGTCAATGTCCAACTACTCAGCAAACACTATAGTTCATTGACTATACATTTTGTGCTGTATTTATACTAGTTCATTGCTGATTAGCTTCAAACCAGTCAAGGCCAAACTACTCAGCAAATAATATAGTTTATTGACCATACATTTTGTGGTGTATTCATACTAGTTCATTTCTGATCACCTTTAAACCAGTCAATGTAGAACTACTCAGCAAACAATATAGTTCATTGACTATGCATTTTGTGGCATATGCATACCAGTTCATTGTTGATTAGCTTTAAACCATTCAATGCCAAACTACTCAGCGAAAATTCTAGTTCATTGACTATGCATTTTGTGGTGCATTCATACTAGTTCATGTCTGATTACCTTTAAGCCAGTCAATGCCAAACTACTCGGCAAACAATGTAGTTGATTGACTGTACATTTTGTGGTGTATTTATACTAGTTCATTGCTGATCACCTTTAAACCAGTCAATGTCGAACTACTCAGGAAACAATATAGTTTATTGACTATACATTTTGTGGTGTATTCATACTAGTTCACTTCTGATCACCTTTAAACCAGTCAATGTCGAACCACTCAGGAAACAATATAGTTTACTGACTATACATTTTGTGGTGTATTCATACTAGTTCATTTCTGATCACCTACAAACCAGTCAATGTCGAACTACTCTGCAAACAATATAGTTCATTGACTATACATTTTGTGGTGTATTTATACTAATTCATTGCTGATTAGCTTCAAACCAGTCAAGGCCAAACTACTCAGCAAACAATATAGTTCACTGACTATACATTTTGTGGTGTATTCGTACTATGCTTTAAACCATTCAATGCCAAACTACTCAGCGAAAATTCTAGTTCATTGACTATACATTTTGTGGTGTATTCATACTAGTTCATTTCTGATGACCTTTAAGCCAGTCAATGCCAAACTACTCGGCAAACAATGTAGTTGATTGACTGTACATTTTGTGGTGTATTTATACTAGTTCATTGCTGATCACCTTTAAACCAGTCAATGTCGAACTACTCAGGAAACAATATAGTTTATTGACTATACATTTTGTGGTGTATTCATACTAGTTCATGTCTGATTACCTTTAAGCCAGTCAATGCCAAACTACTCGGCAAACAATGTAGTTGATTGACTGTACATTTTGTGGTATATTTATACTAGTTCATTGCTGATCACCTTTAAACCAGTCAATGTCGAACTACTCAGGAAACAATATAGTTTATTGACTATACATTTTGTGGTGTATTCATACTAGTTCATTTCTGATCACCTTCAAACCAGTCAATGTCGAACTACTCTGCAAACAATATAGTTCATTGACTATACATTTTGTGGTGTATTTATACTAATTCATTGCTGATTAGCTTCAAACCAGTCAAGGCCAAACTACTCAGCTAACAATATAGTTCACTGACTATACATTTTGTGATGTATTCATACTAGTTCATTTCTGATCACCTTTAAACCAGTCAATGTCCAACTACTCAGCAAACAATATAGTTCATTGACTATACATTTTGTGGTGTATTTATACTAGTTCATTGCTAATTAGCTTCAAACCAGTCAAGGCCAAACTACTCAGCTAACAATATAGTTCATTGACTATACATTTTGTGGTGTATTCATACTAGTTCACTTCTGATCACCTTTAAACCAGTCAATGTCGAACCACTCAGGAAACAATATAGTTTATTGACTATACATTTTGTGGTGTATTCATACTAGTTCATTTCTGATCACCTTCAAACCAGTCAATGTCCAACTACTCTGCAAACAATATAGTTCATTGACTATACATTTTGTGGTGTATTTATACTAATTCATTGCTGATTAGCTTCAAACCAGTCAAGGCCAAACTACTCAGCAAACAATATAGTTCACTGACTATACATTTTGTGGTGTATTCGTACTATGCTTTAAACCATTCAATGCCAAACTACTCAGCGAAAATTCTAGTTCATTGACTATACATTTTGTGGTGTATTCATACTAGTTCATTTCTGATGACCTTTAAGCCAGTCAATGCCAAACTACTCGGCAAACAATGTAGTTCATTGACTATACATTTTGTGGTATATTCATACTAGTTCATTTCTGATTAGCTTTTAACCAGTCAATGCCAAACTACTCAGCAACATTATTTTTCTTCGACTAAACATTTTGTGGTGTATTCATACTAGTTAATTACTGACTACCTTCAAACTAATCAATTCCAAACTACTCAGCAGACACCTAGCTCGTTTACTATACATTTTGTGGATGTTTTTATACTAGTTCTCTGCTAATTACCCTTAAACCAATCAATGCCAATCTAGTCAGAAAACATACTAGTATACAACTATAATTTGCTGGGCGAAATGATACTAGTCAGAAAAATCCTGGTTCACTAGTATGCAAGTATGTACGAATCTCGGGTTGAAATCATACTACAGCTTTTTCAGTTTATATTCAGAAAGTTTTCTAAATATCTATTGTAATTTTCTGAAAATCAAATGGAAATTCTGAATATTAATTGTAATTTTCTGAATATAAATTGTTACTTTCTGAATATAAACTGAAAAAGGTGTAGTCAGAAGAAGTCTAATCTATTTTAGAAAAATACTAATTAGAAAAATTCCATTTCATACTACCCCTGCAGTCAAATCCCGAACTACTCAGCAAACATACTAGTGCATTGACTAACCATTTTGTGCCATATGCATACCAATTCACTGTTGATTAGTTTTAAAACCAGTCAATGCCAAACTACTCAGTGAAAATTCTAGTTCATTGACTATACATTTTGTGGCGTATGCATACTAGTTCATTGCTGATTAGCGTTAAAACAGTCAATGCCAAATCACTCAGCAAGCAATATAGTTCATTGACTATACATTTTGTGGTGTATTCATACTAGTTCATTTCTGATCACCTTTAAACCATTCAATGTCGAACTACTCAGCAAACAATATAGTTCATTGACTATACATTTTGTGGTGTATTTATACTAGTTCATTGCTGATTAGCTTCAAACCAGTCAAGGCCAAACTACTCAGCAAGCAATATACTTCATTGACTCTACATTTTGTGGTGTATTCATACTAGTTCACTTCTGATCACCTTTAAACCAGTCAATGTCGAACTACTCAGCAAACAATATAGTTCCCTGACTATACATTTTGTGATGTATTCATACTAGTTCATTTCTGATCACCTTTAAACCAGTCAACGTCCAACTACTCAGCAAACAATATAGTTCATTGACTATACATTTTGTGGTGTATTTATACTAGTTCTTTGCTGATTAGCTTCAAACCAGTCAAGGCCAAACTACTCAGCAAATAATATAGTTCATTGACTATGCATTTTGTGGCATATGCATACCAGTTCATTGTTGATTAGCTTTAAACCATTCAATGCCAAACTACTAAGCGAAAATTCTAGTTCATTGACTATACATTTTGTGGTGCATTCATACTAGTTCATTTCTGATTACCTTTAAGCCAGTCAATGCCAAACTACTCGGCAAACAATGTAGTTCATTGACTGTACATTTTGTGGTGTATTTATACTAGTTCATTGCTGATCACCTTTAAACCAGTCAATGGCGAACTACTCAGCAAACAATATAGTTCACTGACTATACATTTTGTGATGTATTCATACTAGTTCATTTCTGATCACCTTTAAACCAGTCAATGTCCAACTTCTCAGAAAACAATATAGTTCATTGACTATACATTTTGTGGTGTATTTATACTAGTTCATTGCTAGTTAGCTTCAAACCAGTCAAGGCCAAACTACTCAGCAAATAATATAGTTCATTGACCATACATTTTGTGGTGTATTCATACTAGTTCATTTCTGATCACCTTTAAACCAGTCAATGTCGAACTACTCAGCAAACAATATAGTTCATTGACTATGCATTTTGTGGCATATGCATACCAGTTCATTGTTGATTAGCTTTAAACCATTCAATGCCAATCTACTCAGCGAAAATTCTAGTTCATTGACTATACATTTTGTGGTGCATTCATACTAGTTCATTTCTGATTAGCTTTAAACCAGTCAATGACAAACTACTCAGCAACATTATAGTTCTTCGACTAAACGTTTTGTGGTGTATTCATACTAGTTAATTTCTGACTACCTTCAAACTAATCAATTCCAAACTACTCAGCCGACACCTAGCTCGTTTACTATACATTTTATGGATGTTTTTATACTAGTTCTTTGCTGATTACCCTTAAACCAATCAATGCCAATCTAATCAGAAAACATACTAGTATACAACTATAATTTGCTGGGCGAAATCACACTAGTCAGAAAAATCCTGGCTCGTACTAGTATGCAAGTATGTAAGAATCTCGGGTTGAAATCATACTACACCTTTTTCAGTTTATATTCAGAAAGTTTTCTGAATATAAATTGTAATTTTCTAAATGTCAATTGTATTTTACTGAATATCAAATGGAAATTCTGAATATGAATTGTAATTTTCTGAATATAAATTGTAACTTTCTGAATATAAACTGAAAAAGGTGTAGTCAGAAAAAGTCTAATCTATTTTAGAAAAATACTAATTAGAAAAATTCCATTTCACACTACATTATTATTATAAGGCCTTATTAAACCGCAACCATTAGTACGATCTATTGTAGTACATGGTACTATGCAAACATTATTTGAAATTTTTGGTTTGCTTCTTTTTTTCTCTTGTAATGATGGAGTGTAATGGAGTGTGGTTGCTAAGTGAACTTGCTCAATCCCGACTCTTGCGTCCTCGTTCGTGCACTCTGGGCAACGGGAGCTACCTAGGCTCGCGGCAGAAAGAGAGGGAGCCCCGGTGGGGCCACTTTGACATACTTGGTTTAAGGGCTCACCGAGGTCTTTTCGCAGCGTATGTTCACCATTAGGTGTGGCTGTAAGCGGGCGCATGTCTTGTAGCAAGCGGCTCGTTATATAAATGTGTAAATCATGTCCAAAAACCCCGAAACGGGTTGTGCGCTGGGTTTGGGACCCGCCACGTAAAAAACCAACTCCAATAAAAACAAACAAAAGCCTCGGATGAGAACGCTCTTTAATGTTGACGACCCGGCAAAACGTAAAAGGAATAGAGATTTGGATATTAGGGCATGTACCGGGAATGTCCGGACCCTTTAAAGGGACGGTGCCGCTGCCCGACTGGTTGATGTCCTCGTAGGCGCAAAGGCCGACATCACCGCCCTGCAGGAAATGCGATGGACGGGGCAAGGAAAGACGACCATCGGTCCTTGTGACGTATACTACAGTGGCCAGACACGCGGCAAAGCGCGTGGTGTAGGATTCGTGGTGGGAAAGAGACTTCGCCGCCAAGTATTAGCGCCACTCCTGTGGACGAGCGTCTCGCTGCGATCCGCATCAAGGCGAGGTTTTTCAACATAACATTTATCTGCGCCTATGCGCCGACTGAGGAGACGGACGACGCAGAGAAGGACTCCTTCTACGATAAACTTGAACAGACTTATGATCGCTGCCCCCAGCATGATATCAAAATCGTCCTCGGCGAGGTGGGCAAGGAAGGAGTCTTTGGTCCTACAGTTGGAAAATTCAGTCTCCACGATATAACATCCCCCAACGGCACTAGGTTGATTGACTTCGCCGCTGCTCGCAATATGGTCATCAGTAGTACCAGGTTCCAGCATAAGCGAATACACCAAGCCACAAGGCTGTCCCCTGATCAAAGAACTAGAAACCAGATTGATCATGTCTTAATTGACGGCAGACATAGCTTCATCCTTCTGGACGTGCGTACACCGCGTGGTCCCAATATTACCTCTGACCATTATCTTGTCGCAGCCAAGATACGCAACGCCTCTGTGCAACGAAGAAAGTGCGCACAGTAACGGAAGGAAAGTTTGACGTCGAGAAGCTGCGCATGACACAGACAGCTGATAATTTCACAACTCGACTCTCACACCTGCTAGCAGAGGGCAACCCGACCTAACGATGTAACCGAGCAATGGAAGCATATCTCTCACTCATTGCGTACCGCCGCTGAGGCCACTATAGGGTTCCAGCGAGCCCGCAAGAACAACTGGTACGATGAGGAATGCAAAACTGCCTCGAAAAAAAGGACGCTGCCTACAAGGAGACGTTGCGAACGGGCGCAACCCGCAGTGTATGGCAACAATATCGTGAGGCAAAGAAGGAAGAGAGACGCCTTTTCAGAAAAAAGAAAAGTGAGGCCGAAAGCCGTGAGTGTGAGGAGCTTGAGATGCTGGCTGACAGGAATGATGCCCGAAAATTCTATGAAAAGATCCGGCGGATGACGGAAGGTTTTAAGACCGGGGCAAGTTCCTGTAAGGACAATAATGGCGACCTGGTAACCGACGTACAAAGTGTACTTAAATTATGGAGGGAGCACTTCTCCTCACTGCTAAATTGCGAGGGAGACGTCGAACCCGATACCCCAATCCCTGACGATGGAAAAGTCGTCCCACCACCTGACCATGATGAAGTGAGGATAGCTATATCCCGGCTCAAAAACAACAAAGCGCCTGGAAAAGACGGACTACCCGCCGAGCTGTTCAAACACGGAGGCGAAGAGCTGGTAAAAAGCATGCAGCAGCTCTTATGCAGAATATGGTCAGACGAATGCATGCCTCCGGATTGGAATTTAAGTGTGCTTGCCCAGTCCACAAGAAAGGCGATCCCCCTAACCGCACCAACTACCGCGGAATTAGTCTTCGTAATATTGCATATAAGGTTCTTTCTAGCGTGTTGTGTGAAAGGCTGAAGCCCATCGTAGACAAACTGATTGGACCTTATCAGTGTGGCTTTAGACCTGGTAAGTCTACCATCGACCAGATTTTCACGATACGCCAAATCCTGGAGAAGACCCATTATAAAAGAATCGACACACACCATCTCTTTGTCGATTTCAAAGCCGCTTTTGACAGCGCAAAAAAGAGTTGCCTGTATGCCGCCATGTCTGAATTTGACTTCCCTGCAAAGCTTATACGGCTTTGCCAAATGACGTTGAGCAATACCAACAGCTCCGTCAGAATCGGTAAGGACCTCTCTGAGCCATTTGAAACCAAACGAGGCTTCAGACAGGGCGACTCCCTTTCGTGCGATTTCTTCAATCTGATGCTGGAGAAGATAATTCGAGCAGCAGAGCTAAACCGCAATGGTACAATCTTTTACAAGAGCGTGCAATTGCTGGCGTATGCCGATGATATTGATATCATTGGCCTTAACAACCTGCCTTCTCTGGACTGGATAAGGAAGCGAAAAAAGTGGGTCTTGCCGTGAACGAGGACAAGACGAAGTATTTGCTGTAATCAAAGAAAGAATCGGCGCACCTGCGCCTTTGCAGCCATGTCACTGTTGATAGTTACAAATTTGAAACTGTGAGGGACTTCGTCTATTTGGGAACCAGTATCAACACCGAAAATAATATCAGTCGAGAAATCCAGCGGAGAATCACTCTTGCCAACAGGTGCTACTTTGGACTAAGTAAATCATGGACAACTGGTATCCGATTTGGAAGATTCATCGCTCCCCCCCTGTCTTAAGCGTTGGTCCGCCAATTATCTGAGTGGTCGTCAATCGTCTGTAGTTTTCAGAAACAGAAAATCAAAACCGAGAAAGATTAAACAAGGGGTACCGCAGGGTGGTGTCCTTTCCCCGCTTCTGTTTAATCTTTATATCTCGAGGCTTCCTTCCCCACCAGATGGAGTCTCGATTGTCTCTTACGCAGATGATTGTACGATCCTGGCTTCTGGCACTTCCGTTGATGAGCTATGCTCCAGGATCAATGGTTATCTCCCCTCTGTTGTTGAGTTTTTCACTGCCCGGAGCCTGACATTGTCGCCAACGAAGTCCTCGGCGACACTATTCACGACCTGGACGGCGCAAGTTGGCATGGAGTTAGAAATCTACGTAGGCGATCAAAAATTACCTACTGTCTCTCACCCCAAAATCTTAGGGGTAACTTTCGACCCCATGCACAATTTCGCTGCTCATTCAACCGCAATTGTCTCTAAGCTACAAAGACAAAGAAACGTTGCTGGCAACCTATCGCCGTCGCCGATATGGTCGCCGGGGCTTGCTGAGGTTCATTGGATAAGACTGCAGGCCTGCCAAAATACCGCACTCAGAACCGCCACGGGATGCGTCCTTATGTCTCCAAAACATCATTTACATCATGAGGTGGAAATGCTCCCAGTTATGGAGCACAATGAAATGCTAAACAAGCAGTACCTGTTGAACTGTTGCAAACCACAACATCCCAACAGACTACTGCTTGAGTATGAGCCACCTCCTAGGACCGTAAGGGCACATCTACGTGAGCATTTTGATGAGATCCGGCACCTCACACTTTCGCCGTTTGATCCAAAGGTTCATACGCAGGCCCTGAAGCACATCCATGACACGTCCGTTGCGTCTTATGTCTCGCTCTGTCCACTGAACGCCGTTTTGCACGCCAAACCACCTCGCGTCGCGGCTGAGGAGCGTCATCTTCCTCGAGAGACAAGGGTCACTCTGGCTCAATTACGCTCTGGATACTGTAGCAGGTTAAACTCCTACTTATCCAGACTAGACCCTGACGTGCCGAATGAATGTCCGGCATGCGGCTCGTCACCCCATAATACCAACCATTTATTTATCTGTTCTTCGGAGCCCACTCTTCTAACACCCATCTCCCTCTGGTCCAACCCTGTTGAAACTGCAAGTTTCCTAGGACTCCCGTTAGAAGAAATTGATGACAATTTAGGTTAAGGAAAAGTACACGCTGGGCAGGGCTACACTTCGTTACAACAACAACAACAACTAAGTAGGCAATTGAGAAGTAAAGTCCTCTCTCGAAGAACAAAGATCACGCTCTATAAGTCTCTCATCATACCTGTCCTGATGTATGACTCAGATTCATGGACAATGTCAAGAGAAGATGAGTTGGCCCTTGGAGTATTTGAGAGAAAAGTTCTCCGGAAGATTTATGGTCCTTCCCGTGATGCCAACGGCGAGTATCGGAGGAAATTTAACGATGAGCTGTACGAGCTCTACGCAGATGTGACCATAGTCCAGCGAATTAAAGCCCAAAGACTCCGCTGGCTGGGCCATGTTTTGCGAATGGAGAAAGAAGCTCCAGCACAGAAGGTTTTCCTATCGTCGCCTGAATTCGGCAGCAGAGGAAGGGGGAGGCCTCGACTGAGATGGAAACAACAGGTGGAGGATGACTTGAACTCCCTTGGGGTTTCCAATTGGCGTCAGTTATCGCTAAAAAGGAATGACTGGCGTGCTTTGATATGCAACGGCCACAATCGCTTAGGCGGTTAAGCGCCAATAAATGATGATGATGAATTCACAGATGCTTTTTCGTGTTTGGGTAAATACAAAGATGATGCTGATGTATATATTGTCTAGTATGTCAACTGCTATATTTCTGGTGTATATACATAGAAAAAAGGCACTGGTAAAATCAACAATCTCGTAATGTTATCCTGAAGTTGACCTAATATTGGTTGTTTGAACGGTAATTTTTGTTGAAGTAACTGCATTCAGATCTTTTATGATCCCTCTAGATCTTTTATGATCCCATTTTGGCCACGTTTGTGTGGATGTCCGGCACCTTGGGGACTGTTGCCACCTTTCGTTGGCCTGACGGAGTGTGTACTCCTTCAGCATTAGCTTGCATATGCCTTTTGCCGAAATGGGATCATAAAAGATCTAGAGGCATTCACGCCCTAAAAAGGAGAGAAATCTCCATATTAATAGGTGTTCTAACTGTGGGGCTGCCAGGTCCCCCTGGGGCAAAACCGGGACACTTTGGAAATTCAAGAAAAAGTGAACAAGCAATGGAAACATTTTTTCGGCTTTGTGGTTGCTGGTGTCCGTTGAAATTCCATAAAAAGGTACATTTTTTATTAAAATATCTACAAAGTTTGCTACTGAATGCGGAGCCAAAACATTTTTTATTAAAGCTGTTGCTTTGGTCCTGCAAACTGATTACTTTGCTGTTATTTCCGAATCAGGATACATGAGCGCATTTAGTTTTGTAGTGACATCTATTGAGCTGAAGTACTGATAGTGATTAATAATCTTAAAGGCATTTGTTAGCTCAGCGGCGGAGATCAGATGCCTCTTTGCTGTATTTGATTTTACAAAAAAAGAAGAAATTTCTTTTGAAGTAGACGCCTCGCATAACCTTGATTTGTGCTTGGAACTGCCGATATGATCAAGAATATCTGAGCGACCACCGTTACCAATGGCAATAAAACAATCGCAAACTGTGCACAACGATTCATGTTCACTTCTCCCACGTTTCATAAAAGAACAAACCAACAGAAGAAACCAACAGCATCTGGGCGCCTAATAAATTTTTTATCGTCGCAACCTAGAAAATATAAAATTAATACAGCAAAAAACTACATAAATAAAATACTTACCATCAGCCATCCGAAATTCCACGAAACCAACATAAATAAAATCACAAAAACACTTAAAAACAATAACTATCCTAATCACCTCATTTATGATTTAATACAAGAAAAGCGCAACACAATAACCCAACTGCCAAATCTAACACAAACAACAAACAATAATGAGACAAAGCAATATCACAGCATCACACATATTCCCAGGCTAACAGAAAAATTCGCACACGAAATCATCAAAAAGCCCAACATAACTTTAGCCTACAAATCAAATTGTACCTTGGCAGGTTGCTTTACAAAAACAAAAACCCCAATAAGCACACAACAACAAAGCAACGTGGTATATCAAGTGCAATGCAAAGGCAACAGCAATGAACAATGCAACAAAATATATATAGGCACGACTCGGCGCGCGCTCAACAAAAGGCTAGCTGAGCACGAGGCGGATGTTAGAAAAGAAAAACATAGTACAGCACTCTCACAACATGCAATAACAAATAAACACACTTTTGACTTTGCAAACACAACAATTATAGATAAAGAAAGGAAAGAAAGAACAAGGTATATGCTGGAGAGTTTACGAATTTTGCAAAACAGGGACAAAACAATTAATAAAAAAGAAGATACTGATGATATAGCAGCTATTTACACATTATGTTTATGACGACCTAATAATTAATTTTTAGTTTGACAAGTTTACCACATAAGATGGTATCATTTTAAGCATTAGTTTTTAATTTTTAATTTTATTTGATGTTTTAACACACCTTTAATGTAAGTAAAATGTCCTTAAATTCTGTTTACATTGTCGTGATCATGTTTATTATGTTTATGCCAGTTAATTAATGTTGTTTTTTGTATTTTTATAATTTTTAAAAAATAAATACAGAGTCGCCCTTGAAGAAGCCAAGGAAATTTGGCGAAACGTCGGGCTGTAAGGTGAAATAAAGTTTTTTATTTGCACTATATCCCATTAGATCGTAAAAGCTTAAAACACGCATAACATTCCAAGTGGTTTAATGTATTATAAACATATCTATTTTATAAATTTTGTGAGAAAACTTACAATGAAATCAGAAACACTCAACTCGAAGAACCAAATACTTAGCGCAAAACAAAAACAGCTGTAGCTAATTAGGAAGAACACTTTACATCGATAATCGATATATGTATACTATACAATGTGCAACTATCGAGCGATGCTAGAGTTTTACAATTGAAGTCGGTAGTTGGTACTTTTATTCAGACTAGTTGGAGCGGCGCATTATAAGCAAACCAAATAGTTGGTAGATTTCATGGCTCCTTACAATCGATTAGATTTAAAAACCGGGACATTTTAGGGTTGAACCGGGACAAATGGCCTAAAACCGGGACATGTCCTATCTAACTGGGCACTGCCTTATTGGTGGGCATGCAGAAAGGCTGGGTGTGCCCTATCGACGATGCTGTAGGAGCTGCAAAGATGATGAGGAAAAGGAAACGGTGCAGCACCTCATCTGCAACTGCCCGGCCTTAAGCGGCGCGAGAACGCGCTTTTTGGGAGTTCCCTTCCTGGATAGCCTAAACCAGATCGCTGAACTGGACATAAAGGACTTGATGGCCTTCATAAAGTCATCTAAGTGGTTCGAGAAGGAGTAGCGGTGTCGGTTTAGGAGTGTCAGTCCCGGGATTCTGCTATGTGGAAAATCCCAACAACTCAGGGATTTTCCATATGGCCGGGTCCCGGGACTGACTTTCGTAGTGTTGGTGGTATCACAACGGGCCTTTCAAAACTGGCCTAAGTGTGCCTCTGCGGCAGCCACTTGAACCTAACCTAACCTAACTATATTCAACTGTTTGAACAGTCACAGATTTGCAAATTTAAAAAAAAAAACTAAGTCCCGCCAACTTGTAGGAAAAAAATCAAAGCAGCACACTATAAATTGGAAGAGAATTTCGGCAAAAGTCTCGTTAGAGGTTATGAAAACCTTTTGGTATATAACCGCCATTTTTTTACGTTGCGGCATAAACTTGAGTATATTGACAACAACAATATAAATTAACTCTAACAATGCTCCTTTGACTCGAGTGTATGGCCCAGCATGAAAGCAGCCTTACTTTGACTCTTTTTGATGTAAAAATAAGACTTACTTTTATCTATATATACATATGTGGGACCGGAACTCCGCAGTGGACGACTAACTTAACCTTAAGTAAACTTAATTTACCTTACCTAAAAATACAACTCCAAAGCCCCAATTACAAAAAACTTTGACAAATGCGCGCCTCGTTTTTGAGCATTTGCAAAAATTTCGCTTCGCTTTACGTTTAAAAAACTTTATATGAAAGTGGATCCTGAAATTGGGCCTTCACCTATATAATCAAACTTGACGAACGCGGAATTTGAAAGAAGCCATTGCAAGTTGAATTCAATAATTAAATTAAGAATACAATAAACAACATAATTAAAAAAATATAGAAAAAAAAACTTATGTTAACTTAACCGAGAATCGAACTCAGAGTCTTTAGCTCATTTTTGGCAGTGTATGAACTAGTATATCAACTGCTATAATGCTGATGCAGAGGCTGACTAGTATACCAATTGGTATGGTGCTGATGCAGAAGAGGACAATTGCTTTAGTTTTTCTCTTGGAACTGCTTCTTTTTTTACCTTGTAATTCACAGATGGTTTTTCGTGTTTGGGTAAATACAAATAGTCGCTGTTTCTAAAGAATAAACTGGTATATTGCTGATGTAGAGGCTGACTATGATAATGGTGCATAGACCGACTAGTATACCAACTGGAACTGATTAGTATGTCCTGCCGCATAGACTGAGCAGTATGTCAACTGGTATGATTCTGATGTATATATGAACTAGTATGTCAACTGGTAAGATTCTGATGCATATATGAACTAGTATGTAAAATGGTATATTTCTGATGCAAATTTGAACTAGAATGTCAACTGATATGATTATGATGCATAAATGAACTGGTATGTCAACTGGTATGATTCTGATGAATAAATGAACTACTATATCAACTGTATGATTCTGACGCATATATGAACTAGTATGACAACTTGTATGATTCCGATGCTTTTTTTAACTAGTCTGTCAATTGGTATGATTCCGATGCATATATCAACTAGTCTGTCAACTAGTATGATTCGGATGCATATATGAACTAGTCTTTCAACTGGTATGATACTGATGTATACATGAACTAGCTTGCCAACTGGTACGATCCTGACGTATATACGAACTAGTATCTTAAATGGTATGATACTGATGTGTAGGCCCATATTGTGATTCACAACTAAATCAAAAGTTGTGTTGTAGTTGTAAAATTTGTATTATGATTCACAACACAACACAACTTTTTCAGGCAACTTTATTTTTTTAGTTCGTTTTGACAGCAAAATCATGTTTGTAAGGCAATATTTTTACTAGCACACTCACACTATGAATTGTCAATGCTGATGACGTTTTGACGAAATCTCTGACAATTGTCATTTATTGTCATAGCTGACTGTCACATGAGGATAAAATGATTATAGCAAATGATGCATTTTCAAGTTCTTTCAAAACTTAGAAATATTAAATTAAAATATTTTAGTTTTAGATGCTCATTATTTTCAATTTATAATTCAGAATTTTTAAAAAGAAGAAGCGGTAAAACAAATGTGGCAGAAATAAGTAGATAAGTATTTATTCAAATTAATTAAACAAACACAAAGCTTTTTAAAGTTTAAATTTTTTAGATGTTTTTGCAAAGGACAGAAGTACAGCGCAGCAGCGGTATGGCGGAAAATTGCAAGTATATTGGAGGTGGCGATGTTAAACTGGGAAACTACTTATACCATCAATGCTTGAGAAGGATTAACGAAAGGATACCACGATCAATGTGGCTGCTCCAAATATATGGAAGAATTGCTCACTGAATGAGCCTTCGATGAAGGTAAGCACATTAGCATACATTGCAAGCGTGTACCAATAAATGAATTATGGTTTTTCCAGCGTATACCAATATATGGATGCAATACCAACGCGCGGACAGTATGCTGATATTTATTATCAAAGGACAATTAGGCTGTCGAAAAAGTGACCGTTACATGGAAATGCAATTAAGAAGAATTATTTAATTATGTTTAAAATCTAATTTATATGTACATATATTTATGTGCATTATTGAAACATTGCAAATAAATTATTGAAAACAAGATTTAGTATTTTGATATTAAAAAAAGAAACAGCCATCTATCATTTTTGACAGGTTCCGACAGTTGTCAGTTGTGATATCGTTATGACATCATCATGATGTCATCTTTTATTCAAAAATAAAGTTAGACAAATATATGCTCAATTTCAATTATTAATGTGTTAGAGGGAGACAAAAACTCACACGGACACAGTTGTTGACATCAACTTTTTCTTATTCCTCGTGTGAAATGATTGAAACGATGATCGTTTAGCTGGCAGCAATGACAATCAAATGTTGTATCAAATGATTGTCATCTGTCTTGTAGGGTGGTTAATCATAATAAAACAAATAAGTTGTGTTGTGTTGTTACATTTACAACACATCTTTTTTAAGTTGTGAATCGCAATAGGGGGGTAAATTAAAAATACAATAAACTACATAATTTGAAAAATATAGAAAAAAGAATTGTGGTGTCTTTACTGAGAGTCGAACTCAGAACCTTTAGCTCATTTTTGGCTGTGTATGAACTAGTATATCAACTTGTATAATGCTGATGCAGAGGCTGACTAGTATACCAATTGGTATGGTGCTGATGCAGAAGAGGACAATTGCTTTAGTTTTTCTCTTGTAACTGCTTCTTTTTATCTTGAAATTCACAGATACTTTTTCGTGTTTGGGTAAATACAAATAGTCGCTGGTTTCTAAAGAATAAACCGATATATTGCTGATGTAGAGGCTGACTATGATACTGGTGCATAGACCGACTACTATACCAACTGGAATTATTGTCAAATTCGTGGACTAGTATGACAAGTGGTACGATCTGAATGGGCATAATGATTAGTATGTCCTGCCGCATAGACTGAGCAGTATGTCAACTGGTATGATTCTGATGTATATATGAACTACACCATTTCCACTTGTAAATGAGAAAGAGTCACATATAAATGCGAAAGAGTCAATTGGAAATGAGAATAGTCAATTTTAAATGCGAAAGAATCAATTGGAAATGAGATTAGGTAGTTGTTAATGCGAAAGTGTCACATTAAAATGCGAAAGAGTCATTTGTAATTGAGAATAGTCATTTGTAAATGAGAATAGTCAATTGTTAATTCGAAAGAGTCAATTGGAAATGAGATTAGGTACTTGTAAATGCGAAAGTGTCAAATGAAAATGCGAAAGTGTCAATTATCTTTATACTCCATTTGGGGTACGGCTCGAGGTGTAATTTTTTTATATATTTTTTTTTTTAATAGCTTTTTTTTTAGCTTACTCGATGTGTATACCTTTTAATCATAAAGTACTACATAGTTTCTATTCAAGTATAAGGTAAGTCTTCAACTCTTCGCCTATCTTGCGGTCCATTTTCCGCCGCCCTACAGCAACAAGGATCTCTAGGCGAAAAACATGTATTGACAGAAGGACCTGTATTGATAGAAGGGCCTCATTCTCAATAATTTTCTTATGTCATTAAAGCGTCCTAACAGCAGACCACGGTTTCAGTGAAAATAATTTCTTTTGAAAGTGTTTACCGTGAGTTCATAACTTTTCTTTTGTTTCTCATTTTCATGTGACAATTTCCCATTTACAAGTACCCAATCTCATTTCCAGTTGACTCTTTCGCATTTACAATTGACTATTCTCATTTACAAATGACTCTTTCGCATTTTAGTGAGACTGTTTCTAATTTACAAATGACTAATCTCATTTACAATTGACAAATCTTATTTTCAAGTGATAATTTCTCATTTACAAGTAACTATTCTCATTTACAAATGGTACTTTCCCATTTACAAGTGACTATTCTTATTTTCAAGTGACTCTTTCTCATTTACAACTGGAAATGGTGTAGTATGTCAACTGGTAAGATTCTGATGCATATATGAACTAGTATGTCAAATGGTATATTTCTGATGGCAATTTGAACTAGTACACTGAGAGAAATGCATTGAATGTTGTGACAATATCGCTATTGATAGCGACGAGTTTGATGCAATATTCATTCAGAATGAGCGAGTTATCAAATATTATTTGCTCCCAATAAAAAGTAAAATGACATGTCAACCATTTCGAAATTATGTACTATTTTCTATATTTATGGATAGAATGCTAATATATTTGAAAGGCACGTCAATATATATGGTCGTGATATGAATTTCTATTGTCGGTATATCCATATCCATATTTACTGCATAGTAATAATGGTAGAGACAGCGCATTAATACATACTAGGATCGCCCGTGGTCGAAATTCGACCATCTGAAATTTTCTTCAACTCTCTCTTAATATATGTACATATTCCCCGTTCACAACAAAACCAAGTAAGTAACTCCCTCGTGACAAATGCAAATTTGGATTAAGTGATACCATACAAACAATCTTCACATTAGGGTGGTGCAGCAAAGCAGTACAACAGAAAAGCTGACGACAAAACATTAGGATATATCTACAACAGATTTTTTTTATTTTTATTTATTTGTTTATGTCTAAGGTACAGCAGACACTTACTATTACAAATCTATTATATATAAATGCGCAAACATAACAGGTATATAAGGTATATAAAATTTGGTATGTATCGATATGTCTCGCCGAGCAGGGTGTGCGACAACAAACCAAAAATTTAAAAAAATTAATTATAATATGATTTGAAGATCACACCACTACAAGTGCTATACACGCATTCGCTTTATAGAGCCGCTGTTATGGGTGTATGTATGTATGACCACTTGCATTGTTGTGTTTGCATTCATAGCAGTAGGATGAGTAGTTTTGTTGGCAGCAATAAGATAACATGAGCCAGCGCGTCACCTTTATTGAGCTTAGGTACAAACAGTGTTTACAAAAACAAAATCTGTGCATGGGGATTCAGAGAAGCAAATGCTTTTGAAAAAAAAAAGCACAAATAAGCTAGATCATGCACAAGGCCCTTCGTGGCTAGACTAAGTGAAATAAAATAAAATGGAAAATTGATAAAATTAAAAAAAAGTAAAATCAGAAATAGAAAAGTGATTGAAAGTAAAAAAATAAAATTTGTTGGAAATGAAAGGAAAGGGAATAATATAAAATAAATAAAAATGAAACAAAATGGAAAAAATAAAAGTATTAAATTAAGAAAATAATAGGAAAGGAAAGGGATGGATAGAAGGAAAATTAAGGTAAGTTAAAGTAAGGAACGGAAAATATGACAGAAAAATCAAAGGGAAAGGAAAGGAATGGAAAAGAAAAAAGGAAGGGAAGAAAGGAGAAAGACAAAGAAAGGAAAGAAGAAAAAAAAGAAGGGAAAGAAAAGCTAGCGAGGAAGAAGGTATGGAAAATAAATGAAAATAAAAAGAAAGAAAAATAAAGGAAAGAAAAGTAATGAAAAGCTAAAGAAAATAAGTTAAAGAAATGAGTGAAAGAAAGAGTTGCGGAAAGGAACAAAAGAAAATAAGGAAACGGTAGGAAAGGAAAGGTAAGAAAAGGAAAGGTAATGAAACGAAATGACAGGAAGGGAAATTTAAGAAAAAAAGTGAAAGAAAAAAAGGTAAGAAAAAAATAAAAGAAAAGAAATGAAATGAAAAAAAAAATGAATAAAATGAAAGGCAACTAAAGCAATGGAAACGAAAGGAAAGGAAAGAAAAAGAAAATAAAAGGAAAAAAGGAATGTAATGGAAATAAAAGAAACGAAAAGAAAGAAAAATAAAAGAAAAGAACAGAGAAGAACAAAAAAGAAAGAAAGAAAGAAGGGAAATAAAGTGAAATGAAAGAAGAGAAAAGGAAAGAAGAGAAAAGGAAAGAAAAGGAAAAGAACGGAGAAGATAAGGAAAGGAAATAAAAGGGAAGAGAAGGAAAGAAAAGCAAAAGAAATAAATTGGATGAAAGGAGAGGAAAGGAAATAAAAGCAAATGAATGCTAAGGAAAGGAAAGGAAAGAAATACGTATGAAGACGACCTAAGAAGAATAAATAATTATCAACATTGAAACTATATTACTGAATGGTGTAAAGAGGGAGGAAAAGGCAAAATGAATAGGAATGTATAGAAACCAAAAATATATAAAATATGGAAAAGAAAGGAAAATTTAAGAAATAGCAAAAAGGTAGGAAAATAAAATAAGGTTTTGTGGTTGAATTTCAACCACTGGGCGAACTCTAGTTATATTAAACTTACATTAATTGTTACATAAAAATATGTTTTTAATTTAAATTGCACAAAAACCCGGTATGGGCTTATAATATTTTGATATATAATGGTACTTTTTTTATCGTAACCTTGTGGAATTTTACTTAAAAAAAAACCTTATCGTTAAAAATATAAACTTTTTAATGGACAAGAAACTAAATAAAGAAGTGCTCTGCGAAAAACCTTGGATTATGTGAATTATGTGATTATGTGAATGATGAGGGTGTGAAGATGGCGAGGATGCAATGATATTTATTTGATTTTCTACACTTTGTTTTTTTTTTTTGGCACAAAAATGAAGGCAAGTGGTAGCTGCCTGGATCGCTGTAAGGAGCGCGAAAAAGGTTGGGAGCGGTTTTCGAAGCGCAGAGTTTTTGCGGGGAGTGTTTGTCGGAGTTTCGATGATTGTGCAATTTGCAAGGTACCGTTTTTTATTCTTGCTTCACGCATACATATATATATAAATGATGTTTGGGAATTTAAACATTTGATTTGAGTAATACCATGCAACGAATCCGCACATAAGGGTGGTGCAGCATATTTAAATGTTTTTTTTTTTAAACAAATTTTTTTTAAAGCTATTTTTTGAAAATTACAATTCTGGTGTTGCGAACAAAATTTTTAATTCTATATAACTAACTTCACTTTTTTGTATGAAAAATACATTTTCTGCTTAGAAGATATACTTTTCCAATATTTTATTTCTCTAAAAATTTCATAAGTAAAAAAACTATTTAAAAATCGAAAAAGCTTAGCACATTAAATTATCAAAGTAAAAAATGTGGGTTCATACAAAAAAAGTGGAGTTACTTATGTAAAAAGGTGCATTAGTAAAAGTTCGTATGGTATTTCCATGCAAAAAATACGATTAGTCCGGGATCAATCCAGAGGAAAAGTAGACTACTACTTTTTTTAGTCTCTTTTAGATGGAATAAATTGGTCACATTTGTTCGAGCATGTCCTATGAAGAGACTAATTGTACCCTTTTCATACCAGAATGGGTATAAATGTTTACTACTTGCAGGACACCTACATATATTCGATTCTTGGTGGAAGCAAAAATTGAAAACTGTTTCTTTTTTTTTAATTTTTCGTTTTTATTTTATTTTTTAAGCAAGGAAAATTTAAAAAAAAATCAGAGTTCTGTCAATTATACTTCTGTGGTCATAAGCAATAACAGCCTAAGTCGACTTAAGAAATTAGACCAGTTGAAATTATTGCTGGTGATTTTTAATAGCAACATCGAGACATTTTTCAAGACTTTCATTGGTCTGTTTTTACTTTCTTTACAAACAATTAAATCCGATACGTTTGCCTTAGTTATAAAACAGTTTTGTTACAAAAATTCGCCTGAAAAAATTTCATCTGGTCTAATTTCTTAAGTCGACCTAGGCTGTTTATGCTTATGACCAGAAACTTATACTTGCCAGCGTCTAATTACAGCTTTGCTTTAAATGAGACGATTGGGGATATTTTTCTGGGCAATCTTCAACTGTATGAAAAATATATTTTCTGCTTAGAAAATATACTTTTCCAATATTTAACCCCCCAAAAATTTCATAAGTGAATTAAACTTTAAAAAAATCGAGAAAAGCTTAGAACATTAAATAATCAAAGTAAAAATGGGTATTTGTTTCCTTTAGGTGTCAACTGCTAATAAATTAGCTAAAATTATGGGAGATAGCTCAAAAGACGGGGTTTCGCCTCAGGATCACGAATCTGGAAGCGCTTTTTAATATTTTGCTTCTCTGAAGAGGTATTTGCAATCAAAGTGGCAAGTTTTCATGTGGTTGTTGTAATTTTATTAGGCTGTACCTAAAAACGTGCGAAAAAATGCGTGCCGTGGGTCATTTTTCGATTTTTTGACCATAACTTTCCATAGAAACAAAAAATTAAAAAAGCGCTTCCGGACTCGTGATCCTGAGGCCAAAACCTGTCTTTTGAGCTATCTCCCATAATTTTAGCTAATTTATTAGCGGTTGACCCCTAGAGGAAACAAATACCCAAAAATATGTTTTTCGTAAAAAAAGTAGAGTTGTGGTGATTTCGTTTCATCAAAAAATGCGTATTTTTTACACTCTTCAATTTTCCGTTTTCGTTTGCAAAATGAAGGTATAACGTCAAACAGAATATGCTTTCATTTCCTAAAAAACTCACACTTTTGACAGGGTAGTTGGTTGCACTGAAAATCAGCTGGCGAAAATTTTATTTGACAGATAAATTTGGTGAAAAAAATTGGATTTTGCAATAACAATTAAATATGGTTGATAAGCGAAAACTAGTTATTCATGCACATAGCATAGCAAACGGGCAATGTTTTTTGTTCGTTTTATCGATACAGCAGTTTCATGTAGAACGGGTACACTTTTATCACACTTTTACAGTATTCTGTGCAAGGGTATAAACATGTTCAACGAAATCAGCATTAGTGAAATGTAAAATTGTTCTTTAGTTAAAGTCCGTACGATATTTAAATTTCGATCTTAACATTGTGGAATTTTCTTACAAAATCATATCGTTAAACAAATAAACTTTAACCAATAGGCAAAAAGTTAAATATATAAAGCCAGAAGTGAAGCTGGACTTTTTAGCTTACAAATGGTGTTTAGATGCCGAAGATGATATAATTTGGTACATTTTGTTGTTTTTTTTTGGCTCAAAAATAAAAGCAAGTGGCAGCTGCTGGATCATTGCATAGATATGTACGTGTGTGTGTAAGGGAATTAGCGGTAGGTGTGTCTTTGGGAGTTTTATAAGAGTGCTGAATAGTGATGTATAGTTCGGGTATAACAGAATGTGGAGATAACAAAATAGCTGGAGAGTTTGGAGACCTATTTTTTCTTTAATAACAAATAAACTAAAAATAATTTTCAAAATTTTTTTTGGTGAGACACCAGATTAGTCCATTCTAAGTTTCCACTATAAATTTTATAGAGATCTATCCATAAATACTATACGAAATTGGTTTGCGTCTGTTTGTATGGGGAGAGTGTTAGCCTATTAAAATATAGATTGGCGAAATGTAAATTTTTCTGGGACGCATAATCATAATAGTTCAACAATTTTTACTATGGATTTTCTAACAATATTACAACTTGTTGGAGCGTTTTTTTTTTTAATTCAAAATTTTTTGAATTTCTTATGATTGAACATTTTCCTAAAAATTTTATAAAATGCCGTAGCCGAATGGTAGAATACTGGGCTAACGTGCCAGAGGAGCAGGGTTCGAATCTTACTGAAACCAGATGTTAAATTTTATAAAATTTTGTTTTTTTAAACTATTTAGAATTTATCAATAGTTTATATGGATAACATTTCAATAGTGATTTATCAAAAAAGCATTGATGAAACATCCATATTCATTGATGGGACAGATTTATCAATTTTTATTTAATGTGATATCAATAATTATGGATGTTCCATCCATAGATTTCCCTCCGTGTATGTCAACTGATATGATTATGATGCATAAATGTACTGGTATGTCAACTGGTATGATTCTGATGCATATATGAACTAGTCTGTCAACTGGTATGGTTCTGATGCTTATATGAACTAGTCTGTCAACTGGTATGATTCTGATGCATATATGAACTAGTCTTTCAACTGGTATGATTCTGATATATATATGAACTAGTCTGCCAACTGGTATGATTCTGATGTATATATGAACTATTCTTTCAACTGGTACGATCCTGACGTATATATACGGTGACCATCCGTTCTGTTTTTGGCAGAACAGTTCTGTTTTTAAGAAGCTTTTTCTGCGTATTTTTTTTTCTAAGGAAAATAACGGAAATGTTCTTTTTTTAAGCAAATGTTCTGTTTTTGTTCTGCTTTTTTGTACCGGTAAGCCTTTTAACGAATGTAATGAGTAACTCTGTAAAGTTTGTCGACAGGAAATGGGCTCAATAATTTCAAAATTTTATGAAAAACTCAAAATCTTTCAAAATATTTTCAGAATAATTTGGTTGGTTTTTACCACGGTCAAGCGCTTCAAATCCAAACTTAGTACTCATATTAAATCAATTTTAATATAAAGGTGCAAATATGAACTTAGATGTTTACCCCCTATTCATAAATAACACTGTGCAACACGAAAAAATACCTGGGAAGAAATGTAATTTTTCTGATAGATCTCGGTGAGTTAAGAAGAACTGCGTAGCTGAAATTTGCCGGACACCTCCAATATCTTGAGTTAGGGTTAAAAAAAACAGTTTTTCATACCTTCGAACTCTTATTTATTTTTCTTAATTTCGATCTAACGATCTATATATGAACCGGAAAGAAGTGGTAAAAGTGGAAGTATTTGCCCCACAAACACATTTTTTTCGACTTTTTTTGGGTTGGTCAACTTTGGCGCTATCCCTATGCATTATGTTATAAGAAGCTTATACAAACCTTGAATGGTACTCAACAGCAAATTTTGTTACGAGTGCAATGAAAGTTAATTTTCTCAAAAAAGTTGAAAACTGGCGAAGTTATTAAGATGTTCATGAAAACTAATAATTTGAAAATTTACGTATAAAAAACCAAGTACCTATACACAGAGCCAAAGGTACCTAATAAAATAGAACAAAAATGATAAGATATCTGTATAGTTTTTCTTCAAGAAGATGTGCTTCTTATTATTGTAGAGACAGTCTTTTTAATGTTATTAAGAAGATTTTCTTTTTAATATTTTAAATGGAAAATAAAATGATATTGCCCTCACCGAGAATCGAACTTACAATTTTCGGAATGATAAACCCACCTGTTAACCATCGGGCCATCGCTTTTGATTGCCAGCGTCTAATTACTGATATGTGTATAGTTGTTAATGTTTTCAAAGGAAAATCTCATAAATATAATTGAGAAGATTTCTTTTTAACATTTCTAATTAGGAAAAAAAGAGAGAGAATCGAACTTACAATTCTTCGAATGCTAAACCCAGCTGCTAACCATCCGGCCATCGTATACTAATAATTGCCATCGTCTAACTACACCTTTGTACTAAATGTATAGTTTTTTTAATAAGAATTTCTTCTTAAAAGCAAAGAGATTTCCCTATAGTTTTTTCTTCGCTTCCACCGTTGCGACTACCCCTTTGCCCAAAAACTGATCATGAAGACAATCCTATTAATTTTATTATGCATTTTTGGCTCTGTGTAGTACTGACTTTTAATTGATGCAGTTTGGTTGAAATTATTTGAGATTACAATTTCAATGTTTTACAGACGTTGACAACATTTTTTACTGCAAAAAGATGATTACGTCATGCAAATCAGGATCACTTTTTTATTCCAAACATAGAAAGTGTAACGTCAAATAGGTTATAAGCGAGTGACGAAATTTTCACGTGAGGACAATACCAAGCTTTGAGTAAAAAAAGAGTTCTGTTTTTTAAAAAAAAAATTATGGTCACCGTACGTATATACGAACTAGTATCTTAAATGGCATGATACTGATGTGTATAATAACAAGTATATCGACTGGTATATTCCTGATGCAGAGGCTGACTAGTCATCCAATTGGTATGGTGCTGATGCAGAGAAGGACAATTGCCATCTCGTAGGATATCGCCGTGTTAGAAATACCAGTTGCTAATATGGAAAAATTACAGAACTCGAACTAGTTGAGGCCACCTGGCTGACTGGTATTTGATTAGTATAAAACTAGTTAAGTTGACTGCAGGGTATATAGAAGAAGATAGAAGATAGATAGATAGATACGACTATAATTTTCTGGCAGAACTCATACTAGTCAGGAAATATCCATTTCATACTAGTATACAACAATAATTCTCTGGCTGAATTCATACTAGTCAGGAAGTATCCATTCCATCTATACCCTGCAGCGTAACCTCAAACTAGTCAGAAAAATACTAGTTCAAATTATTTGCTAGTATACAACTATAATTTTCTGGCTGAATTCATACTACTCAGGAAATATCCATTTCATACTAGTATACAACTAGAATTTCCTGGCTGAATTCATACTAGTCAGGAAATATCCATTTCATACCAGTGTACAACTAGAATTTTCTGGCTGAATTCATACTAGTCAGGAAATATCCATTTCGTACTAGTAAACAACTAAAATTTTCCTGCTGAATTCATACTAGTCAGGAATTATCCATTTCACATTAGTATACAACTAGAATTTTCTGGAAGAACTCGTACTAGTCAGGAAATATCCATTTCATACTAGTATACAACTAGAATTTTCTGGCTGAAGTCATACTGGTCAGGAAATATCCATTCCATCCTAGTATACAACTACATTTTTCTGGATGAAATCATACCAGTTAAAAATACAAAATTCATTCGTTTCGTTTGCTTCCTTTTTCTCTTACAATTCACAGATGCTTTTTCGTAATATGGTAAATAGAAATAGTCGCTGCTTTCTTAAGAATAAACATGAAAATAAAGGCAATTGGTAAAATAAAGGGTAATGAAAATTCTGGTTGAAATCATAATAGTCCAGGTTCAATGCTTTTTGGACTAGTATGAGAATAGTATATTTCATACTAGTCCCTTTATGTATGTGGACTAGTTCATTTTATTGAATCAATCTAGTCCAGGTTGAACTAGTATGGGACTGGTATTTTACAACTAGTGTAATTCTAGTATATCATGACTAGTAGATGACTGGTATGTTCTGGTCGAAATCTGACAATTGACATTTCGTAGGACATCAACCCGTAAAAAATACCAGTTGCTGATATGGAAAAAAGACAAAACACTGACTAGTTGGGCCCGGTGCACCAACTAGTTGTAAAGTAGTTTTCAACTAGTTGCTTTCGCTGCAGGGTACACCGAAAGAAAAGTCGCTTGTAAAACTACACTGAACCAAAAACGAACATGTTTTTTACGAACAAAGTTTCATAGAAGTTCGCGCTGGTTTTTCTTAAAATATAAGAAAAAATTCGTAGAATCTAAGAAAATTTTCTTACAATTTATGAATGAATACATGCTTTCTGTGGATTTGTTTACATATTTTACGAAAAAGTGCTTATATTCTAGGAAATGTTCGTAAATTTCTACGAAAAAGTTCTTTGGAGAGGTTTTAACGTACAATTCTTAAAATCTATGTACTTTTTCATTGGATACATGAAATTTTTTGGTTCAGTGTAACATTTCTGCCTTATCAATTTTACATTTCAGCAAAAAATGTCGTATTAATATTGAAAATTATCAAATAAACAGGGTTCACGTTAAATTGATACGAAAGTTGCTGAATCAACATTAGCATGTAAGACAGTGTCATATCAATTTCTCATGTTAATAATACATTACTTCGAAAAGTTTTATTTAACATTAAAAATTATGTAAACGACCGGTTTCACGTCAAATTGATAAAAAAACTTGTTGAGCCAACGTAGTACGTCATATCACTTTCATACATTTTTCACGTAGCACGTTAGCATTTGTGTAGCTGTTTGATTCTAAAATGAAATAAATCGCGCTGCAGTTGACAATCAAGTTCGGTCGTTGTAAAATAATTGATTAACAAAAATAGTTAGCTGAAAACCAAAGTGAAAATGGGTGATGATGTTGTTTATTTGTGGAAAGCGTTTCGCCGTAGGAATCGTCTGTAGGAATTGGTGGTAATGGAGAAAATTCATCTGTGCTAAATTTACGAAGGAGCAACTGCAATAAATAAGAACTTTTAGTTCCTGTGTAATGCAGAATAAAAATACAGTTTGCCAAGAAACTTCTTTTATGTGCTTCCAAAAATGTTAAGTTTGTCACCTTATCAAATGTATTACATTTATTACATTAAATATGTACCTATTTCAAAAAAAAGTTAATAAATTGACAAAATATAATATCATTTCGATGTGATTATCATTAGTTTTATTTGTAGCTTCAACGTTATTCTCACGTAAGTATCAGTATTACATACTCGCACGTAAATATACATCATGGTCATGTTCATTTTAAGTTTTTCCTGTAGGTACATACATTTCATGTGAATTATACATAAGTATCCCTTCAATAATACATAATGGTCATGTCAACTTTACGGTTTTCCTGTACGTTTTTACGTTTCATGTCAATTTTACATGAGAATGCCGTCATTAATACATGATGGTGATGTTCATTTTACGTTTCATGTCAATTGTACATGAGAAAGCAGTCAATAATACATGATGGTCATGTTCATTTTACGTTTCATGTCAATTGTACATGAGAAAGCAGTCAATAATACATGATGGTCATGTTCATTTTACGTTTCATGTCAATTATACATGAGAATGCCCTCAATAATACATGATGGTTATGTTTATTTGACGTTTTCCCGTATGTTTTTAAGTTTCATGTCAATTGTACATGAAAATGCCTTCAATAATACATGATGGTCATTTCAACTACACGTTTTTCCTGTACGTTTTTACGTTTCATGTCAATTATACATGAGAATGCCTCAATAGAACATGATGGTCATGTTTCTTTGACGTTTTTCCTGTACGTTTTTACGTTTTTTTGTGCATATCCATTTCACGTAGAAATGGTATTTTCGAAATTGTAAAATTTACCTTTTTTCTTTTCTGTTGCATTTGGTAAACAAAAAATTTTAGTTTTACGGTGATTTTTGATATTTTTTTCTTTCGGTGTACTTACCTATTGCTTAAGCATTTTGAAACCTGATTTTTTATTATTTTTTTTATCCCTCAGATGACGACAAAGCGTCGTACAAGTGTCAGTGTGGACGTCACGTTTACGGAGAACAGTTTTTTCCGACCGAAGATGTGAAAAAGATGAGAAAGCGATAACTTCGGCCATGAAATTTAACTTCTTGAAGTAAGTTTACGGCACACTCAGAGAAAAATAAAATTCTAAAATTAAGTCCGACCGGAATTAAGTTTATCCTCTTCCATTCTTAAAATTTTAAGAACTTTTCGGTGTTAAATATTCTTAGAATAAGAAGTTTTCGTTCTTTTTTTAAAATTGAGATGCAAAAAGCTTCAAATAAGAATAAAATACTTATATTAAGAAAAGTTAGACGGCAGAGTCGGAGGAGGGGTTTACTCAAGGGATTTGGACCTAGAACTCTCCTTTAGACTACCTGATCACTGCAGCGTCTTCCAGGCTGAAGTTTCTGCAATCATGGACGCCGTGACTTGGATAGGTAAACGCACCATCGGACAGGATATCTGTATTTTCAGCGACAGCCAAGCGGCCATCAAATCCCTTGGCTCTTACTCGTTCAACTCTGAACTGACGCTCAGCTGTCGTCGATCTCTTCAAGAGATGGCCCAACAGAACCGCGTGAACCTCACATGGGTCCCGGGACACAGGGACATTGAGGGAAACTGTAGGGCAGACGAACTTGCCAGGCAGGGCACGACCAAGCAGATTCTTCAAGATAAAGAGCGCATAGGTATGCCGTTTGCCACGTGCAAGCTAATGCTGAAGGAGCATACACTCCGCGAAGCCAACGAAAGATGGCTACAAGCCCCAGGGTGCCGGATATCCAAGCAAACCTGGCCAAAATGCGATCTTAAAAGATCTAGACACATATACGCCCTAAAAAGGAAGGAAATCTCCATATTAATAGGTGTTTTAACCGGGCACTGCCTTATTGGTAGGCACGCAGCAAGGCTAGGCGTTCCCTACCGACGATGCTGCAGGAGTTGCAAAGATGATGAGGAAGAGGAAACGGTGGAGCACCTCATCTGCAACTGCCCGGCCTTAAGCGGGCTACTCACCTGCCAAGAAATGCCTCAAGAAAAAAACGAGCATATATTTCTTGTGCCTGGTCAAGAAATTTTGACGTTTACCAAATTTTCCATTTTTTTGCAAATTACTCTTATAAAAATGTATAAAACATGTGTAGCGCAATATGTACTCACCTTTGCTGTGGATCTGCACGTTTACCTCAAGAAATATATACGAGCATATTTATTTCTTGAGGTAAACCGGCGTTGCCAACCATCGAAAATTGTAGTATTTTTTCTTATGAGCTGAGTATTGGCTCAAGAAAATTTGACGTGTGAAAACAGTTCTTGACCATTTCTTGAGCGTTTTTTTATATGGAGTTTGACATTTCTTGGCAGGTGAGTAGCCCGCTTTAAGCGGAGCGAGAAGGCGCTCTCTGGGAGTTCCCTTCCTGGTTAGCTTAAGCCAGGTCGCGGAGCTAGACATAAAGGACTTGATGGCCTTCATCAAGTTATCAAAATGGTTCGAGGAGGGGTAGCGGTGTCGGTTAGGAGTGTCAGTCCCGGGTTTCGGCTATATGGAGAGTCCCAACAGCACTGGGATTTTCCATATGGCCGGGCCCCGGGACTGACTTTCCTAGTGTTTGGTGGTATCACAACGGGCCTTTTATTACTGGCCTAGGTGTGCCTTTGCGGCAGCCACTTCTACCTACCTAAGAAAAAGTGTTCTTAAACAAAACTATTACATGCTCAAATGAATAAATAAATAAGAATAATTGAGGAGCGTCAAACCAAAACCCAATAAATATATGCTGTATTAGTGTACACTTATTGCGTTTTGGTTTGAAGCTCGGTTAAGCGTTCGAGGGACCTGAGATATATGATATAAGAACTCTGCAAAAATAATTGTTTTAAATTTTTTTTATATAAAAAAAAAAATTATATTGACTTCACCGAGAATGGAACTCAGAACCCCTTAAACTTAAATCTTGTTTTGAGAATTTTAGTATTAGTTTAAGAAACAATTGGGATTGCAAAAAAGATTTTTTCGGTTTCAAATTAAGAATAACAAACTAACCCTATTATATAAGAATATATTGTTCTTGAAACAGCCCCGGGCGTTCTTAAATTCGGACAAAATTATTCCTGAAAGAAGAATTTTCGATCTAAGAAAAAAATTCCTGACATAAGAATTTTTTACTTCGTATAAGAATATTCGGTATTACCAGAACTGGGTAAAATCAATTCCATTACAATTACAATTACTAATGGCGGCGATATACCAACAGGTTATCATAACCTCTAACGAGATTTTTAGCCGAGCTTTTCTTTCCAACTTGTGGTGTGTTGCTTTTTGAGTTTTTCCTACAAGTTGGCGGGACCTACAGTTTTTTGCCGACTCCGAACGGCACTTGCAAAGCAAATGAATTTTTTTTGCTGATAAGCTTCTCATGGCAGAAATACACCCGGAGAGTTTGCCAAACTACTGCCGAGGGGCGACCCCGTTTAGAAAAATTATTTTTCTAAATAATTTTTGATGTTACTTTTTGCCGGGCATCGAACCGCCACGACTTGGTGTAGAAGGCCGAACACTTAACCGCTACACCACGGCGGCCGCCGTTACAATTACATTCCTCAGTAATTGAAAAATGTAATCAAATCCTTTCATGAAAAGAAAAGGAATTGATTACATTTCAATTCCTAAAAATAAAATACCAAAAGCACTTCATAGTTTTAAAAGGCTCAAGTACAAAATGTAATTGCTGCGCCATTGCTTTTGAAAGGAATTGACAATCTAATTGAAATTTCTTCAATTACATTACAAGGAATGGGAAATGTACTTGAGAATTTCCCATTCCATTCCTTAAAGGAATTGGAAAAGTAATTGAAATGCTAAATGTTAATCTATATATACATATATAAATGAATGCCCATTTCCCTTGGTCACGACATCACGCCTGAGCGCATGGAGCGATTTTACAAATTTTATTATTGTATTTGCTTTTGCCAGGAGCAGGTCCTACTGAAAGAAAAAGTTAAATAATTTTGTGGAGTCCTGAGATATTGGCCAGAATGTGGACCACGGGTGACCCAGAATGTGCTTATACGATATGGGTATCAAATATAAGGTGTTGATGAGAGTTTTCACAGGGAGCGGTTTTCACGTTCATCTGTGAATCCATTTCCAAGATATTGACCATTAGGTGGACCTAGACTGACCCAAGAAAGGGTTCAAATTGAAGGTGTTGATGAGAGTTTTCACAAGGAGCGGTTTCAGGCTCATCTGTGAACCCGTTTCCAAGATATTAACCATTAAGTGGACCAAGGCTGACCAAAGAATGTGTTCATATAATATAGCTATCATATAGGGATCATTTTGCTACTACATTGCGATCATTTGACCGCAAAATGACCCGAAATTTACCCCAAAATGATCCCAAAATGACTTTAAACCGACCTCAAAATTATCCCAATATGACTCCAAAATGAATTGCAAAAGTAATGGAAAAAGTAATGAAGTTCAATTGCTTTTACAATTCCTTCGAGGAATGAAAAATTCTAAAGTACATTTACCATACCTTGTAATGTAATTGAAAAAATTCAATTAAATTCTCAATTCCTTTCAAAAGTAATAGCGCGGCAATTACATTTTGTACTTGACCCTCAAAACGATGAAATACTTTTGGTATTTTTTTGTAGGAATTGAAATGTTTCTTTTCAGAAAAGGAATTGATTACTTTTCTCAATTACATGTAATGGGGAATTGGGAGTAATTTAATTCCTAAAGTAATGATTACTACCCAGCTCTGGGTATTACCGTACTTTCGTGACCAAAATTCTTGATGTGGCCTTGATTTAAGTACAAAATTCTTGTTTTTTTCTGAGTCCACTTCCGCGGTAGAAAATGTTTGCTGGGTTTTGGTTTCTCTTGGCATTGACTACCTACATAAGACCGCTTCTAAGTGGTTATAATACCCGTAGATATAACCTACAAAAACCACTTCTAATTGGAGTTAACACCCATTTAAACTATTCATTCAACAGCGTAGCAAAATTTTAAAGGTGTGTGTCTGTGCTACTCCCCATCAAATGTTGCTTCGTTAAATTTTGCTCGTTCATTTTCTACGTTATTCTAGCAGTTATCAGGGCTAGAACTTTACTACGATAAAAAAGGAAATGTCCTATCTACCTAGCCTCAAGACTAACTACGATCATATACTCTACCAACCAGCGCTAGCCAAGGTGAAAAAAAATCACAAATTAGTGCTGTGTAATACCAAAAATAACTGTGGGGAAAAGTAGACATCGAAATACTACCGCATAATTCTATAAAATCGATAGTTTTATAATTTCCAAGTCTAACTAGCCGCTTCAACTTGGATAGAAAAGGCTGTAAAGGCTCCTCGTTGAACAAAATTATCCACCTTTTTATCCAGCTTTTTGAGAAACGCGACCTGGTAATTTCCCAGGTATGTATAATACTTCTTGTCCGGCCCTTGCCGAATAAAACTGAACTGTAAAAAATCAATCAGCAACAATTTTGTAGGGAATTCAATTTCTTAAAAAAATGTAAAGGGTGATTTACACGGGTCGAACTTCTGGTCGATATTTGTCGTTCCACTGCGTTCTACCTTCAAACAGAAGGTGTGAATCGATCGAATTGTTATTTACACTGTGGAACGACAAAAATCGACTAGAAAAATCGACCGATATAAATCAGTCTTGAATGGATTTTTACAGCAATGGTTTCGCATTTTTATACCAAAAAATGTATACCAGCAATGATAGACCTTTAGAATTCAATATAAAGATCTGTAACTCTCACAGTAATTTAAAGTATTCTTAAGCTTTCTAATGTATAGTCTTTTATATGGTTGAAAATAAATATACTACTACTACTACTACTACTTTCACAGTAATTTTTATTATTTAAGCCAGTCTACTGAACATCTCTGACGCTCTCTCTAAAGATTTAATTCAAGATGAGTTGACAAAAAAAAAAAAACAAGGAAAAATTTTACCTTTTTAGCAAATATATAAATTGCCCTCCCACAAAGGGAGGGGCTTTGTGAAAAGCTGGGAACGCCCTAGTTTGTTTTGTTAAGTGCTAATAACTGGGTTCCAATCAACAGCAACCTAAAATTTTGGAGTTAGGCCCTTTTGACCCTAATGGTTTCGAAGTGCAAATAATAGTTTATATTCCACTTTGCCATAAAAGATTTTATTCTACTTTTCCAACCCAACGTTTCGCTAGACTTCCTAGCTTCATCAGGGGTGATCTTTGTTGTTGTTGTTGAATAATAATTCGGCTTGCCTTCCGAGATACTAAATATTTGGATATTTTCCGGTCAATTGTATAATAATTTTAAATTTTGGAGTTGGGCTCTTTTGACCATTAGTTTCGAAGTGCAAATAAACGATTATATTCCATTTTTCCAACCCAACGTTTCGCTAGACTTCCTATGTTCATCAGTCCAGCAACCCAGACACGTATACAATTTGTGCATGTGATTGCAATAACAACGTTATGTTTTTGCTATTTTTCTGGGTCGCTTTCAGACCCATTGTCAATACCTACAAGTCGCGAAAGTGTGACAGAAGCATTCACAATAGATAACAGCTGTTATCATCTGTTAAAAACACTGTTCGACGATTTTGATTCTTTGCCTCAATTTTCATATGCTTTTCTCTTTTCAGATTGTTTTTCTAATTGTCATCCATATCCCTATCCCTTTCTCAATCCCACACCCAAAATGAATTAAAATGACTCCCCTTTAAAACTCTCATCAACATCTTTAATTTAGACCCATTTATTACAAAAACCTTCTAGCTCCACTTCTGGTCCACGTGTAGATCTATATCTAGAAACCTTGGTCTTATATGGGAAAAATACTAAAACTTCTTATTTCACTTGTCACCACCTTTTATTTGATACTCATATCACACTAATACTATTGATGACAATTTAGGCTAAGAAGAAATACGCGTTGGGCAGGACTACACCTCGTTACAACAACAACAACAGGGCCCCTCCTGGTTGACATTTTAATCAATATCTCGAAAACGGGGTCTCATATTGGACTGAAAACTACACCATTTTAATACACTTTCATTTGATGCCCATATTGAACGAACACTTAATAAGGTTACCCTGGTCCACATTTTGAGCGATATCTCCAAAACCTTTTCAAATGAATTTATTTTTTATCGTATAATAATATCGAGGTAATACAAAATCTCGCTTCCATATTTAATTTTTATTATATCCAGACGTTATCAAAGTAAATGCTAGCATAGATGAAGCAAAGTCCAAATGAAACATGTGGCCTTAGGTACCTTTTCGTTTGATACCAATTTTGTGCGAATATTCGAAAGTTTACGTGCAACCACATTTCGACCGAAAATTCTGTTATCGATAAATATATGGAAATGAAACACAGACCAAATGAAAGTCGTGGTCTTCCCCTGTCGTTAGATACCAATTTTTTTGCGAGTATTCCAAAGTTTACCCGAAACCACATTTTGGCTGATAACTCTGTTATCGATAAATATATCGAAATGAACCAAAGTCCCAATGAAAGCTGTGGTCTTCCCCATTCGTTTGATACCAATTTTGTGCGAATATTCCAAAGTTTACCCGAAACCATATCTTGACCGATAAATCTGCTATCGATAAATATATCGAAATGATCCAAAGTCCAATTGAAAGCTGTGGTCTTCCCCTGTCATTAGATATAAATTTTGTGCGAGTATTCCAAAGTTTACCCGAAACCACATTTTGACCGATAACTGTTATCGATAAATATATCGAAATGAACCAAAGTCCAAATGAAAGCTGTGTTTTTCCCCATTCGTTTAATACCAATTTTGTGCGAATATTCCAAAGTCTACCCCAAACCACGTTTTGACCGATAAGTCAGTTATCGATAAACATATCGAAATGAACCAAAGTTCAAATGAAAGGTGTGGACTTCCCCTTTCGTTTGATACCAATTTTGGGCGAATATTCCAAAGTTTACATAAAACTGCATTTTGACCGATAACTATGTTATCGATAAATATATCGAAATTTCATGATGCCTGCTGCAGACTTTATACTTCTAAGAATTTGTCCGCAAAATTTCGTAAAGATCGGGCATTGGTTCAGACGTTAAAGAACCACAAACATCCACAGTCAGTCACAAACTTACATTTTTATATATTAGTAAGATTAAAGTTAAAAAAATCATATTTCTGTATTTTTTTATTGTTTTTGACCCAATTTTTTTACTAACTAACTACCAAAAATATACATACATATTTCATATACATCATCATTTATTGGCGATAACTGACGCCAATTGGAAGCCCCAAGGGACTTCAAGTCGTCCTCCACCTGTTGTTTCCTTCTCAGTCTTGGCATCTCCCTTCCTCTGCTGCCGAATTCAGGCGACGATAGGAAAACCTCCTGGGCTGAAGCTTCTTAGTCCGATCGCTGGACATGACCCAGCAGCGGGGCCTTTGGACTTTAATTCCCGGACTATGGTCGAATTCCCTCACAATTTCAAATTTGTACCTATCAAAAGTGACGTGGCTGCCAAGGCCCAGATTCGCCGATTCCTTCTTTGATGACAGAAAATAATTCGTTTTGTCCTCGTTGACCGCAAGACCCACTTTTTCGCATGTAATTATACGATGCGCGTTTTCTATCCAATATACATCATATTATCATAATTCTATTAGTTGAAACTATAATATTTATTAATTCCAATAAATATTTTTAAGATTTACTAAAGATTCATGAAAGCCAGTTAGTATATTACTTCATATATATTTTTATTAATTTTTTGTTTATATACAGCATAAATTATAGGTACATTTAAATGGATAAATTCATAAACTATTATCTTCATCGGAACTAGTGCTATCATCTGAGCTGTCAATTTTTATATTGCACACTCCATCTGCTTCGGTCTCATCGTCGTCTGTAAAAGTTTAATGAAAAATATACTCTTAATATAAATTGTTCCAAAGTAGCAAAGTTGTTTATACCTTCAGGATTTACGTCAAGGTTCGCAATTCTGGTGATGGCGGCGATTGATCGCCCACAAACCATTTAAACAAATATTTGCCATCTCTTTCCTCCCTTTCATACTCAGTGGGCAATAACGTGGTAGGCTCGGGTAGATGGGCATGACTTCAAAGATGAGCGATGTATGCCGTACGTAAAAAATGTTGTCGCAGCTCCGCTCAACAAGGCGGAAATAAAGACCCATCCATATTTTTTTTCCAAGTTAAGTGGATTGCAGCCATCGTCATTGGCAAATGTTTTAGTGATTGATAAAACACGAGCCATGTTAACATCATCCATTCCTGTGAATGTATATAATTTGCAAACATAGCTTTTCACTGTTGTAAGCAATTCATCGAGGTTACAATTTTCAATTTGTGAAATGTTGCTGAATGCTTGTATGGACGATGAAGGGCTTTTTCCCCTTACGATAAAATGCCGAATTAAAATCGCGCCCATAAATGCTGGTAATGCAGAACTCAAATTTGGACCCGATGATTCGTACAACTTGGTGACATCGATGAATTTTTGATTATTTCCGGTTCCAACATGCATCGATGTTTGTACATTCTTCTCGATGGAATTCATATTTTCCAGCATAATAATTAACATATCTGTATCAGAGCAGCGTATTGTAACTTGAGTATCAGAATTTAAATTGCAGACATGACATTTTTTTTTTAGTATCCGCTTCTTCGTGACCTGTACATGTCAACATTGGCTGTAATGTTCGTTGTACTTTATCTCGATTAGCCTCATATTTATAGCATTCCAGATAAATGACAATAATTGTTTTTTCTCCGATCCACGTTGCCATGCAATCATTTGCCCAGTCTTCAATAAGAAACTCAATAAGCGCTGTCCTCTGATCCTATTTCTTAATGAATGTTCATTGTCTTTTATAGATGGAAATATATACATAGCTGTCGAATATTAGTATCACAGTTTTGGCAGTATTTGCGGTAAACACTTGCATCAGCTTTTGGGAAATTTTACTTATCAATACCTAAGTGCTTGCGGTTACATGTGTGCAAACAATGTGTGGCGCTTGCATAAAGTGATAATTGAAGACATGCATGGATGAAGGGGGTATGTCGCATTTTGAGTGAAACGAGAAAATCGGCTTTAAAGTTTTGCTTAATCATTTGAGGTTTTTTCGAATCTTTATGGAAAACTGACAAAAAAATTATGCAAAGCCATAAAAGACGTTGCATAATATGCAATAAAAAGCATAAGTTTATATTTAGTGTTTTATATGAAAAAACGGGACATACCCCCTTCTTCCACAATTAATATTGGAAAGTTGTGTACATACCCCCTTCATCCATGAATTATCTTCTACAATTTTCACGATAGGCAGATTCTGATTAGACAGAAATATAGATCTGCATAAACACTATTCACCAATGCCAAAAACAGAAATTGAGTGAGAATGCGACATACCCCCTTCATCCATGCATGTCTTCAATTACTACCAAACTACTTAAAGGGCGTGCGTTTCTGGTAGTTTCCATGGAGGTTACAGTATGACCGCTACCGCACACCTACACACTGATATCCAGGCACTCGCAAGCCAAAGACAGGCTTTCGCAAAAATCGCGATGGTATAACACCGCAAATTTTGAAGTGCGCAGTAGGTACTTTCTTTTTTTCCATGAAAGGTGTCCTTGGAATTTTCCAGTGATTAAAGATAATAACGAAGCCATTACGCCCATGTTTTGATGCACAATAAAGCATTGCAAAATAAAAGACGTGCTGATGTACATATGGATCAAATTAAAACATATCGAACCATTGAAAACATTTTGCTCGAAAAGACTCACTGCTCTTAAAACGAGAAAACTAAATATTAACAAAAGCAAAGGGCTACCAATCTACCAAATTTCAAGCAAATCGCATGAAAAATAGATTTTTTTAATATATACATACCTACCTTGGCTTAAACATAAGAAGCTCATTCGAGACCTATAATATAGCTTCAATTAATAGAGATACATATAATAACAACCATCAACTGATTGTCTATTGGAGAAAAGTCGCAAAACATGGATGCCCTCATACGTTTTTGTCAAGTTCAGGTACCTGACTGACGCATAATCCACCACCCGCGGAATGACTGACGATTGTTTTTAGTTTCCTATTAACATAAATATTATATGTACAAAAGCTCAGCCTTTATAAAATTCGTTCAGAAAGTGCGCACCCACCGTTGGTATTGTGACTGACGCTCGGTTTCGTAATTGGGAACGTGACTGCAACACACAGTTTTAAACTCAGCCTTCTAAAATTGGTTGAAAAAAAGCCGCTTCCTCTTGGGCTAAAACAACCTTATATGCGATATTAAGAAGAGTGATTTCGCGGTAGTTGGTGTGGTTAGCGGGATCATAACAAAGGTTTGTCGTTTTTATACAAAATTTGAGGTAAAGTCTGTAAAATCTAAGCTAGCGATGATAGATAGATAATTTTATCGGTTTTTTGTTAAAAACCAAAAAACTCTACTTGTTGCTTTTTTACTCTTACATCGGGAACCCTTGCCGATTTCCAAATGTCGTGCCTAACTGAAGTCTTACTACTGGCAACTCATATCGCTTATTTGCTGCAAAGTCGTCATAACTCAAAAAATGTGATATTACAGAAAACTAATTTTTAGTTTTTGAATTGATGTATATTTATATGGGATATGTAATTAAAGCAAAAGGCCTCTATCGCGACGCTGCGTGAAATCTTAAAACATTGGATATAACACTTTGTCAAACATATTATTTCCGATATATTAGTGATATTAACTCAAAATTTTTTTTGTGTTATGACGACGTTGCAGCAAATGGGCGATATGTTTGTATACATTAGGGTGATACAAATAAAAAAAAATAGTTATTTTTGGTCTTACCCCCTAAAAAGTTAGTAATTGATGAGAAAAGAAGCTTTGCAAAAAGTTAGCTCTGCAACTTACCCCTAAGTGGAGGTTTTTAAAATTTAAAAACTTTTTACATTATACGATTATCATTACTATTAAACTAACTACAACCATTTAAAAATGTTTATATTTTGTATGTTTCACTTGCAATAGTACAAAACTCAGTCATTCATCTAAAAAAAGAGGGGACCCCTTTTTCTGTTGGGAGCCTTTTTTTGGACCCTTTTTAACAAATTTCAGCGGCAACACTGCCCGTCAATTAGAACATATGGATTTTTATGTTATTCTCATTAAGATATCCGTTTTTATGAGTAAAAACATGTATTTTCGTCACTTGCGTTACATAAAAAACTTGTCTTATATTTTTATGAAAAGCTTCAGAAGTAAAAGTAGGCTGTTGATCAACACTTGTCAAATTTATGGTCAAGATGTCATTAGTGAATACTACGTACTAATAAGTCAAATTCAATGCCATTGTCATCTTCCCAAAAGAGGTATAAAATTTCATTTTTTTTTAAGCTGTTTTCCTGTGGTAATACTCTTAACTTAGCCAATATGACACAATTTCATGATATTGCATGTTTTCATAATAGCCTGGGTGAAATCAAATCCAAGGGAAAAAATGTACATTAAATTTTTTCTTTTGGAATATTATTATTATCGTTACTCTTTAAAGGGGTAAATACAGCTCCCAAGAAAACGGTCAAGAATTTTTTTTATTTTTGCCCCGCAAGCCAAATTTGACGTTATTTTTATTTGAAAGTTTGTATGTAGCTTTGTCTGCGGGGTTTATATACAAAATGACTTTTGATTTGAATCCTGCATGATCAGGAACGTTTTCTAAAACATTTTTTGACCCCCTCAAGAAATGATCAAGAACCGTCTTGCCTTAAATCTGCTCATGCAAGATTTTTATAAAGAAACCTCCAAAAAAGAGCCACATACAAAGCTTCAAATAAAAAGACCATCTTGGCTTGCAAAGCAAATATAAGAAAAACAAGTAAGGAAAGCTGTCTTCGGCTGTGCCGAAGGCTAAATACCTTTCATGAATAAGCGTCACGATTTTCACTGTTTGATCCCCAGTACAGCCTATGTGAATTTAACTTTAGCTCATACCGAAATTATCGGAGCTATCGATTATATGGGGACGATGTGTTATATTGGTCCAATCTCATTGATTTTTAACATCGACATTCCACATTCTAAAATAGCAACATTTACGAAATTTCACGTTCCTACCGATATAATTACAGGAGTTATCTACCAAAATCCGTTTATCGGAACAATCGATTGGATGGGGGTTATGTGAAATATTTATCCCATTTCAATGATTTTCAACATCGATATTTTACATATAAAAATAGCGACGCTTCCAAAATTTCGCGTTCCTATGTGTTTAATTACAGGACTTATAGCCCAAAATCCGCTTATCGGAATAATCGATTGTATGGGAGCTATGTGAAATATTTATGCCATCTCAATGATTTTCAACATCGATATTTCGCATATAAAAATAGCAATATGTCCAAAATTTCACGTTCCTACTTATATAATTACAGCAGTTATCTACCAAAATCCGTTTATCGGAACAATCGATTGTATGGGGGCTATGTGAAATATTTATTCCATCTCTATGAGTTTCAGCATCGATATTTCACATATAAAAATAGCAATACTTACAAAATTTCACGTTCCTACGTGTTTAATTACAGGAGTTATAGCCCAAAATCCGTTTATCGGAATAATCGATTGTATGGGAGCTATGTGAAATATTTATCCCATCTCTATGATTTTCAGCATCGATATTTCACATATAAAAATAGCAACACTTATAAAATTTCACGTTCCTTCGTGTTTAATTACAGGAGTTATAGCCCAAAATCCGTTTATCGGAATAATCGGTTGTATGGGAGCTATATGTTATATTGGTCCGATCTTGCTGGTTCCGACAAATGATTCCTATATTGGAAAATGGTGGCCGCATACCAAATTTCAGCCAAATATCTCAAAAACTGAGGGACTAGTTGTCATCCTGATCATTTCGGTATACTTATTGATGGGTCTATCTCTTCTTCTTCTCATATTTACAAACATCGGACCAAAGTTATAATACCATTTCATGTTCATGAAAGGTATAAAAATTCCAGGGAGGTGAGTATCCATCTTAACAAGGACTGTCATGCGAAGTTTTTAAAAATGTAGTGGCTTTTTTGTGGTCTAGGAGTTGCCTCGATTTTGAGTTGTGTGCGATATAAGTGAGCGATATGGTGTCGGATGGGTTGTCGTTGACTCTGCCACTATGCAAGATTTTGCAATCAATTTCGTTGAATTTGCCAATTTTTTCAATAACGTAAATAACAAGCGAAATACATAAGCATGCCAACTTTTAACCTATACTAATCTATAATATTTTAAAGCCGCTTTTGACAGCGCAAAAAGGAGTTGCCTGTATGCCGCCATGTCTGAATTTGACTTCCCTGCAAAGTTAATACGGTTTTGCCAAATGACGTTGAGCAATACCAACAGCTCCGTCAGAATCGGGAAGAACCTCTCTGAGCCATTTGAAACCAAACGAGGCTTCAGACAGGGCGACTCCCTTTCGTGTGATTTCTTCAACATGATGCTAGAGAAGATAATTCGAGCAGCAGATCTAAACCGCAATGGTACAATCTTTTACAAGAGCGTGCAATTGCTGGCGTATGCCGATGATATTGATATCATTGGCCCTAACAACCGCGCCGTAAGCGCTGCCTTCTCTGGACTGGATAAGGAAGCGAAAAAAGTGGGTCTTGCGGTGAACGAGGACAAGCCGAAGTATCTGTTGTCATCAAGGAAAGAATTTGAAACGGTGAGGGTCTTCGTTTACTTGGGAACCAGCATTAACACCGAAAATAATATCAGTCTAGAAATCCAACGGAGAATCACTCTTGCCCATAAGTGTTACTTTGGACTAAGTAGGCAAGTGAGAAGTAAAGTCCTCTCTCGACAAACCAAGATCACCCTCTATAAGTCTCTCATCATACCAGTTGTGATGTACGGCTCGGAATCATGGACAGTGTCAAGGGAAGATGAGATGGCCCTTGGAGTATTTGAGAGAAAAGTTCTCCGGAAGATTTATGGTTCTTCCCGTGATGCCAACGGCGAGCACCAGAAGGTTTCCTATCGACACCCGAATTTGGCAGCAGAGGAAGGGGGAGGCCTCGACTGAGAGGGAAACAACAAGTGGAGGATGACTTGAACTTCCTTGGGGGTTGCAACTGGCGTCAGTTATCGCTAAAAGGAATGACTGGCGTGCTTTGATACGAAACGGTCAAAATCGCCTAGGCGGTTAAGCGTTAATAAATGACACAAGCCAAGATTAGAATTAGAATCTATCTATACTATAATAAAACTGTAGAAAAGTCGTGTCTGTACATTAAAAATTTCTTTGAAAAAATTACTGGGGATGACTTGAGGAATATTATAGAGTCCATCTCAACCATTTTTAGAATTATTGTCTGTCTGTTTGTCCGTTTGAAAGTAAGGATCTCGGAAACTAAAAAACGGATTTTAATGAGATTTTTTCTGGTGGACAGCTTGAAGCTTAGAAGGAGCCCTAAACTTTATTTTATCAAAATCGCCCAATAAACAAAAAAGATATACTCTATTCAAGTGAGGTACCTATGAAATTTTTTTTTGTAAAAAGATTTCTATGAAGAAAAATTCACTTTGTTTGTCAAAAAAATAACAAAGCGTGCCTCTCACAAATTTTTGTTTAGCATTTTTTACAATTTCAGCTAAATCAGAAATCAAAGGCATAGGTACAGTGGCGTACCAAAAAATTTGGGAAATAAAATTTTTAAATCTATTCATCCATTCAGTTATCTATACTGGAATAAAACTCTAGAAAAGTTGTGTCTGCACATTGGAAACCCTTGGCTAAAATTACTGAAAGTGACGTAGGGAATGTTATAGAGTTCATCTGAACTACTGTTTTATTTTTTTTGTCTCTATTTTTATCAATGAGGGTGGGTATCAAAGTAGGAGCAGATAAGGTACTGAGGTTAAGGAGATGGAAGGAAGGAAGTATTTCGGAAAAACTCGATTGGAATTGCCAACAGAGATAGGGGCTTTACCCAAACATATGTGACAAAAAGGAATATGACATAGGAAAGAAAGCCGAGGAAAAGAGGTTGATGAAGAGAAATTGGACCCGAGAATAAGGTTGGCAAAAGCAAAAATTGTTTCATTAGAAATTAGTACCACCCTAAAATACAGATCCACCCGGACAACGTCGGGGTCCCTGCTAGTACTATAATAAAACTCTAGAAAAGTTGTGTCTGTAAAAATGACTGAGGATGACTTGGGGAATGTTGTAGAGTCCATCTGAACCATTTTTAGAATTATTGTCTGTCTGTTTGTCTGTTTATCTGTTTGTCCGTTTGAACGTAAAGATCTCAAAAACTAAGAAACGGATTTTGATAAGACTTTTCTGATGCACAGCTTGAAGATTAGAAAGGGACCTAAACATTGCTTTATCAAAATCGCATGATAAACAAAAAAGATATAGTAATTTTAAGTGAGGTATCTATGAAATTTTTTTTTTGTAAATAGATTTATATGAAGAAATTCACTTAGTTTGTCAAAAAAATAACATATGCATAGGTACATTGGCGTACCAAAAAATTTGGGAATTAAATTTTTTAAATCTATTCATCCATTCACTTATCTATATGTACTGGAATAAAACTCTAGAAAAGTTGTGTCTGGAAATTGGAAATTCCTTGGCAAAAATTACTGTAAGTGACGTAGGGAACGTTATAGAGTTCATCTTTTTATACCCAGTGTACTAGTACTAGTACAAGGGTATATTAATTTTGTTCACATAACGGTAGTACGTAACGGCACAAAATAATCGAGATAGATATAGAGTTCCATATATGAAAGTTCTTAGTTTGGAAAGAGGAGTCCATTAAGACATGTCCATCCGTCTGTCCGTCCGTCCGTCCGCCCGTCCGTCCGTCTGTGTACACGATAACTTGAGTAAAAATTGAGATATTTGCATGAAATTTTGTATACAGGTTACCTTTTGGCCAAGGTAGGTTGCTATTGAAAATGGGCGAAATCGGATGATAACCACGCCCCCTTTTTCGATATCGAAAATTTGGAAAATCACACAAATTGACATATTTCGGTAGCTGAAATGGCTAAAATGATATAATTTTATAGGTGAATCCCCCTGGTAATTCTCTTATGATTTTTCCATAAATTTTTTATAGGGGGCGTGGCACCGCCCACTTTTAAAGGAGGCATTTTTGAAAATTTGACTGGTCTTAACTTTTAAACTGATTACGATAGAACGATGGAATTCGGCAAAAAGCATACTAGTATCGTTGGGAGTATACCTGATGAAAATGGATAAAATCGCCCTCCAACCATGCCCACTTTCGATATCGAAAATTTCGAAAATCGCCTAAATTGACATAATTCGCTAATGGAAATGGGTAAAATTATATAATTTTATACGTGAATCCCCATGGTCATTATATAATGATTTTTTGATCAATTTTCTGAAGTGGGAGTGGCCCGCCCACTTTTAAGGGAGGCATTTTTATACCCAGTATACTAGTACAGGGGTATTATTATTTTGTGCACATAACGGTACTACGTACCGGCGCAAAATAATCAAGATCCATGTATGAAAGTTCTTAGGTTGAAAAGAGGAGTCTATTCAGGCATGTCCGTCCGTCTGTCCATCCGTCCGTCGGACTTTGTACACGATAACTTGAGTAGAAATTAAGATATTTGCATGAAATTTTATATACAGGTTACTTTTTGGCCAAGGTAGGTTGCTATTGAAAATGGGCAAAATCGATATCGAACATTTCGAAAATCATAAAAATTAACATAACTTGAGTAAAAATTGAGGAATTTGTATGAAATTTGGTATACAGATTACTTTATGGCCAAGGAAGCTTGCTAGAGAAAATGATATAATTTCATAGGTGAATCTCTCTTATCATTCTATTATGATTTTCTGTTATATTTTAAAAAGTGGGCGTGGTACCGAAAATTTAGAAAATCACCTAAAAGACTGGTCGTAAGTTTTAAACTGATTACGGTATAATCGTTAAATTCGGCACAAGGTATACTAGAGTTATAGGAAGTATACCTGTTGAAATTAAACGAAATCGCTTTCCAATCACGTCCACTTTCAATATGGAAAATTTCGAAAATCACATAAATTGACATAATTCGGTAAGGTAAATAACTAAAATAGTATAATTATAACTAGTATAATTTGGTAGTTAAATTTTGTAAGGAATTGTCTAGATACTATTAACGAGTCTTAAAAGATGAGTTAATTTTGTTAAGTGAGCCACATATAATTTTTTCGAAGGCCATGTATTTTATTGAAAGTTGGTAGTATGGCTCAGAACGATTAAACAAAAATACGTATACAATTTTTCGAAATTCGAATTATTTTGAAAGTTATAGCTATCAACAGTTTTCGAAATACCTCACTTTTTGATGATTTTCTCACGATTGGTCAAACCGATTTTGCTAATTTTTTAAATATATATAAAAGATGGTATCATCTACAAAAGGACATTTCCAATTTTTGCAAAAAATTTTTTTTTGCAAACATTATTCGCAATTTTTAACTTCTCCATCGTGGCGAGATGGCGCTTTTGTACACAGAGCCAACAATGCCTAATAAAATAGAACAAAAGTCATAAGATATCTCTATAGATTTTCTTCAAGAAGATGTGCTTCTTATTATTGTAGAGACCGTCTTTTTAATTTTATTAAGAAGATTTTCTTTTTAATATTTTAAATGAAAAATAAAATGATATCGCCCTCACCGAGAATCGAACTTACAATTTTCGGAATGATAAACCCAGCTGTTAACCATCAGGCCATCGCTCACTTTTGATTGCTAGCGTCTAATTACTGATATGTGTATAGTTGTTAATGTTTCAAAGGAAGATCTCATAAATATATTTAAGAAGATTTCTTTTTAACATTTCTAATTAGGAAAAAAAGAGAGAGAATCGAACTTACAATTTTTCGATTGCTAAACCCAGCTGCTAACCATCCGGCCATCGTATAGTAATAATTGCCAGCGTCTAACTACACCTTTGTACTAAATGTATAGTTTTTTAATAAGAATTTCTTCTTAAAACCAAAAAGATTTCCCTACAGTTTTTTCTTCGTTTGCACCGTTGCGACTACCCCTTTGCCCAAAAGCTGATCATGAAGACAATCTTATTAATTTTATTAGGCATTTTTGGCTCTGTGTATGATGTTGTTGTAAATAACTCCTGCCCCCTTAAAGTGCAAAATTACTTTATGGCCAAGGTAGCTTGCTAGAGAAAATGGGCGAAATAGGATGATAACCACGCCCCCTTTTGTCGGTATCGAAAATTTCGAAAATCACATAAACTGACATAACTTGACTAAAAATTTAGATATTTGCATTAATTTTGGTTTAAACCTTACTTTCTGGCCAAGGTAGGTGGCTATTAAAAATGGGCGAAATCGGATGATAACCATGCCCCCTTTTTCGATATCGAAAATTTCGAAGTTCACATAAACTGACATATATCGGTAGCTGAAATTGATAAAATGATATAATTTCATAGGTGAATCTCTCTTATCATTCTATTATGATTTTCTGTTAAATTTTAAAGAGTGGGCGTGGTACCGAAAATTTAGAAAATCACCTAAAAGACTGATCGTTAGTTTTAAACTGATTACGGTATAATCGTTAAAATCGGCACAAGGTATACTAGAGTTATAGGAAGTATACCTGTTGAAATTAAACGAAATCGCTTTCCAATCACGTCCACTTTCAATATGGAAAATTTCGAAAATCACATAAATTGACATAATTCGGTAAGGTAAATAACTAAAATAGTATAATTATAGTATAATTTGGTAGTTAAATTTTGTAAGGAATTGTCTAGATACTATTAACGAGTCTTAAAAGATGAGTTAATTTTGTTAAGTGAGCCACCTATAATTTTTTCGACGGCCATGTATTTTATTGAAGTTAGAATCGTCGTTTTGTAGAAGATACCATCTTTTATATATATTTGAAAAATTAGCAAAATCGGTTTGACCAATCGTGAGAAAATCATCAAAAAGTAAGGAATTTCGAAAAGTGGTGATAGCTATAACCAAAGTATATTAAACAAAGTAATAGTGAACTTGACAGTCCTCTCTTTTCTGTAGGAGTTTTCCCGTCAAATGAAAAAAAATATTAACCCGTTCTGTTTAAGACTTTTCAATTTTTTCAAAAGTGTGAAGAAATAGCAAATTGTTTCATATAAAAACAATACCGCTTGCCTCAGGTCCTTGCACGTTTAAATAGAGTTTAGAGTTCAGATTAGTCAGACTCCAGCACATTTTATCTAGGATGGATGGTCTAATCTTTTTTCAACTGGATCTTAGACCGAAAACGAAACTGTAAGCGATAAAAATCGATTCATGACCCCTGCGGTTTAGGGGTTTCGAATGGAATGGAATGCCTGTCGCAAAGGACGACTAAAATCCATTTCGACCACGGTCACCGGGTTGATGAAATCGGTAATCGGAATAGTACCACAAGGTGGTTCGGCAGCTGTGAGAGCATAGACTCAATACCGTACAACTCTGTTTGGTCCGTCACGTCCCTCTTACAACAGCAGCAGCAAAACCGGTTAATTTCTCGAAACCGAAAACTTTTTCATAAATTGATTACTTCATTTCGCGGACACATATTTTCCTTGATAAGACGGTACCCTGGTTTTGACTTCAGTATAAAAAAACTCGAATGGAAACCAATCCACCAGTTTCTGCGACACTATGGCGACAACCTTCTTGCGGGGCCAACGACGGAAATCGACAAATATTCAATACTCGCTAATTTTATAACGCAAAGGCCCGAAAGGAGGTAGATTCCAAAGTGGCCAAAGTTACTCCATTACTGCTTGGGTTAGCATATTTCGCAGTATTGATAATTTTTTGGCCTGAGCAAATGCATTCTTATTTTTCAGTAAAAAAATTGTATGGGACACAAAAACTGTGCTTGGGTGGCAAAGGGTTAATACGCTTGTTTACATTTTTTTGAAGGAAAAACTCCTACAAAAACAAAATATTTCAGTTGTCAATTCTACCTTGTTGAATTTGCCTTGGCTATAACTTTGAAAATAATTCGAATTTCGAAAAACTGGCACAAACGTATTTTTTTCAAATTAAAAATTTGTCACAAATTGGGCGTAAGTATATTAGAAGTAAGAAATGTATTCAACTATAAGTAAGATTTTGAGGGCACACGAACAATGTACATATATGTTATACCGTAGCATAAATCAATATTAATTTTATAAACTAACTAATAAATTTATTGAGTTCGTTTTCCCAAATTATAATATATATAGAAAATATATACCTTATAGGTAATACTATTGTTTCCATACACTGGGTATTTAATGTTCGGCTTACCCGAACTTAGACTTCCTTACTTGTTGTCTCTACTTTTATCAATGAGTATGGTGGGTATCAAAGTAGGAGAAGATGAGGTACTGTGGTTAAGAAGATGGAAAGAAAGAGGTAGGTAGGTAGGTAGAATAGCTGCGACAAAAGGTCGCCCAAGTAGCTTTAAAAGCCGTTTTGATGCCATAAAACTCGTAGAAACTTACTGATGTGAGTGTATGTCACAATCACCCAGAGTTGTTTATAAATTCCAGAATGCTTGGAATCCCTAATTCGGATACCCTCCCTAGATTTGCCAGAAAAGGGGTCCCAAACACTTTCAGTCGTGTTCTGGCTAGAGCCGGGCACTTACACAGGAAGTGCTCAACGGTCCCTTTTGTATTAATGTCTTTAAACCTTCTGCAGTGGTCATTATGCGGAATACCCAGATCCAGTGACCCGTGCAGACTGCTACAAGCTTGTAGGTGTCTACTCTGGACCTGCTTAGGAGACTCCTCGTCCTCCTCTCGCTGTAGTTCGGCCAAGTGGCTCTCGATATTGCACAGGTAGTAGTACCTTTCCACTTCCTTTGTGCTTCCTAAAAATAATATTTTTGGAGGTTCCCCTTGGCCACTGCCAGGGGTACCCCAATTTCGAGTCTAGGTACCTCTTCGTTCTCTACTGATGAGCCCACCCGTGCTAGCTCATCAGCCCTCTCATTACCCTCGATCCCTTTATCACCTGGGACCCAGATAATGGATATTTCTAAAACTTCAGCATTAGAGCTTGTGTATGGCGATGCGATTGCCTTTATCGGTGCCTGGCTGTCGGTGAAGATAGCCAATTTCCCAGTAATGTTCCTTTGTTCAAGCGATTTGCACGCCTGAACAATCGCAAGAACCTCTGCTTGAAACACACTGCTATACGACGGGGGACTGAATGCTGCTGAAATATGCAGCCCTTCCGAGAATACGCCGGCTCCCACCACTGAATCCATTTTGGAGCCATCTGTATAAACTTCAATGTTGCTATTTGTTGTAACCCTGCCCCTTTTCCAATCATTCCTGCTTGGAAGGACTGTAGTGGCATTTCTCTCAAACTTCAGTTTGTGAGGATAGCAATCTAGTGCGTTATTAACTATTCCCTCTAGGAGAGTGTTAAGGATACTACTGTGCCCATGCTGATTATCCTTCCAGCCCCCAGAATCCCTGAATCTTAGTGCGGTTTGTGCCGATGTACACAGTATATAGAAGGTTCAAAATAGGATCCAAAGCCGCAATGGCGCAGGTGCGCAAGGCCCCGGTGGTGCCAACGCACGCGGTGCGCTGTACCCTCTGCAGGTTTGTGAGATTGTAGTTCTTACGAAGAGCCTTCCAGCACACCACCGAGCCGTAGATCAGCACAGGCCGGGCCACCACCTCGTACAGCCACAGCACCATCTTCGGCTTTAAACTCCATTTCTTACCAAACATCGATGCACTCCTTCTAATTTAATTTGCAATCAACGGAAAGAAGGAAGTATTTCGGAAAAACTCGACTGGAATTTCCAACAGAGATAGGGGCTTAACCCAAACATATGTGACGGAAAGGAATATGACATAGAAAAAAACCGAGGAAAGGAGGTTGATGAAGAGTAATTGGACCCGAGAATAAGGTGGGCAAAAGCGAAAAAAATTGTTTCAATAGAAATTAGTACCACTCTAAAATACAGATCCACCCGGACAACGTCGGGTTCCCTGCTAGTCTTGAATAAAATTGTTACTACTATTTCATTGGTAGTTCTAATCCTGGTAGTTACTTTTTTTTAACTCTGCTCTGTGACTGTGCAAACTATACACGGGTAAAAATTTCAGCCCAAATTTTAAATTTTTTTTTGGGCTACATATGAGCCGTTTAAAGAACAAGTGGTATAAGTCCAGTTTTCGTTTATTTTAGTTGGGCATGACGCTATGTAGGGTAAATGTGTTCTATATAACACGATAACGGGGTAACTCCTAGCTCCCATAGAAAACGAATAAATAGCAGAACTAACTTGTGAAATCAAGGGTACCCTCTAATTGTTGACAACACAAAACCTTCAATATTTAAGTTCGACAAAATGTGGACTTATAACACTTGTGCTTTAAGGAGCTCATATATCTATGACCAACACAATTTTGGTCGCATATTTAAGCGAGACCAGCTTTCAAGAAAATTGGTGAAATGAAAAGGGTTGGCAGGTATTAGATCGAACACTCTTTGCGTCATACCCCCGACTGCTCTACCACTAAGCTACATCACACACATATCGCACACTAAATCAAAAAGAGTCACAACTCAAAATCGGAGTAACTTCCATTTAAACGCTTCTGGATCGCACAAAAGTAATTTGATTTTTGAAAACTTGGCATCACTGTGCTCTCTAAAGAGTAACGATAATAGTCAAAAAGAAAAAAAGTTGTATGTACTGGCTGTATTTATTTCTATTAGGCGATTTATGCCAAGAAAGGGACCTAAAAAAATGTTTAGTTGTGACGGGTTTTGATTTAGGGTGCTATATGTAAATGTTGTGGGAAAAATCACTTGAAAAAGCTTTCAAAAATAAATGAAACGGGACACAAAATTTTAACGCGAAAAATTTTAATTTTCAACCAAAACGTTTTAAAAATAATATGAAAAATTGTGTTAGTTGCCAGGACTTTAGCCGAGGCGCTCTGAATGACAGCCGACTGCTCTAGCGCTGAGCATTATGGCACAGAAAAGTTTTGTCAGCCAAATTCAATGAATTGAAAAACCAAAAAAAAAACAAATTGTACACTGCTTTTTCATTGAGATCTTAAACCGAACGGTTTGGAATAACGTACAAAACGCATTTCCGACTCGGTTGCCAAACATCGGCTTTTCTTACCAAAGCTGGTAAGGTTTTTTCATTTGGTAGGTTGATAGGGTGGCCGCCGTGATGTAGCGGCTAAGTGTTCGGCCTTCTACACCAAGTCGTGGTGGTTCGATGCCCGGCAAAAGTAACGTCAAAAATTATTTCGAAAAAGAATTTTTCTAAGAGAAGCTCGGCTAAAAATCTCGTTAGAGGTTATGATAACCTGTTGGTATATCGCCGCCATTCGTTTTTTTTTTTTTTTTTAGGTTGATAGGGTAAAATCAATTTTGGTAGAATAAATAATAGAAAATGAAAAAAAGGGAATTTTCAAACATTTAACAACTGTATAAGAATTTATAAGCTGGATCATTCATAATATCTAGTGACAATCATGGAAAATTTGGAGATGGTTAGAGGACGACCCTCTAATACCAAAACCACAAATTTGTACCTTAGGATGTTGTTGTTGTAATAGTACTTCGCCCTGGATATTCGAAGATCCGCATACATAACTTTCAAGGCTGATTATAAAACTTCTAGCTTCCGGAAAAACAACAAACTTATTTTTTGATTTTGAATATCTCTAAATTAGGACAAATGTGTGAGTTATCTATACCAATTCTGAGCTATCGAAAAAACGGCATGGAATTCCCCATAAAAACTGAACAGTTCAAAAAACTGCTCAGTTCATGTTACACAGAGCCGAAAATGCCTTATAAAATTAATAAGACTAGAGTTCGCCCAGTGGTTGAAATTCAACCACAAAACCTTATTTTATTTTCCTACCTTTTTGCTATTTCTTAAATTTTCCTTTCTTTTCCATATTTTGTATATTTTTGGTTTCTATACATTCCTATTCATTTTGCCTTTTCCTCCCTCTTTATATCATTCATTAATATAGTTTCAGTGTTGATAATTATTTATTCTTCTTAGGTCGTCTTCATACGTATTTCTTTCCCTTCCTTTCCTTAGCATTAATTTGCTTTTATTTCCTTTCCTTTCCTCTCCTTTCATCTCAATTTATTCTCTTTGCTTTTCTTTCCTTCTCTTCCCTTTTATTTCCTTTCCTTATCTTCTCCTTCCTTTTCCTTTTCTTTCCTTTTCTCTTCTTTCCTTTTCTCTTCTTTCATTTCATTTTATTTCCCTTCTTTCTTTCTTGTTCTTTTTTGTTCTTCTCTGTTCTTTTTCTTTCTTTTCGCTTCCTTTTATATTCTTACCTGATCCTTCTTTCCATTTCCATTACATTCCTTTTTTCCTTTTATTTTCTTTTTCTTTCCTTTCCTTTCGTTTCCGTTGCTTTAGTTTCCTTTCATTTTATTCATTTTTTTTTCATTTCATTTCTTTTCTTTTCTTTTCTTTTTTTCTTACCTTTATTTTCTTTCACTTTTTTTCTTAAATTTCCCTTCTTGTCATTTAGTTTCCTTACCTTTCCTTTCCTACCGTTTCCTTATTTTCTTTTGTTCCTTTCCGCAACTCCTTTGCTTTTCTTTTTCTTTCATTCATTTCCTTAACTTATTTTTTTTAGCTTTTCATTACCTTTCTTTCCTTTATTTTTCTTTCTTTTTATTTTCATTTATTTTCCATACCTTCTTCCTCGGTACCTTTTCTTTCCCTTCTTTTTTTCTTCTTTCCTTTCTTTGTCTTTCTCCTTTTGCTTCTTTTCCACTGCTTTACCTACATTACATTTCCTTTCTTCCCTTCCTTTTTTCTTTTCCATTCCTTTCCTTTCCCTTTGATTTTTCTGTCATATTTTCCGTTCCTTACCTTAACTTACCTTAATTTTCCTTTTATCCATCCCTTTCCTTTCCTATTATTTTCTTAATTTAATATTTTATTTATTTCATATTGTTTCATTTTTATTTATTTTATATTATTCCCTTTCCTTTCATTTCCAACAAATTTTATTTTTTTACTTTCAGTCACTTTTCTATTTCTGATTTAACTTTTTTTTTAATTTTATCAATTTTCCATTTTATTTTATTTCACTAAGTCTAGCCACGAAGGGCCTTGAGCATGATCTAGCTTATTTGTGCTTTTTTTT
>CAXKVI010000001.1:67836272-67852430 GCA_964058755.1 Campiglossa producta
TTTTTGATGTTACTTTTGCCGGGCATCGAACCGCCACGACTTGGTGTAGAAGGCCGAACACTTAACCGCTACACCCCGGGGGCCGCCGATCTGTTCTTAACCTACTTTATTAAACAAACACAAATCTTTTTAACGAAAATGCAATTTATTTTGTAATTAAAAAAGTAGAGTAACGCTGAAAAGTAAGGGATTAGTAGCTAGTAACTTCGGGCGTTTCGGTCTACTTCTTGCCTTTTCCGAGTTGTAAAGGATCACAACTAAATTGACATCTTGCAGTGATGCCTGCGCGCCATCTAGAGGGCAGATAACGCACTAATATCATAGCTAGGCGGCTTGTGGATCAGAATCGGAATTAAGCGTCATCTCCTAAAATTCTGAGAGTTCATTTGCTTAAGCATTTTAGCATACTTTAGCATTGACGAGATGGAGATTTCTGGAATTTGCCTTAGGTAAATGTTCCTTAGTAAATGTTTCAAAAAATAAATGACATTCCATCTGGATGCCAGATATTAACACTTTCTACTCTGTGGTTTTCAAACAAAATTACTTACAAGTAGTTATCAGATGAGCTCCTGGTTTGTGTGACTTTTTAAGGAAATTCGTTATTGTCATTAACATCGATTGAGATTTTTTTGGTTGTTCTCCAAAGAACGTTTTCGTAGAATTTAAGAACAAAAATTCGTAAATATTCATGTCAAACAAAATTTTAATAATAATACTTAAAATCCAAGAACCCATTCTTAGAATGTACGAACTCATTCTTAGAATGTATGAACAAATCCATAAATTATACGAACTCATTCTTAGAATGTATGAATCCTTCTTAAATTTTAGGAACTCATTCTTAGAATTTACGTACCCATTCCTAAAAAATCATAAAATGAAAATTTATTGAAATGAATTTATTATAATTTTTTTTTATTTACAAAGAGAAGTAGGTACTTATTTACAAAGAGAAGTAGGTACTTAATTAATAACTATTATAATATATTACATGTTTATTGATTTTATTATTATTATTATTATTATTATTATTATTATTATTATTATTATTATTATTATTATTATTATTAAACAAGTTTTTGTACAACTAAGAACTTAAAGTCTTTTATATTTACATCATCACATATTAAAATCCTATAAGGATCTATTACATTTACAAATAGGAACGGTATTTACTTAAACTAAGTTTACAATAATGAGATAGATAGGTAGTAATAAAGCGAGAAAGAGATAGTGAAAGAAGGATACAGAAATCAGTAAGAGTATTTGTATTCAGTATATGGAGGAGATATCCACACTGCTAAAGTAATTAAGTAAAAGACTTTTGAAGTTTCCCTTATTTAGCCCGACTTTAACTGACTACGGAATAGAGTTCCAAAGTCTTACAGCACTAATAAAAAACATTCGGCTAGAAGTTAGATACCTGAATTTAGGAACAATTAATTTATTATTCCTCTGCGACCTGGTTAGTTGGAACTTGTCGTATAAATACCTGGGAGCTTTCCACTCTAGCAATTTATATATAAACATGCAATTTCTTATTACATTATTGAAAGCTACATTAATTTTATTGGCTGAGCTAGCGTCAATCTTACTATAAACTAACTCAAAGTACGTAAAGTGGGGTAGAATTAGCTGAATTGCAAGTTTCCGATGTGTTTCCTGTGGAATGAAAGCTAAAGAGACTCGCAAGCTACGCAGTGTACCATATACAACACTGACTACTTTATTTATTTGGTCGCAACAAGTTAACTTATTGTTCAAAATAAATCCTAAGTTTTTTACCTTTTCAGTAGTTTTAAGTGATTGAGAGCCGATCAGTAAAGGTGGAATGCTTGAAACGTCAAGTTCGTGTTTATGTATTGGCATAACGTACGACTTTTTAGCATTAAGACACAATCCGTTTTTTTTTTTTTACCAAGATTCACTTTAAAACATAAGACTTCAACGAGTCCAATACGATTTGAGAGGTATAACTGGATGTCATCAGCATTTGCGTGTATATTGACATATTTGCACACAGAAAACAAATTATTGATAAACATACAGACCCTTGGGGGACACCAGCTTGTATAGTCTTAAACTGCGACAATGAAGTCTCTACTCTGACTCTCTGTACCCTACCATGTAGGTAGCTAGCTAGGACTCTAATGGCGCTATCAGGAAAGGCAAACATATTCCGAAGCTTCCAGCACAGTAGATCGTGGTTGACCAAGTCAAATGCCTTTGAAAAATCTAACAAACAAAGAATCGTTAAGTCCTCATTATCAAAAGGTATTCTAATATCGTCCATGAATCATGACAGTGGCACAACTATGTTTTGGCCTAAAGCCAGACTGTAAAGGAGATAGCAAGTTCTTTTCATGAATAAAGCGCGAGATTTGTTCAGCCATTAAAGATTCGCACAATTTTGAGAACGAGGGTACGATGCTAATCGGTCTGTAGTCCGATGGATCAGTAGAGAGTGGTTTCTTTGGCACAGGCACAACTATTGCTTTTTTAATAAGATACCTATGTATATATTTTTATGATTATTTATATGTAAAATAATTTTAACTTAAGCGCGCTCTCCTCGGATTTGACGAGCTAATTGAATGTCTTTCGGCATAATTGTTACACGTTTTGCATGGATAGCGCACAAGTTGGCATTGTCGAAAAGTCCCACCAAATATGCCCCAGATGCAAAGCACCAATAGAAAAATATTCTTAGATTGTATGATCCCTTTAATACGCAAAAAAAACACATAAAAAAGTTGGTGAAATCTAAGAAACTAGTTCTATTTAAAAAGAATGATCATAGTAAAAACAAGTAAGGAAGTCTAAGTTCGGGTAAGCCGAACATTAAATACCCAGTGTATGGAAACTACAGTAGTACCTATAAGGTATATATTTTCTATATATATTATAATTTGGGAAAAACGAACTCAATAAATTTATTAGTTAGTTTATAAAATTAATATTTACTTATGCTATGGTATAACATATATGCACATTGTTCGTGTGCCCTCAAAATCTTACTTATAGTTGAGTACATTTCTTACTTCTAATATACTTACGCCCAATTTGTGACAAATTTTTAAATTGAAAAAAAATACGTTTGGGCCAGTTTTTCGAAATTCGAATTATTTTCAAAGTTATAGCTATCACCACTTTTCGAAACTCCTTACTTTTTGATGATTTTCTCACGCTTGGTCAAACCGATTTTGCTAATTTTTTAAATATATATAAAAGATGGTATCTTCTACCAAACAACGATTCTAACTTTTGCAAAAAAAATTGTTTGCAAACATTATTCGCAATAAGAATGCAAAGAGAGTAGACGCGTTTTATTTGCGCTGCAATATAATTAAATTAATCTCTTGTTATACGTCACAAAAAATTGTTAAATTTCGCTGCGACTCTTTGAAAAAATCATTACCAACCTGTGTGCGCTATCCGGCTACATAAATTTCGTGTATTCATATACTTTGCAGTATCAATAATTATAATTTGGTTCGAAATGATAGAAATTGTAGAAGAGGAGGGGGTGTGGCAATTTACTGCAAGAAATCTCTTAGCATTAAGCCTCTAGCTATGTCTGTAGACACTGATGTTGAATTTATTATTGCTGAGGTTTCTGACGGTATAACTAAGGTATTAATTTCATGTGTCTACAATCCTAATAAAAGCTATATGTTAGATTGTTTTTTTGCTGCGTTATCTGCGTTTCTAATTGATTATGTCTGTTATATAATTAGTGGGGACTTTAATGTTAACTTACTTACTAATGATTCTTACTGTAATAAGCTACGTGAGCAAGTTTCAACAGCAGGTTTCGCGAGATAATGCCTACTAGGTAGCCAATAATTTCATCCCCAGCTTATTAGATTATTTTATGATTGCTGACCTGTCCCTTCTATTAAAATTTGACCAACTGTGTTTTATATCAGACTATGATATAATCTTTTGTACTGTAGATGTCGTATTTAATCGCTCCGAACCAGATGCTTTCGTATATCGTGACTTCCGTTCCCTAGACACAAATGCGTTGTTCAGTGATTGCTCCCGTGTATCCTGGAATGACTGTTGGTATCTGGATACAGTAGGTAGGAAACTCGAACACCTGAACAGTTTTTTAGTTCAGTTATATGATAGCCATGTTCCTACACGTACTGCCCATGTTGCAAATAAATCTATTCCTTGGTTTGGTAGAAACGTAATATTGGCCATAAAAAAACGCAACAAGCTGCATGCTAATTGGAGGCGATCTAAGACTGATATTTCGTGGCTTATGTTCAAATCTGCTCGCAATGAAGCTACCTCTATAATTAGACAGGCCAAAAAAAGTTTTTCTACAACAAACTGAATCCCTCTCTTCCATCTAAAGAGATATGGCGCAACCTCAAAACTCTACGAGTACATGGGAAAAATAAAGTAAAATGTGATATTGACCCTGATGTATTAAACAATTTTTTTATAAGTTCGAGTAACAGTTCTAGCCCTGTATCAAATGAAAATGTGCCTATGGTTCCTGCATCCATCTCTGATGGTTTTGGGTTTAACGCAGTTAGTGAGAGTGACGTGGCAAGATCTATAATATCTATCAACCACTGCTTTACAAGTGGATGTTTTCCGACTGACTGGAAAAAAGCAATAGTTGTGCCTGTGCCAAAGAAACCACTCTCTACTGATCCTTCGGACTACAGACCGATTAGCATCGTACCCTCGTTCTGAAAAGTGTGCGAATCTTTAATGGCTGAACAAATCTCGCGCTTTATTAATGAAAACAACTTACTATCTCCTTTACAGTCTGGCTTTAGGCCAAAACATAGTTGTGCCACTGCCATGATTAAAATCATGGACGATATTAGAATACCTTTTGATAATGAGGCCTTAACGACTCTTTGTTTGTTAGATTTTTCAAAGGCATTTGACTTGGTCAACCACGATCTAATGTCCTGGAAGCTTCGGAATATGTTTGCATTTGCTGATAGCGCCATTAGAGTCCTAGCTAGCTACCTACATGGTAGGGTACAGAGAGTTAGAGTAGAGACTTCATTGTCGCAGTTTAAGACTATACAAGCTGGTGTCCCCCAAGGGTCAGTCCTTGGTCCTCTCCTGTTCAGTATGTTTATCAATGATGTATTTTCTGTGTGCAAATATGTCAATGTACACGCATATGCTCCAGTTATACCTTTCAAATCGTATTGGACTCGTTGAAGACTTATGTTTTAAATTGAATCTTGATCTAAGTTCTATTCTGTGTTGGGCAAAAAAACGGATTGTGTCTTAATGCTACAAAGTCGTACGTTATGCCAATACATAAACACGACCAAATAAATAAAGTAGTTAGTGTAGTATATGATACACTGCGTAGCTTGCGAGTCTCTTCAGCTTTCATTCCACAGGAAACACGTCGGAAACTTGCAATTCAGCTAATTCTACCCCACTTTACGTACTTTGAGTTAGTTTATAGTAAGATTGACGCTAGCTCAGCCAATAAAATTAATGTAGCTTTCAATAATGTAACTAGGTATGTGTATGGAATTGGCCGATATGATCACATATCACCCTGGAGTGATAAAATTCTGGGATGCCATATTTTGAATTACTTGGCTGCAAGAAATTGCATGTATATATATACAGCTATGGTCAGAGATTTAGCGCACTTTCCATTGTACTGAAAAATAGTACAGTAACTTTCAAGATAATACGAATTGCACAAAAAAATTTGAGGCTTAACAATAGTATTGTATTACTCTCTTCAAATGACAAAAGAATTTCCGTTATAATTCTTTGATATTTGTTTTTGCTAAGTTTTTCTTTACATCCGTCTAAAGTGCATTGGACATCGATTTAGCGGACTTGCGTTTGTTTTGCTATTACTTGCGATTTGTTGAAAAAGTTAATAGTTTTTTGGATAATATTTAATAAATAACCTCTTCTCTGATAATTTTGTTAAATTTTCTGGAAGAAATACTGGTCGGTTTGACAAAAAGAACCTTTTTTAATCAGGGAGCGATCAAGGGCAAAATTTCATGAATTTTGGTATGTTTTCGAGAAAAATTGTGTAAAATGCCATCAGAGATGTGAGTTCGGATCCGAATTTGTCAAAGCATAACAAAAAACGTAAAGATACCCCTTGTAAAACTTGTCCCCAAGGGGATAAAATGTTTGGAAGAAAAAGTAAAAATCATCCTTTTAAGTCCTTACCATTGAAAGTGGTTGAAATAATTTCGGAATTGTGCTCAACTGTGTCCAGAAAACTTATACGAAGACTCTTAAATGAAAATAAAAAGTATGGGTGTATAAATATGAAAACGCCGCTCCTGTCAAACAAGAACATTAAAGCACCTTTGTCATTCTCAAGAATCCACATACTCAAAGGTGTCGAATTTTGAGAAATTGTAATTTTTTCGGATGTGAATCAAATTAGGCCTTATCTATCCTGGCGAGAAAAGTGTGTGCAACATGAAAAAAATCAAGAAACCAATCCACGGTACTCCGAAAACATGGTAGTGAGAACTTGGAAGTTTTAGGGAGCGGTCTAGTGTAGTGTTCTTGTTTTGGCAGGAGGCGCGTTTTCTTGCTTATGCGCCCATAGTTTTTATTTTCATTTAGGGGTCTTCGTATAAGTTTTCTCGACACAGTTGAGCACAATTCCGAAATTATTTCAACCACTTTCAATGGTAAGGACTTAAAAGGATGATTTTTACTCTTTCTTCCGAACATTTTATACCCTTGGGGAAAAGTTTTACAAGGGGGATCTTTACGTTTTTTGTTATGCTTTGACAAATTCGGATCCGAACTCACAACTCTAATGGCATGGTATACAATTTTTCTCGAAAACATACCAAAATTCTTGAAATTTTGCCCTTGATTGCTCCCTGATTAAAAAAGGTACTTTTTTGTCAAATCGACCAGTATTTTCTTCCAGAAAATTTAACAAAATTATCAGAGAAGAGGTTATTTATTAAATATTATCCAAAAAACTATTAACTTTTTCAACCAATCGCAAGTAATAGCAAAACAAACGCAAGTGCGCTAAATCGATGTCCAATGCACTTTAGACGGATGTAAAGAAAAACTTAGCAAAAACAAATATCAAAGAATTATAACGGAAATTCTTTTGTCATTTGAAGAGAGCAATACAATACTATTGTTAAGCCTCAAATTTTTTTGTGCAATTCGTACTATCTTGAAAGTTACTGTACTCTTTTTCAGTACAATGCAAAGTGCGCTAAATCTCTGACCATAGCTGTAAATTGCTAGAGTGGAAAGCTCCCAGGTATTTATACGACAAGCTCCAACTAACCAGGTCGCAGAGGAATAATAAATTAATTGTTCCTAAATTCAGGTATCTAACTTCTAGCCGAATGTTTTTTATTAGTGCTGTAAGACTTTGGAACTCCATTCCCGAGTCAGTTAAGTTCGTGTTTTACTTAATTACTTTAACAGTGTGGATATCTCCTCCATATACTGAATACAAATACTCTTACTGATTTCTGTATCCTTCTTTCACTATCTCTTTCTCGCTTTATTACTACCTATCTATCTCATTATTGTAAACTTAGTTTAAGTAAATACCGTTCCTATTTGTAAATGTAATAGATCCTTATAGGATTTTAATATGTGATGATGTACATATAAAAGACTTTAAGTTCTTAGTTGTACAAAAACTTGTTTAATAATAATAATAATAATAATAATAATAATAATAATAATAATAATTTTTAACTTCTCCATCGTGGTCAGATGGCGCTTTTGTATGATGTTGTTGGGCATTCCATTAGTAACTATTACTTTAAGGGGGTGGGAGTTATTTACATTTTTTTACAGACTAGTAAATTTTTATGAAATTTTGTTTTTCTCTACGCACTGTGGACTATGAAGAAAAAAAATGAAAAATAACTCCCGCTCCCTTAAAGTGCCAAAAAAAAATTTTTTTGCTAACAGTTACTAATGGAATGCCCAACTACATCACACAAAAACGCCATCTCGCCACGATGGAGAAGTTAAAAATTGCGAATAATGTTTGCAAAAAAAAATTTGTTGTAAAAAATGGAAATGTCCTTTTGTAGAAAATACCATCTTTTATATATATTTAAAAAATTAGCAAAATCGGTTTGACCAATCGTGAGAAAATCATCAAAAAGTGAGGAATTTCGAAAACTGTTGATAGCTACAACCTTCACAATAATTCGAATTTCGAAAAATTGTATACGTATTTTTGTTTAATCGTTCTGAGCCATACTACCAACATTCAATAAAATACATGGCCGTCGAAAAAATTATAGGTGGCTCACTTAACAAACTTAACTCATCTTTTAAGACTCGTTAATAGTAGACAATTCCTTACAAATTTAACTATCAAATTATACTACAATTATACTATTTTAGTTATTTACCTTACCGAATTATGTCAATTTATGTGATTTTGGAAGCGATTTCGTTTAATTTCAACACTTATACTTCCTATAACCCTAGTATACCTGCCTCCCTTAAAAGTGGGCGGTGCCACGCCCCCTATGAAAAATTTATGGAAAAATCATAAGAGAATTACCAGGGGGATTTACCTATAAAATTATATCATTTTAGCCATTTCGGCTACCGAGATATGTAAATTTGTGTGATTTTCGAAATTTTCGATATCGAAAAAGGGGGCGTGGTTATCATCCGATTTCGCCCATTTTCAATAGCAACCTACTTTGGCCAAAAGGTAACCTGTATACAAAATTTCATTCAAATATATCAATTTTTACTCAAGTTATCGTGTACACAGACGGACGGACGGACGGACGGACAGACGGACGGACATGTCTTAATGGACTCCTCTTTTCAACCTAAGAACTTTCATATATGGAACTCTATATCTATCTCGATTATTTTGTGCCGTTACGTACTACCGTTATGTGAACAAAATTAATATACCCTTGTACTAGTACTAGTACACTGGGTATAAAAATTGAATGTACGTATTTTAGTAAAATTTAAGAACAATTTTATCGAAAACATTTAATGAATTTTAGTTCTTATATTTTAAGAACGAAGTTCTGACATAAATAGAACTTAGCGCATTTTTTCATACGTAATAAGAAACTTTTCTTAAATTATATGTAGTTTTTCTTAGATTCTACGAAAAAATCAGCGTGAACTTCTATGAAACTTTGTTCGTAAAAAACATGTACGTTTTTGGTTCAGTGTATGAAAATGGCTTTGTTAATATGTAGTACTCTGATACTGCCTATGGCGCATTCTTCAGATGATTGAACTGTTTTGAGTTTTTTCATTGAAGTATGACAGTTAAGCGAATACGAACATATATAATAACATAACTAACAAGGACCTATTTTATTTTTAATAAAGTTGTAACAGGGAAAAAACAATTTAATTCAAAAGATGTTAGGTTTTGGTAAGAAAAAAAATGTGTGGCAACCCTGGTTTCCGAGTCCTACTCCACGAGTAAAGAGTATCCCAATAAACATTTATTTTGGAAATACATGTGAATCTCATTCGAGATCAAATCCGTTTTCTAATTTACAACGTTGTTTTTCCATTCGAGAAACATAGTTGCAACAGCCCATTTTCCAGCAAAACGGACATTTTTTTGCAAAAAACTGTAGGTCCCGCCAACTTGTAGCAAGAGAAGCTCGGCAAAAATCTCGTTAAAGGTTATGATAACCTGTTGGTATATCGCCGCCATCAGTTTTTTTTTTGCAACACAAATATTAATATACTAGCAGGGAACCCGAGGTTGTCCGGGTGGATCTGTATTTTAGGGTGATACTACTTAGATACCCACCCTCATTGATGAAAATAGAGACAAAAAATATAACAGTAGTTCAGATGAACTCTATAACATTCCCTACGTCACTTTAAATAATTTTAGCCAAGGGTTTCCAATGTGCAGACACAACTTTTCTAGAGTTTTATTCCAGTATAGATAACTGAATGGATGAATAGATTTAAAAATTTTATTTCCCAAATTTTTTGGTACGCCACTGTACCTATGCAATTGATTTTTGATTTAGCTGAAGTTGAAAAAAAATACTAAACAAAAATTTGCGAGAGGCGCGCTTTGTTATTTTTTGACAAACAAAGTGAATTTTTCTTCATATAAATCTATTTACATAGTAAAAAAAATTTCATAGGTACCTCACTTAAAATGACTATATCTTTTTGCTTATTGGGCGATTTTGATAAAATAAAGTTTAGGGCTCCTTCTAAGCTTCAAGCTGTCCACCAGAAAAAGTGTCATTAAAATCCGTTTCTTAGTTTCCGAGATCCTTACGTTCAAACGGACAAACAGACAGACAATAATTCTAAAAATGGCTGAGGTGGACTCTATAACATTCTTCAAGTCATCCGCAGTCATTTTTTCAAAGAAATTTTCAATGTATAGACACGACTTTTCTACAGTTTTATTATAGTATAGATATATTTTTATTTACCACTTTTTAATGTTTTTGTCAGAAAATGTTTGGAATTTTTTATGTATTTTTGATCTCAGATATGAGAGAGAATACGAGTATTGCCATGTGTAAAAATTGAAGAAAGACTTTCCTGGGGAGCTCAAATGGTTTTCCAACTTAAACCTTGTAAAAATGTTGGAAAAATAAGTTGGAAATCAAGTTGAAATTGAAGACATTTCTCCAACATCGAAAATAAAGTTGGAATCATGCGTACTGGGATGCCTTAAGTTATACATATGTATTTAAGTACATATGTTTGACTGGCGTTTGTCGTCAAATCTTGCTATCTCTAATCCCGAACCCTCCTACAAAGATGGTAGCAATTATGCATATGTGTGCATCCATATTCGCATACATATGTATATAACCAGATATGGCTCGAGCATCATGGCCGCGGTTCAGCCACACTTCTTACTCACTCGTACGCACTATGTTCTTACTCTTTCTCACTCTTCCTGTACTACGGTAAAGCATTGCTCTCTTACACACATGCATGTACAAATGGTCGCTACCAAGGCAACAGTCAAATTAGCGAGCATTGAAAAAGATAGCAATCTTTTTGCTTTTACCATCACTTACCTCACATTAACGGATAAGAACCTGGTGCTTCTGACTCGTTGGCATAGGGCAAAAATACTTATTTCATATAATCAACGGTAATGAGTAGGCGCGTTGCGAAGTAGCTTTAGTTTCCGTCGGTAAATTACATACAAAGCAGTGCCATCAAGTAGAAACGCATATATTCGACCTCCAACTATTCTCAAGAGCGCAGAAGCACAATAAAAACTGTGTACATATTCTACAATTCGGAGCCTGCGCTTCACATCCGTTGATATATACCAAAGTTACTATGTTTGCACTAAACTGAGCTGACTAGAATTCGTTTAAATTATGCATTTCTAACCCCCAGCTTTCGTTCTATCTTTACACTCTTTGAACGCGGGTATATTTGCATACATTCGCTTACATGCTTTGGCATCGTAAAACGTTGCATTTGTTATCATCGGTTTCACTTATTTAAGAACAAATTTAAGTTAGCCGTCTTATGACCGGATTGCAACGGTTTGATTAGAACAGCGACCCCCAACTGCCCTAGCCCTAGATTTGGTCATCTCAAACGCCAAAGCCTCTTGATATCCACGGTTGGCGAAAACTAGAGGTTCGTGATGTTATTTCTCTCGGCTCTCTGTCTTTTTAATGCGCCTCCGAACATGGCTGACAAAATCAATACAAAGGTAGAATAAGAGATGCAACTAGTTAACAACCACACTCGATTACGCATACATATGGAAAACAACGTAACGGACAAATGCAAAACCACGTGGGGACTGTTTGGCCAAAAATGAGGTTTCCTTCCCTGGGATTCTGGGTACCCGCATACATTCATTAGAAACAAAAAAGTCGAGATTTTTGCAACAGAATGTCAAAAAAACAACATTTAAATTTGAGCCACCACATAGTGACTCGTACAAAAGTAAACAAGTTTATTGTCTCTTCTGTAAAATTTGAGTGACTGTATTTACGTGATTTTGCATTTGTTCGTTACGTTGGCTTGCATAAACACCGACGATATGTAATAATGTGTGTACATCCGGGCACATACAAAATTAAATGTTGCCCATACTCGATTTTTAAAATAACTTTCAATTAAACTGTTAAATCGCAACCAAACAAAAAATCTCTGTTTTATTCTTAAATAAAGATAAATACATACGTTGCTGATGAAGCCAAGGAGGTTAGCGAAACGTCGAGCGAAAAGTGGAGAAAAATTATGTACTTTTGTTGCACTTAATGCATTAGACCGTACAAGTTTATTGGAAATAGGTTTCAAAAAATATATAATTAAACAAAAACGGTCAGAAAAATATTAAAATAAAAAAACGTTCTCAATATGAGTGCATTTTTTCTAGCAAGTTGCTGTAAATAGGCTCAACTACACGGAGGGAAATCTATGGATCGAACATCCATATTTATTGATACCACATTAAATAAAAATTGATAATCCTGTCCCATCAATGAATATGGATGTTCCATCAATACATCTTATCTTATCTTACTAATATTATAAATGTGAATGTAGCGATGTTTGGATGTCCAGACGTTTACTTCTGTTCCTCAATAACGTGAGAATGGCAAGACGGATTTTGTTGAAATTTGGTGGGCAGACAGCTAATAGCCTGGAAGGAGGTATAGGCTATTTTTATTCGGGGGTCCGGCCATGCTAGGGACCGTTACTTTTCGATTTTTGTGTTTTTCCATATAACTCTGAGTACACTTGACCTAAACTTATGATATTTCGCATGCAGGTGTAGAAACTTCGTACAATATGGGTATCAAACGAAACTGGAAGGTCCCAGGTCTCATTTGGACTTCGATATATTTCAATAAATTTATCGATAACTGAGTTATCGTAATGCGATTGCCCAGAAAGTTTAAATTTGTCCTACAATATGGGTATCAAACGAAAGAGGATGGCCCCAGTTTTCATTTGGACTTCAATATATTTCGATAACTTTATCGATAACTGAGTTATCGGTGAAAACGAGATGGCTCAAAAGCTTTAAAATTTACCTACAATATGGGTATCAAACGAAAGAGGATGGCCCCAGTTTTCATGTGGACTTCAATATATTTCGATAAATTTTGCGATAACTGACTTATCGGTGAAAATGTGATTGCCTAAAAACCTTAAAATTTCCCTACAATATGGGTATCCAACGAAAGAGAAAGAAATCGAAAGGAATTTCCCGACAATATGGGTATCAAACGAAAAGGGATGACCCCAGGTTTCATTAAGACTTCGATATAGGTATTTTGATATATTTATCGATAACTGAGTTATCGGTCAAAACGTGATCGCCCAAAAACCTCAAATTATTTAATCAATCTACCTTTCCCCATTGCTGGGAATTTTGAAAATTTTAAATACCCTTGGTAAATGCTTCAATATTCAATAATCTTACTAATATTATAAATGTGAATGTAGCGCTGTTTGGATGTCCAGACGTTTACTTCTGTTCCTCAATAACGTGAGAATGGCAAGACGGATTTTGCTGAAATTTGGTGGGCAGACAGCTAATAGCCTGGAAGGAGGTATATGCTATTTTTTTTTTCGGGGGTCCGGCCATGCTAGGGACCGTTACTTTTGGATTTTTGTGTTTTTCCATATAACTCTGAGTACACTTGACCTAAACTTATGATATTTCGCATGCAGGTGTAGAAACTTCGTACAATATGGGTATCAAACGAAACTGGAAGGTCCCAGGTCTCATTTGGACATCGATATATTTCAATAAATTTATCGGTAACTGAGTTATCGTAATGCGATTGCCCAAGTTTCATTTGGACTTCTAGATATTTCGATAAATTTATCGATAACGGAGTTATCGGTGAAAATGTTATTGAACAAAAACCTTAAAATTGCCCTACAATATGGGTATCAAACGAAAGGGGAAAGACCCAGGTTTTATTTGGACTTCGATATATTTCGATAATTTGATCGATAACGGAGTTATCGGTCAAAATGTGGTTGCCCGAAAACCTTAAAATTGTCCTACAATATGGGTATCAAACGAAAGGGGAAAGACCCAGGTTTTATTTGGACTTCAGTGTATTTCAATAAATTTATCGATCAAACGAAAGAGGATGGCCCCAGTTTTCATTTGGACTTCAATATATTTCGATAAATTTATCGATAACTGAGTTATCGGTGAAAACGAGATGGCTCAAAAGCTTTAAAATTTCCCTACAATATGGGTATCAAACGAAAGAGGATGGCCCCAGTTTTAATTTGGACTTCGATATATTTCGATAAATTTATCGATAACTGAGTTATCGGTCAAAATGTGATTGCCCAAAAACCTAAAAATTTCCCTACAATATGCGTATCAAACGAAAGGGGAAGGCCCCAGGTTTCATTTGGACTTCGATATATTTCGATAAATATATCGATAACTGAGTTATCGGTCAAAATGTGTTTGCCCAAAAACCTAAAAATGTCAACACCAGTCTCGGCAATCCTAGACGCCGCGGCCTGGTTAAGCAAACGTGTTATCGGAGAAGATATCGCTATTTTCAGCGATAGCCAAGCGGCCATCAAATCCCTTGGCTCATACACGTTCAACTCTGAACTGACGCTCAGCTGTCGTCGATCTCTTCAGGAGATGGCCCAACAGAACCGCGTAAACCTCATATGGGTCCCGGGACATAGGGACATTGAGGGAAACTGTAAGGCAGACGAGCTTGCCAGGCAGGGCACGACCAAGCAGGTTCTTCAGGATAAAGAGCGCTTAGGTATGCCGTTTGCCACATGCAAACTAATGCTGAAGGAGCACACACTCCGTCAAGCCAACGAAAGATGGCTGCAATCCCCAGGGTGTCGGATATCGAAACAAACCTGGCCAAAATGGGATCTTAAAAGGTCTAGACGCATTTATGCCCTAACTAGGAGGGAAATCTGCATATTGATACGGGTATTAACCGCTCACTGCCTCATTAGTAGGCATGCAGAAAGGCTATGTGTGCCCTACCGACGATGCTGCAGGAGTTGCAAAGATGATGCGGAGGAGGAAACAGTGGAACACCTCATCTGCAACTGTCCGGCTTTAAGCGGCGCGAGAACGCGCTTTTTGGGAGTTCCTCTCCTGGATAGCCTAAGCCAGATCGCGGAACTGGACATAAAGGACTTGATGGCCTTCATAAAGTCATCTAAGTGGTTCGAGGAGGAGTAACGGTGTCGGTTTAGGAGTGTCAGTCCCGGGATTCTGCTATGTGGAAAATCCCAACAACTCAGGGATTTTCCATTTGGCTGGGTCCCGGGACTGACTTTCCTTGTGTTGGTGGTATCACAACGGGCCTTTCAAAACTGGCCTAAGTGTGCCTCTGCGGCAGCCCCTTGAACCTACCTACCTCGATATATTTCGATAAATTGATCGATAACTGAGTTATCGGTCAAAATGTGGTTGCCCAAAAAACTTAAAATTTCCCTACAATATGGGAATCAAACGAAAGGGGAAGGCCCCAGGTTTCATTTGGATTTCGGTATATTTCGATAAATATATCGATAACTGAGTTATCGGTCAAAATGTGTTTGCCCAAAAACCTAAAAATGTCAACACCATATGGGTATCAAACGAAAGGGGAAGGCTCCAGGTTTCATTTGGACTTTGTAATGTTTTGATAAATTTATCGATAGGTTAGTTGACGGTTAAAATGTGATTGCCAAAAACCTTAAAATCCCCTAAAATATGGGTATCAAACGAGAGGGGAAGTTTTATTCGAACTTGGAGATATTTCGATAAATTGACTGAGTTATCGGTCAAAATGTGATTGCCCAAAAATCTTGAAATTTCGATACAATATGGGTATCAAACGTAAGGGGAAGGCCCTAAGTTCCATTTCGCCTTTGTTATATTTCTATAAAGGTATCTCAACTAAGTTATCGAACAAATTGTGGTTGCCCAAAAACCTTGAAATAAATCAACAAATTTCATTATTGCTGTTGGTATTTTTAATTTTAATAATTCATATTAATAATTAAAAAATTTTGTAAGAATAGAAAAAGTAAGTTTTTGGGTCACACGCCATAGCTTCATAGATCGATTTCGGGAGTTCCTAGTTCCTGTGACCCAAAAACATACTTTTTCTATTCTAACAAACAAATTTTTAATTATTAATATGAATTATTAAAATTAAAAATACCAAC
>CAXKVI010000001.1:67852630-67942630 GCA_964058755.1 Campiglossa producta
ACCAAGCATTTAGACGTAGTGTTTTATCCGGTCTGACTGGCATCGAACCTACCAGACTGCATTGGCATTGCGTTCTCTTAACGCTTTGAGCCATGTATATACACCCTGTGGTTCACATGGAAGGAAGGAAATAGCTTCAAAAAGCTCGCCATATACAAATTTACTTGCTTCCTGTTATCACCTTGGATCAAAGGTGTACAAGAAGTCTTTAAAGTAAGGAAAACACATGGCAAATATTAGTAAGAATATAAATGCAAAATTGCATGCAGGGCACATGGCTCAAAGCGTTAAGAGAACGCAATGCCAATGCAGTCTGTTAGGTTCGATGCCAGTCAGACCGGATAAAACACTACGTCTAAATGCTTGGTCGCATGGAAACTAGTCAGTGAATTACCATTCCGCTGTATAAAATTTTGCATTCAATTCTTTCTAATACCTATAATTACAAAATTAGCGTATAAATATATACATTGGATTCAATCCACAAATAAAACTTCATATACATACAAACATTTCCGCTCCCCATGTACAAGAACCAAAAAACCGGAAATATACACCCTGTGGTTCACATGGAAGGAAGGAAATAGCTTCAAAAAGCTCGCCATATACAAATTTACTTGCTTCCTGTTATCACCTTGGATCAAAGGTGTACAAGAAGTCTTTAAAGTAAGGAAAACACATGGCAAATATTAGTAAGAATATAAATGCAAAATTGCATGCAGGGCACATGGCTCAAAGCGTTAAGAGAACGCAATGCCAATGCAGTCTGGTAGGTTCGATGCCAGTCAGACCGGATAAAACACTACGTCTAAATGCTTGGTCGCATGGAAACTAGTCAGTGAATTACCATTCCGCTGTATAAAATTTTGCATTCAATTCTTTCTAATACCTATAATTACAAAATTAGCGTATAAATATATACATTGGATTCAATCCACAAATAAAACTTCATATACATACAAACATTTCCGCTCCCCATGTACAAGAACCAAAAAACCGGAAATATACACCGTGTGGTTCACATGGAAGGAAGGAAATAGCTTCAAAAAGCTCGCCATATACAAATTTACTTGCTTCCTGTTATCACCTTGGATCAAAGGTGTACAAGAAGTCTTTAAAGTAAGGAAAACACATGGCAAATATTAGTAAGAATATAAATGCAAAATTGCATGCAGGGCACATGGCTCAAAGCGTTAAGAGAACGCAATGCCAATGCAGTCTGGTAGGTTCGATGCCAGTCAGACCGGATAAAACACTACGTCTAAATGCTTGGTCGCATGGAAACTAGTCAGTGAATTACCATTCCGCTGTATAAAATTTTGCATTCAATTCTTTCTAATACCTATAATTACAAAATTAGCGTATAAATATATACATTGGATTCAATCCACAAATAAAACTTCAAATAATGAAATTTGTTGAAAAACAAAATTATTATTTCTTGGCTTCAAGCTTGCAATTACAATGAAGTTTAGTACCAAAAAACCGTAAAACAACATTTCCATTGTTGTAAACAAATATGTCTAAAAGCTAGAAAATTATATATTTGAATCAAACACGTACGTACTGTGACTAATTATTAAAAAAAAAACATTGTTTCAAATACACGCTACCATACCACTTTAAGCTAAAAAGTAAAAAATATATATGGTTTAAAAAAACTTAATTTCACGCTTTTAAAGAGTATTGAACTAAAAAGTTGAAAATAATTTAGAAAAAACGGGTAGATAAGTACTAACAATTGTGGAAAAAGCGTGGCCCGCTTTGTGCCATAATTTGCGTATATCTAGCGCCCGTCGGGTTTCCCCATAACACTAGCGTTTAATCATACTTTTATTAGCTGCAATTGTATATAACCTACTTCAGTCTAAGCACTAGTGGCATATGACTGTCCCAAAAACCTTGAAATATGCCTGCAATATGGGTATCAAACGATAGGGGAAGGACATAGGTTTAATTTTCACCTCGATATATTGCGATATATTTATCGATAACTGAATTATCGGTAAAAAGTGGTTACCCAAAAACCGTGAACCTTGTAGACAAGGAAGGCCACAGGTTTCATTTGGACTTCGATATATTTTGATATATCTTTCGATAAATGGTTATACGTCATAATGTGGTTGCCAAAAACATTGCAAATTTCCTACAATGTCGGTATCAAAACAAAAGGGAGGTTGACAGGTTTCGTTTGGACTTTGGTATATATATATCAATACATGTTACGAGTTGCCTTAAAATTGTGCTATATTACTCTCATATACTATTTCGTGCTATTCGTCTGTTTTGTTATATTCTTCAAACAATTTTTATTGGAACCATGGAAACAACCAATAGATAGACGAATACGACAATCTTGTGAATTGCCAGATAACTTTGCAAAATCTCAAAACCTATAGCGAATTTTGAATTTTTCTCTTCAGAATTGGAATCTGCAAGTTTTTTCACGTAATAAATGTGTACCAAGTTTATATAATCTAAACGCTGAACCTGCACAATTCTAAAGCAGCCTCTGCTGCTTTGAGCAGTCGTCTTTCTAAAGGCGACGTAGATGTGGTCCTCATCCAAAAATCCTCGGTCAATAGCTCAGGATTTGCGGTCTGGGGACTAAGGGTTTCAAGCTTATCTGATCCAACGGGGAGGGCAGGCTTAGACCCTCTATTTTGGTTAAGTTTGAGCTGAACGCCTTTATCTTGCCCAACTATACCAATGGTGACATTACAGCTGTCATTTTAACAGTCGGCAGTACCAGCCTGACGATGGCGTCCGTCTATATGCCCTACAATGCCGAAGAACCTCCTCCACAGAGGGAGGTAAAAGCCCTGGTGGGAAATTTTCGCACGGGTCATCTCATTATAGGAACTGACGCTAATGCTCATCACGTCCAGTGGGGAAGCTCCGAATTCAATTCTAGGGGCGAGTCTTTGTTTGACTATATATTAACAACTAGCCTGGTAGTTTGCAACGTGGGTAACGAACGTAAGTTTATCACTAAAACCAGCAGGGAGGTCATAGATCTCAGTATTTGCAGCGAAGACGCTTATGAGTGGATCAGAAAATGGCGTGTTCTTGATGAATATTCATTTTCCGACCACCGGTACATAGAACTAGTTTTAGACTTTTTTGTTAAGCATCCCATTACGAAACGCAACCCACGTAACACTAACTGGCAGCTACACACTGAAATATTAGCTAGGGACCTACCACACGGCTAAAAAAATGAACCTAAATTTTAAACCCGTATAAAGTTTAATCAATTTCTCAAACTTTTTTGTACAATATTTCAAACCGTCCAAATACCTACAAAGATTTTCAATTTCTTTTGGTTTCGATTTAAAATCTAAATGAAAAAGCTGTCTAAATTTTAAACCCGTATAAAGTTTAATCAATTTCTCAAACTTTTTTGTACAATATTTCAAACCGTCCAAATACCTACAAAGATTTTCAATTTCTTTTGGTTTCGATTTAAAATCTAAATGAAAAAGCTGTCTAAATTTTTTATTTTTGGTTTGTTTTAATGTAATTGAATTTTTCCCACAAAAACTTCATGTGCGTTATAGCTCAGCGGTAGAGCAGTCGGCTGTGACTCCTGAGCATTTTCGTTCGAGAGCCTTGGCACGGTGACTCAATGGCTCGAATATAAAGTTAAACTTAGGGCCTACAAAAAAGGCAGGTGAAGAGAGTATCGTCAAGAAATTTCTGCACTGGGGTCGAAAATGTCGACGATACAGAGAGACTTAGGCGAGTGTTCTCAAAAACTCAAACAGCCACAAGCTATTTGCGCAAACCTGACGGATCCTGGACCAGCACGTGCAAAAGAGCTATTGGCAAAAAATGGGGGCTCAGCCCCAAAATATGCAAATGGAGCTACACTGCAATCATTCGACCAATCATGCTATATGGAGTTGTGGTATGGTGGCCTCACGCTGAGCAAGGCAACAAACCTAAAACTGTTAGGTAAAGTCCACAGATCTTGTATGATGACACGACAGTATTTTGGGATCCTAAAGCTTTCTACCGCTGATTACAGATCGTTGTGCACCCACGACACTCGGAGATAGCGATTTTAAAATAAACAATCTCAGCAGGGAAGAATGGGAGAGGACGGATCGGAGTCCTGCTACTCATGGCGGCACTTCCATTTATACCGACGGCTTGAAGTTAGACGGCAAAGTTGGAGGAGGGGTTAATTCAAAGGATCTGAACCTTGAGCTCTCCTTCAGACTACCTGATCACTGCAGTGTCTTCCAGGCTGAAGTATCAGCAATCATGGACGCCGCGGCTTGGACAGGGCACGACCAAGCAGGTTCTTCGGGATAAAGAGCGCTTAGGTATGTCGTTTTCCACGTGCAAGCTAATGCACACTCCGCCAAGCCAACGTAAGATGGCTGCAATCTCCAGGATGCCGGATATCCAAGCACACCTGGCCAAAATGGGATCATAAAATATCAAGACACATTTATGCCCTAAGGAGAAGAGCAAACTCCATATTAATAGGGTTACTAACTGGGCACTGCCTTATTGGTAGGTACGCAGAAAGGCTAGGTGTTCCCTACCGACGATGCTGCAGGAGTTGCAATGATGAGGAGGAGGAAACGGTGGAGCACTTCATCTGCAACTGCCCGGCTTTAAGTGTCGCGGGAATGTGCTTTTTGGTAGTTTTCTTTCCGGTTAGCCTACGCCAGGTCACATAATAATAAGGTCACGGAGATGGATATAAAGGACTTGATGTCATCTAAATGGTTCGAGGAGGAGTAACGGTGTCGGTTTAGGAGTGTCAGTCTCGGAATTCTGCTATGTGGAGAATCCCGATAATACAGAGATTTTCCATATGTCAGGGTCCCGGAACTGACTTTCCTAGTGTGGGTGGTATCACAACGGGCCTTTTAATACTGGCCTAGGTACTGTATTTTTAAAATTTTCAAATGCATTGTGCAAGTGCTAAAGTTCTCCTATTCGAGTGAAATTTTGCACAGCTTATTTTTAGATCGAAATCTATCATATTCCGCTCGACGAAAACACATTTTTTCTAACGAACAGCTTAGTGCTTATGCAAAACAAAGTAACAGACCAATGCAAAACCACGTAAGAGACACTTCGGTCAAAAATTATGCTTCATTCGTTAGTAACAAAAAATTAAGGGTTTGTGCAATAGAATAGCATGCTTTTCCGCGACACCGATTATTGAAACATTTTGAGCACCAAAGCATGAAGACCAAAAAATTAAAACAAATGCTATATATCTGTCGTCATAAGCAATAACAGCCTAAGTCGACTTAAGAAATTAGACCAGTTGAAATTTTTGCTGGCGAATTTTTGTAGCAAAACTGTTTTATAACTAAGTCAAACGTATTGGATTTAACCCTAGAATGGTAATATACGTAAATTTTACGTGTATGTCTCATAAAAAGTGCCGTTACAGTTTACCGCAATTTCGTATAGCTGTGAGCACTCGGCAGTGCTTTCTTCATTTTATTGTTTCATTAAAAAGTGAATAATTAATCAATTGTCAGTTCCTGGTTCGCTTTTATCGTTCTTACAAAAAAAGGGTGTACGTAAATTTTACGTAGTCTTAGCATTAACGTATGTATTATTATCCAAACTTTCTATACAATTGAAGAACAGTTTCTGTGATAAACCTAATAAAACGCAATTACTTTAACTTTCTCATCAAAAGGCGAACCTTTATACTTAAAACTTTGTAACTATTTAATAAAAAACGGCTGACAACTACCTCTTTTTCAATATATAATGAAGCTGCCCTGTGTGGTGGGCATCAAATTAAAATATTCGACGAATGTATATAGAAATTATTATTATTTAGTTTTAAAAACAAAAAAACTTTGTACTTTCATTTAATAAAATCAACACAAAAGAAAAACAGGTTTTTATTAAACATTTATCTAAAATTACTGCCCCAAACGGTGTAATACGTAAAATTTACGTATATTAGCATTAACGTAGGGTAAAACTGTGTTACGATTCTAGGGTTAATTGATTGTAAAGAAAGTAAAAAAAGACCTATGATGTTGCTATTCAAAATCCCCAGCAAAAATTTCAACTGGTCTAATTTCTTAAGTCGACTTATGCTGTTATTGCTTATGACCACAGATATATTGAGCATGTATCACTCCGTTGTGATTTTAATTGACCGTGTGACACCTGCTATAGGGTTAGGCCAGCAATTTGATTGATATTGATTTTTTTTCAGTGATACGCATCCTAGTTCAGACAGTACAGGATTAACCCTAAGGCAGAATAGGCTACTGCCTATAGGCCCCGCATAGACGCGGGGCCCCTTCCACCCACAAAAATAATATATATTCTAATGAACGAAAACTTTATTTGAAAACTGGTATGGAATTTCCCAACAAACAATGTTAAAGCAATTCACGATTAATATCGCAGGATAGTTTAAAAAACATTCATTTCCATAGAGCTAAATTTTGGTAGAGAGCTAGATTCGCCGTTCGAAAGAAAACTTCAAAAATCCCCATCGATCCCATGTGTGCTAAAAAAGTTATTCGGGGTCAAATTCTGAGGTTCTAAGGATTTTTCTCGAAAACGGTAAGTTTTTTTCGAAAAATTACCTGAGACCAAGTTGTAGCACTCTCTACAAATATGGTCCTGACATTTTTCTCTAAGAGCAACCAGGTCTGAGATATCGTGATTGTAAAGTTCGCTCTGGAAAATATATGCCACGTACATGCTTTTCAGTATTTTTCTCGAAAACTTTAGTATGCCTAGAAAATCTTCTCTAACGGTAAAAGAAAATTTTTCTACCCATACTAAAGTTTTCGAGAAAGATCCTGAGAAGTCCGTACGTGGCATATACATATGTATTTTCATCTAAAGCTACATTTACACTGCACCAAATGCGTCACTTTTGGCCAAGTTTTTTCGAGACCGTTCATTCGCAGATTGAATTAGATCACCAAATTAGGTCAAATTAAATTAAATTCGTCTAATTTGGCAAATTCACTCTGCGGACAAACATTCTCGAAATAACTTCGCCAAATTCGACGCATTTGGTGCAGTGTGAATGTAGTATAACTTCGACCACTTCGATAAGGGGATGTCAGTTTACGAAAGTAAGCATGACATAAATACCGTCGAAAATCTATAGGTGTATTCAACACAATAAATTCCATAATGTTACTTTGCTGTCAAATATACCATTTTCCTCCATATGGCTTCTTCAAAAAATGCATTGTCTAGGGGCGCGACAGAATTTTTGCCTACGGCCTCCGAAGGTGTTAATCCGGCCCTGAGTTCAGACAATATAAAATTTTCTGTATTATGAAACAGTAATATGATGTAGGTAATACTCGCAAATCTAAAAGTCTTGCACCATCCAATAAGCGCAATCTTAGTATCTATACTATATTTATGATGCATTAAAATAAAACACATAAGCTTTATTTTCCAAAAAAAAAAAAAAAATAGCGCTTCTTGTTCAATAAGTTGTAGTATTTAATTTTTTTCAGGCTGTTTGTAGCCTTGATGGGAATTGACCATACATGTATATGGGCAAATCCTAAAAACTTTTAACATCGAGCGAGGCGGATAATATCATCCAATAGCAAGGCACACGATATCGTTACACAGGCTCAGTTTTTTTTTTTCATTTATGAATACAAATCAACATTTCAAATGTCTCAGAAGCATGAAATAATACTTGATAAATCCAGGAAAAATTTCGCTAAATCAAAAAATTGTGAAAACGTGTGCGAGTTTTCAAAAATTTATGAACTGATAATCTTTTCTTAAGGGCGCCTCTCAATATTGCGACCCACTCTTTGTTTTTTCAAGTATTTTTCTACATACTGAAGGTCGCGTGCGTGCTTCGTTCCATTTAAAAGTTAAAAGGCTAAGAAAATGTGAGAACAAATTTTTGTACTTTTCATTTTTCGGTATAGTTAAGCCATTTACTTGCGCGCCCCCTTTAATTATCAAAAAAATGAACAAATATACTTGATGCTAACTCAAAAAGAAACCCTGCACACGTGATCCGATTACTGTGCTGTTCATATTATGCTTACAGCAGCCACTATAAATCAACTGTTTGGTTTGTGAATAGTTTAAATATTTCAATTTTTTTGTTAGCACACAAAAACTGACAGATATTTTCATGCCATGTTAATTGTAAACTTGAGTATTCAATATGTTTAATTAACGTAAAAAAGCGCGTTGAAGACACATGCATATATCAAAAGTGAAAAGCTTACTTGTACCTTCAATTTTTCAAATGTTTAGTGGTTTTTGGTTTTTTGAGGTTAGGAAAAAATTCAGACGTGCTGGACCAAAACGGACACCGGATTCGTGTTCAGCGCGTCAAAATACATAGGGAAAGGGTGGTCTGATCCCCCAACCCCGACACTTTTTTTTTTGTGGCGCTGGTAATTAAGGTTCAATTTGCGTATAAATAAGTAGGTACTTATTAATTCAAAGAGATTTTGAAATGTGTCGTAAGAAATTCGTTTTGAAATAATTCGATTTTACGTTCGTATAAACTAGGCAATAGATTACAAATAAAAGTAAAAAAAAAAAAAATGTCATAATGATGACGTCATAATTTCCACGCCCGCACCTTTAGCATATTAACAAGAGTCAAAATATAATCTTATAAACTAAGTAAAAGTGTCAGCAAAAGCTCAATGGTGTGCTCCTATTATCTTTTTTGTTTCTTTTTTTTGCATTATCAAAAGTTTTGAGGATTTGCCCATATACCTGCAAACTAGCCTTATAAATAAAAGTTAAGTAAAAAAAGAAATTGACTCACGATTTTGGTGCTGGTGCTAGGAAAAAGTATTTTCTGGATCGCCATTAATGTTTTCAATTGGTACTCATAATTTATTTGTTTTTGCGACTGTAAACGGATTTCTCCTGAAATATAAGTTATGAAAACAATTTTTTACTGTTGGAAATGTTTTGTGCTCTTTCAATGACCTTCATAAAAATTATAACTTGGCAATGTTCAACCCGTGCCAGTTGCGTAGATAGATTTTCGCGATGGGGGAGGGGGTAAAGAAAAAAAAAAAACTTCATAAAATTTCTATCCAAATTTTATTCTCTTTTCATATACATAAATGTTTTTTATAACCGTAGTACAAAAAGGAAGAACGCTTTTCAGTTAGATATGTACATTGGGTTGCATCGAAAAAAAAGTTCAGTGTGTGTCACCTTAATTTGATAGTTTATGTCAAAAAAACAGGGTTTCCGCTCAAATTTTTTGCTTAAGCATCCGCGAAAAAACGTTGAATCGAGTTTTTCGTTATAACTTTCTTATAATTTCTCTGATTTTTTTAAATTTGAATGTCATCGTAGAGGTCTTGCACGGCCCCATCATTGACCTTCGAAGTGTTTTGGCTTAAATCGAATTTTGAAGTTACTATGCACATATATTTATTTTTATACCACTAATCTAAACATCTCAGAAAGTTATGAGGATTTAGTAAAAACAAATTGTGCTTTTTGCTTAAGCAAAGAAGTTATAACGTACTGATCTCTAGGTGGGGACTAAAATTTTTCGTTAATGGTATAAAGCTGACTAGCCATTCCGGTAAAAACCACTTTCCTCAATATATTTTTGCAGGAAATTGTTCCCTACAAAAACTGTCTACATTGAAATTTTCTCAGACTCGCCATTTTTTAGTATTCTAGCCTCAACAGTTGCATGCTTTTTCGGTTTTACGTTTTAGTTTGACACTACGAATTTTTCCAGTTCTTTTCCTGGATTTTTTGTAAATTGTTTTTGTGATTTGATTTCTTCTATGGCTGTGTGTCAATTGAAAACATTTTCTATCAGAGTAAAATGAGGTGAATAAATTTTTTCCATTTTGGACGTATGGATAAAATACGTGCAAAAGCAAATATTCTGTGAATAATTTTCAATTTACGTGGCTTTAGCATTTATATTGCTTTATTTTTTCATTCTCTTATATTTTAGTGTTTAATAACGCGTGTGTATAAATTTATGTGAAATAATATGAATGTCAACAGCACATGCTCCCTGTGCTCACATTATTGATTGTCAAAATTTGACCTAGCAGCCTGGGTTAGGGTAAATTCTGACGTTCCTATTCACCACGATAACTGTCAGAATTTACTACCACTCTCTCAAAATTTACGATTTTCAACCAATTGGCACACGGCCTATGTAAAAAAATAGAACTAAAAACAAAGGGTCATTTATAGATGCTTTCTCTGCGAAAATGTAGCTTTACAGCCTTCAAATGGCATATCCATTTCCACTTATCCCTGACAGCAGTGACCCTTTTTGGCGGGGTTAAGGTCGCACCTCCTCCCGTTGTTGAATTCTGATTTCGGATTCAGCAGTAAATTCCCCCCAAGAACGTGTATGTATTACCATATTGATTTTTACATATTTGGTAAATTCAAACCAAATTCGGGGAATGAAAACATACCAATGTTTCAGCCAAGAATACTAGAAAAGGCTAGTCAGAGAAAATTATATTCAGGTAAGTGTTTGTTTATATCAATGGCTTTTGTTTTCAGTTTAATACCAACAATTGGGTGAGGTCTGCAAAATCTAAACTAGAATTGATAGACCTCTGGAGTTTGATACTAAGATCTGTAACTCCATTTTGTAAAATAAAATCTATATAATTTCCCCATGGGCGCATTGTTCCCCCTAATTCCTTCCCTATCTACGCCACTAACCCGTGCAACATTATGGGCTTCAGCATTAGCAAAATATGAATCTGTCAATTGTGCGTACCATCACAAACACATTTAAGAATTAGAGCGCAACGAATAGCTGCCAAAGAGTTTGGTTATTATTACACTGCCTGCCTCTGGTCCGCCTGCAACCACTAACAATAAACCGATACAAATATTAATGACCATACCAAACACATTTGATAGCAGAGCATCTGAGGGTCGTTTTTAAACAGCACGGCTCTTACCTCTTTGAACCTAAATATTTCATTGTTTTCTCGCTACACATACATACTTTGTTACCTCTTGCACAGTTTCGAGGCCATCTAATTATTGAATTTTATTTATTTATTTTTTTTTTTTTTTTTGAGAATGTAGTTCGCTTTCTTAAGTTGATAGCCTGTGGCTTAAGTGCCTTACTTTAGACGACTATTCCTAAAATCTGGCTTTTTTGTATTATATTATTATAGATTTTACTAGTTCAAATAACATTTTTATCGTTTGTAACACGAAACTCACCAACCGAATTTATCTACAAATTTGTGCAGTGCTGCTAGTAATTGGTATTTTACAAATTGGAGGGAACCACAATGGAATACCCCATATGTTATAACAATTATAAACTATAATTTATAGTTGTTCCCAAGATTTAAAAAAATCCACGAATTCTGCTTTTCCTTTAAGCCTTCAGTTTTAAAGATAAGCTTAAATCTAAATGCTGCTAACAAAGAAGTCCTTCGCCAGTTTCCTTCCAGAAATTGCATAATCCGCCTACGATCCCAGTCCAAACCCCCCTTCGATTGGAAGGAAAATGACATATTAGGGGGATTCGGTAAGTCTTGCAAGGTGCACGGATTGCACGAAAAGTATTAATCCTATGCCAAAATATGCAAGACTACGAGAGCACCCCTCACTGAGTTTGCTGTAACACCGTTAACAAACGTCAAATGGTTTTAATTGAAACTGAACAAATTTTTATTTTTTTTTTCTGAAAAAAGTTGGCGCTGACAATCACTTTTACTTTTTGTGAGAAAAATGAGAGAATAGAGCGAACTACAGGGTTTCTTTTTTATTTCCTACAAATCTTTCACATAGGTTTGAGCCATGGTTTGAGCATTGTTTAAATTGCATGGATTGCATATAATTTTTTGCGTGTATTTTGTAGTTGTGACTTGACAATCCATGCAATCCGTACCATCCGTGAACCGTTTTCAAGAGTTACCGAATCCCCCTATTATTTTATTTTATTAAAAGGGGCGACATTCGTCAACTGGACCACCTAAAGAATTCATCGCTTTGATTTGAATGAAATTTGGTGAAAGTGATCTGCTATGTAAAAAAAATATCAATAAATGTCGCATACAAATATTGGATAGTTACCGAGACATACGGGTTTGAGTTCGCAAATTTTTTTGTAAGCCTTTTTTCTTTAAATTAGGTTAGGTTCAAGTGGCTGCCGCAGAGGCGCACTTAGGCCAGTTTTGAAAGGCCCGTTGTGATACCACCAACATTAGGAAAGTCATTCCCGGGACCCCGCCATAAGGAGAATCCCTTAGTTGTTGGGATTCTCCACATAGCAGAATCCCGGGACTGACACTTCTAAACCGACACCGTTACTCCTCCTCGAACCACTTAGATAACTTAATGAAGGCCATCAAGTCCTCCGCGATCTGGCTTAGGCTATCCAGGCAGGGAACTCCCAAAAAGCGCGTTCTCGGACCGCTTAAAGCCGGGCAGTTGCAGATGAGGTGCTCCACCGTTTCCTCATCGTCTTTGCAACTCCTACAGCATCGGCGGTAGGGCACACCTAGCCTTTCTGCGTGCCTACCAATCAGGCAGTGCCCGGTTAAAACACCTATTAATATGGAGACTTCTCTTCTTCTTAGGGCGTGAATGTCCCTAGATCTTTTATGATCCCACCCTGGGGGTTGTTGCCATCTTTCGTTGGCTTGACGGAGTGTGTACTTTGTCGTCGCGCCAGAGAGGCTAGACTACTCTCGTGATGTAGTACCGGGCGGCGCTATGATCACAAGGGCAGCGTAGCCCTGTGGCTACCGACTTAAGTCCTCGTACCGCGGCAAGGTGTCCACCCCTCACAAGGGTTTCTTTAAATTAGAAGTCATGTATTTGACGTGCTAAAAAGGAACATGGAAACCTTTTTCTAAAGTTGTTTTCCGTTATTTTCGAACATAAATAAAAAAAAATTATTGAAAAATTTGGACTTGGTTTGATCTTTTTCGTTTTAAATGATACCATTTTTGTAATAGACCTCGAAAATTTCTTTAATGAATTGTTATCTTAAACAAAAAAAGCACACCATAAAATGAAATCAATTTTTATTTTTTCATCATGAACTCGTGTATAATGGGTGAATTTCAACTGTAAATTTTTAACAAAGAAATCGGACACCATATAAAATCGGAAATTAAAAAAACAAAAAATTCTGTAAATCAATTGCATTTTATGGTGAATTTTATGTGCTTATTTTGCAGATACCAACCCATTAAAAAAATATTCGAGGTCCGTTACAAAAAAAAGGTATCATTTTAAAGGAAAAAGGTCAAGCTTTAATTTAAATAAAAATAAAAAAAATATTAAAAATGTCCAAAAAAAATGATAAACTTTTTTTTATAAAATTTTTCAATACATTTTTTTTTTAATTTATATTCGAAAAGAACGGAAAAAATACTTTAAAAAACTGTTTCCATGTTCCTTCTTAGCACGTCAGTTATGTACATAACTTATAATTTAAAAGAAAGATTACACAAAAAAAATGGCGAATTCCAACCCGTATATTTCTGCAACCATCCAATATTTGTCGCGTATATATTTTTTTTCTTACATAGCAGATCACTTTCACCAAATTTGATTCAATTCGAATTTTTAGGTAGTCCACTTAAGGAATTTTACCCCATATTATCCATGTTATTTTATTTCATGTTTGCAAAATGTATGTATGAATTTAAAATAATTTAAATTGTGTGTTTAATTGTTGAAATTTTTTGTATACCTTTCATGAACATGAAATGGTATTATAACTTTGGTCCGATGTTTGTAAGTATGAGAAGAAGAAGAGATAGACCCATCAATAAGTATACCGAAATGATCAGGATGACAAGCTGAGTTGATTTAGCCATGTCCGTCTGTCCGTCTGTCCGTCTGTCTGTCTGTCCGTCTGTCCGTCTGTCTGTTTGAACGCAAACTAGTCCCTCAATTTTTGAGATATCTGGCTGAAATTTTGTATGTGGCCACCATTTTGTAATATAGGAATCATTTGTCAGAACTGACAAGATCGGACCAGTATAACATATAGCCCCCATACAACCGATTGTTCAGATATAAGGTTTTTTGACCAAAACTTCTGCAAGTAAAAAGTTAGGAACGTAAAATTTTGTAACTCGACTACTTTCTATTTATGTAGTGTATATAGTGAAAATCAACGAGATCGGGCAAATGTAACATATATCCCCCATACAACCGATTGTTCAGATATAAGGTTTTTTGACCAAAACTTCTGCAATTAAAAAGTTAGGAACGTAAAATTTTGCAACTCGACTACTTTCTATTTATGTAGTGTATATAGTGAAAATCAACAAGATCGGGCAAAGGTAACATATAGCCCCCATACAACCGATTGTTCAGATATAAGGTTTTTTGGCCAAAACTTCTGCAATTAAAAAGTTAGGAACGTAAAATTTTGCATCTCGAGTACTTTCTATTTATGTAGTGTATATAGTGAAAATCAAAAAGATCGGGAAAATGTAACATATAGCCCCCATACAACCGATTGTTCAGAAATAAGGTTTTTTGACCAAAACTTCTGCAATTAAAAAGTTAGGAACGTAAAATTTTGCATCTCGAGTACTTTCTATTTATGTAGTGTATATAGTGAAAATCAAAAAGATCGGGCAAATGTAACATATAGCCCCCATACAACCGATTGTTCAGATATAAGGTTTTTTGACCAAAACTTCTGCAATTAAAAAGTTAGGAACGTAAAATTTTGCAACTCGACTACTTTCTATTTATGTAGTGTATATAGTGAAAATCAACAAGATCGGGCAAAGGTAACATATATCCCCCATACAACCGATTGTTCAGATATAAGGTTTTTTGACCAAAACTTCTGCAATTAAAAAGTTAGGAACGTAAAATTTTGCATCTCGAGTACTTTCTATTTATGTAGTGTATATAGTGAAAATCAAAAAGATCGGGCAAATGTAACATATATCCCCCATACAACCGATTGTTCAGATATAAGGTTTTTTGACCAAAACTTCTGCAATTAAAAAGTTAGGAACGTAAAATTTTGCAACTCGACTACTTTCTATTTATGTAGTGTATATAGTGAAAATCAACAAGATCGGGCAAAGGTAACATATAGCCCCCATACAACCGATTGTTCAGATATAAGGTTTTTTGGCCAAAACTTCTGCAATTAAAAAGTTAGGAACGTAAAATTTTGCATCTCGAGTACTTTCTATTTATGTAGTGTATATAGTGAAAATCAAAAAGATCGGGAAAATGTAACATATAGCCCCCATACAACCGATTGTTCAGATATAAGGTTTTTTGACCAAAACTTCTGCAATTAAAAAGTTAGGAACGTAAAATTTTGCATCTCGAGTACTTTCTATTTATGTAGTGTATATAGTGAAAATCAAAAAGATCGGGCAAATGTAACATATAGCCCCCATACAACCGATTGTTCAGATATAAGGTTTTTTGACCAAAACTTCTGCAATTAAAAAGTTAGGAACGTAAAATTTTGCAACTCGACTACTTTCTATTTATGTAGTGTATATAGTGAAAATCAACAAGATCGGGCAAATGTAACATATAGCCCCCATACAACCGATTGTTCAGATATAAGGTTTTTTGGCCAAAACTTCTGCAATTAAAAAGTTAGGAACGTAAAATTTTGCATCTCGAGTACTTTCTATTTATGTAGTGTATATAGTGAAAATCAACAAGATCGGGCAAATGTAACATATAGCCCCCATACAACCGATTGTTCAGATATAAGGTTTTTTGGCCAAAACTTCTGCAATTAAAAAGTTAGGAACATAAAATTTTGCAACTTGAGTACTTTCAATTTATGTAGTGTGTAGAGGAAAATCAAGAAGATCGGGTAAATATAACATATAGCCCCATACAACCGGTTGTTCCGATATAAGGTTTTTTGGCCAATACTTCCGCATTTAAAAAGTTAGGAACGTAAAATATTGCACCTTTAGTACTTTCTACATATGTAATGTGTATAGTGTAAGTCAGTACAATTGAACACGTATAATATATAGCCTCCATACAATCGATTGTCCCGATAACTCGGATCCTATTATTTTGTAAGTTTTTTTAAATTATAACAAAGATGTGTAATGTGTATAGTAAATATAGTTAAATTGAAACAGGCTGTACTGGGGATCGAACAGTGAAAATCGTGACGCTTATTCATGAAAGGTATATAGCCTTCGGCACAGCCGAAGACAGCTTTCCTTACTTGTTTTTAATTATGTATGAACCTCCAAAATACAGCAACGGTTTAGGTGCCGCTATCTAGTGAATATAAAATAAGGGTGGCTCAGCCTATTTTTTACATAAAACTTTATGGTTTTACTTTCTTTCAATGTCATTAATTGAGAAATGTCGATTTAGTGAGTCAGTCCGTTGTTTCTCTGACGGCCTCATTTCGTCAAATCATCCGGTTATGGGTATTCAAAGAAGCTAGACCAATGGGACACTCCTTTCCCACCGTATTTTTCAAATAACACTACTCAACAAATTTTGATCAATTTTAGTTACCAAGAATTAAATAGACCATACCTTAAATAAAATTTTCTCCTGTTTCCGGATATCACATCTTTTTTTTGTGTGGCAGATCTAGTTTCTGAGATAAGGGTGAAAATATAAAATAAAACATTTTTGCTTTAAATTATTGCGTCAGATGTTTTGTGTTTCTCATTCTATCGATTTAACCTGTAGGAGTATATGTTAACCCATTAACATGTCTTACCTTGATTTCTATAAGTATCTTAAGAAGTTTGGACAAAAAAAAACGTTAGCCCTTCTATAACGAAGGTGATACAATTACAAAAGTTTTAAGCAAACCAGTACAAAACATTGTGTGCCCTTGACTTTATAAGATACGTTATATTGAAAGTCCTCAATCAATTGTGAAAAATGGCATTCATAATTTTCAAAAATTTCCATATCCTCGAACTTTGATACATGATTACTATGTAGAACTTGCTGCTTATTCCAAATAAGTAATCATTTGAATTAAAGGTAGAACAGTTTTCGAGATATTTCGAAATTTCAGTTTTTGAAATAAGAAAATAAGTTAGATGAGTAATCTGTCAATATCTCCGCTAACACCGTCTCGGTAAGTCGATTGAGTTATTACGAATTAAATTGGATTGTAATCGGTAGAAAAATGGCAATGGTATAAGAGGGTGACAGGTAACAAGGTCAATGGATATAGTGTCAATTGACTTTGTTTCGCATTGCAAATGGAAATAGTGTAAATTGACACTATTTCCATTTTCGAAATGGAAACAAGGTCCGTTGACTTAATTTCTCTTTGTCAATATATTTATTGACGTTATTTCCTAATCGAATTGCAAATAGCGTCAAAATTGCTTATAGCATGTCAACTGAAGATCACATAATTAACCTTAAACATTACAAAAAGCGTCGCATTTTATCATATGATTTCAATTTAAAATACTCAATGGTACGAGTTTTTAGTTGCAAATTTTTATTTAATAATCTGATATAACTTTAAAGTATTCAGGGGCATGACTTTCAAATTTATTTGAAATTCAAATTCGAGCTACTTTTAATTCCAAATTTAATTTTTTGGTATAATTTGATTTTAAAATATCGAATGGCTTGGCTTTCAAATTCATCTTAAAAATCGCCGCACGATATTGCAAGTGCCAAATGTTTTTATACATTTCAAACTTGCAAGTACTATTTAATACCTATAAGAATTCACACTCACAAAGGTTCAGGATAAGCTCTACGTGGTGAAGAATCTATATAGGTAGAGGAGAAATTATTATGCCGTTTTTAGTTCATTTTAAAAACATTTTAAATTAAAAATATTTTTTTATTATATTTCTTATTTTATAAATTTTGGTTTTGGGTCTGTGAAACTTTTCTAAGATTGTAATCAGATATTCTGTGTCGGGTTTAAAAAATCACTTTTTTATTATAATTGTAATTTTCCGAACCGGATGTAAGCAACTTTAACTATGACTGCGCCTGAATGTAGGCCACGTTTTCAAACTCATTTCGAATAAGGGAAACCCGGATATTTGAAATTTCACTGCCATTGACATACAGATGGCGCTAAAGTGAAACTGTGCTATTGGCGAAAAAGTGAAACTGTACCATTGATACATACTCAGATAGCAATAAGGACTAAACTTAAGATAGGAGATGATAATTGGGGCTTGTGCAAATAAAGTAATATTTTGGATTTTTTTACCACGCTTTTATTAGGTTCACTTGTATGTTTGCTTGTTTGTTTGTTTGTTTGTTTGCTTGCTTGTATGTATGTAACTCTCGTTCGGTCTAAGCCGCAGTGGCCCAAAAACCGTAAAATGTCCCTACAATATGGGTATCAAACGAAAGGGGAAAGCCCCAGGTTTCATTTGGACATCGATATATTTCGATAAATTTATCGATAACTGAGTTATCGGTCAAAATATCGTTGCCCGAAAACCTTAAAATTTCCCTACAATATGGGTATCAAACGAAAGGTGAAGGCACCAGGTTTCATTTGGACATCGACATATTTCGATAAATTTATCGATAACTGACTTATCGGTCAAAATATGATTGCCCAAAAACCTAAAAAATTCCCTACAATATGGGTATCAAACGAAAGGTGAATGCCCCAGGTTTCACTTGAACATCGACATATTTCGATAAATTTATCGATAACTGAGCTATCGGTCAAAATATGATTGCCCAAAAACCTAAAAAATTCCCTACAATGTGGGTATCAAACGAAAGGTGAAGGCCCCAGGTTTCACTTGGACATCGACATATTTCGATAAATTTATCGATAACTGAGTTATCGGGCAAAATGTGGTTGCCCAAAAACCTTAAAATTTCCCTACAATATGGGTATCAAACGAAAGGGGAAGGCCCCATGTTTCATTTGGACTTCGATATATTTCGATAAATTTATCGATAACTGAGTTATCGGTCAAAATATGATTGCCCAAAAACCTAAAAAATTCCCTACAATGTGGGTATCAAAATCAAACGAAAGGTGAAGGCCCCAGGTTTCACTTGGACATCGACATATTTCGATAAATTTATCGATAACTGAGTTATCGGTCAAAATATGATTGCCCAAAAACCTAAAAAATTCCCTACAATATGGGTATCAAACGAAAGGTGAAGGCCCCAGGTTTAATTTGGACGTCGACATATTTCGATAAATTTATCGATAACTGAGTTATCGGTCAAAATATGATTGCCCAAAAACCTAAAAAAATTCCCTACAATATGGGTATCAAACGAAAGGTGAATGCCCCAGGTTTCACTTGGACATCGATATATTTCGATAAATTTATCGATAACTGAGTTATCGGTCAAAATGTGGTTGCGCGAAAACCTTAAAATTTCCCTACAATATGGGTATCAAACGAAAGGGGATGGCCCCAGGTTTCATTTGGACTTCGACATATTTCGATAAATTTATCGATAACTGAGTATTGTCAAAATGTGAGACCAAATACCTTAATATTTCCTAACAATATGGGTATCAAACGAAAATGGAAGTCCAGAGCTTTCGTTTGGACTGCTGTATTTTTCGATATATTTATCGATAATTTCATAGGACATTTGACTAAAAAGTAAAAAATAAATATAGTTTGAAAAAACTAAAACTCACGCTTTTAGAGAGTATTGAACTAAAAAGTTGAAAATAATTTTAAAAACCCTACACAGTAGTATTGTGGAAAAAGCGTGGTCCGCTTTGTGCCATAATTTTCGTATATCGAGCGCTCGACGCTTTTCCCACATAATGCTAGTTTCTTTACTACGCTTTCATTAGCTTTACTTGTACATACATTCATATGTGTGTTTGCTTGTTTGTATGTAACTCTATTTCAGTCTACCCGATAGTGGCATATGACTGTCACAAAAACCTTGAAATGGGCCTTCAGAATGGGTGTCAAACGATAGGAGGTTGCATTATGACTTCGATATATTTATCGATAACTAAGCTTTCGAAATGGAAACAAGTTCCGTTGACTTAATTTCTCTTTGTCAATATATTTATTGACGTTATTTTCTAATCGAATTGCAAATACCGTCAAAATTGCTTATAGCATGTCAACTGAAGATCACATAATTAACCTTAAACTTTACAAAAAGCGTCGCATTTTATCATATGATTCCAATTTAAAATACTCAATGGTACGAGTTTTTTAGTTGCAAATTTTTATTTAATAATCTGATATAACTGTAAAGTATTCAGGGGCATGACTTTCAAATTTATTTGAAATTCAAATTCGAGCTACTTTTAATTCCAAATTTTATTTTTTGGTATAATTTGATTTTAAAATATCGAATGGCTTGACTTTCAAATTCATCTTAAAAATCGCCGCACGATATAGCAAGTGCCAAATGTTTTTATACATTTCAAACTTGCAAGTACTATTTAATACCTATAAGAATTCACACTCACAAAGGTTCAGGATAAGCTCTACGTGGTGAAGAATCTATATAGGTAGAGGAGAAATTATTATGCCCTTTTTAGTTCATTTTAAAAACATTTTAAATTAAAAATATTTTTTTATTCTATTTCTTATTTTATAATTTTTGGTTTTGGGTCTGTGAAAATTTTCTAAGATTGTAATCAGATATTCTGTGTCGGGTTTAAAAAATCACTTTTTTATTATAACTAGAGTTCGCCCAGTGGTTGAAATTCAACCACAAAACCTTATTTTATTTTCCTACCTTTTTGCTATTTCTTAAATTTGCCTTTCTTTTCCATATTTTGTATATTTTTGGTTTCTATACATTCCTATTCATTTTGCCTTTTCCTCCCTCTTTACATCATTCAGTAATATAGTTTCAGTGTTGATAATTATTTATTCTTCTTAGGTCGTCTTCATACGTATTTCTTTCCTTTCCTTTCCTTAGCATTAATTTGCTTTTATTTCCTTTCCTTTCCTTTCCTTTCCTTTCATCTCAATTTATTCTCTTTGCTTTTCTTTCCTTCTCTTTCCTTTTATTTCCTTTCCTTATCTTCTCCTTTCTTTTCCTTTTCTTTCCTTTTCTCTTCTTTCCTTTTCTTTCCTTTTCTCTTCTTTCATTTAATTTTATTTCCCTTCTTTCTTCCTTTCTTTTTTGTTCTTTTTTGTTCTTCTCTGTTCTTTTTCTTACTTTTCGTTTCTTTTATATTCTTACCTGATCCTTCTTTCCATTTCCATTACATTCCTTTTTTCCTTTTATTTTCTTTTTCTTTCCTTTCCTTTCGTTTCCGTTGCTTTAGTTTCCTTTCATTTTATTCATTTTTTTTCATTTCATTTCTTTTCTTTTATTTTTTTCTTACCTTTATTTTCTTTCACTTTTTTTCTTAAATTTCCCTTCCTGTCATTGGTTTCCTTACCTTTCCTTTCCTACCGTTTCCTTATTTTCTTTTGTTCCTTTCCGCAACTCCTTTGCTTTTCTTTTTCTTTCATTCATTTCCTTAACTTATTTTTTTTTTAGCTTTTCATAACCTTCCTTTCCTTTATTTTTCTTTCTTTTTATTTTCATTTATTTTCCTTACCTTCTTCCTCGCTACCTTTTCTTTCCCTTCTTTTTTTTTCTTCTTTCCTTTCTTTGTCTTTCTCCTTTTGCTTCTCTTTTCAACTGCTTTACCTACAATACATTTCCTTTCTTTTTTCTTTTCCATTCCTTTCCTTTGATTTTTCTGTCATATTTTCGGTTCCTTACTTTAACTTACCTTTATTTTCCTTTTATCCATCCCTTTCCTTTCCTATTATTTTCTTAATTTAATACTTTTATTTATTCCATTTTGTTTCATTTTTATTTATTTTATATTATTCCCTTTCCTTTCATTTCCAACAAATTTTATTTTTTTACTTTCAATCACTTTTCTATTTCTGATTTTACTTTTTTTTTAATTTTATCAATTTTCCATTTTATTTTATTTCACTAAGTCTAGCCACGAAGGGCCTTGTGCATGATCTAGCTTATTTGTGCTTTTTTTTTTTAATTTGCTTCTCTGAATCCCCACGCACAGATTTTGTTATTGTAAACACTGTTTGTACCTAAGCTCAATAAAGTTGTCGCGCTGGCTCATGTTATCTTATTGCTGCCAACAAAACAACTCACCCTACTGCAGTGAATGCAAACACAACAATGCAAGTGGTCATACCTACATACATACACCCATAACAGCGGCTCTATAAAGCGAATGCGTGTATATCACATGTAGTGGTGTGATTTTCAAATCATATTATAATTAATTTTTTTTAATTTTTGGTTTGTTTTCGGCCACCCTGCTCGGCGAGACATATCGATACATACCAAATTTTATATACCTTAGAATTGTGGTTATTGCAAAAAAGGGAGGAACCAGTTATGTTTGCGCATTTATATATAATAGATTGTAATTTTCCGAACCGGATGTAAGCAACTTTAAACACAAAAAATTCCCTACAATGTGGGTATCAAACGAAAGGTGAAGGCCCCAGGTTTCACTTGGACATCGACATATTTCGATAAATTTGTCGATAACTGAGTTATCGGTCAAAATATGATTGCCCAAAAACCTAAAAAATTCCCTACAATATGGGTATCAAACGAAAGGTGAAGGCCCCACGTTTAATTTGGACATCGACATATTTCGATAAATTTATCGATAACTGAGTTATCGGTCAAAATATGATTGCCCAAAAACCTATACAATATGGGTATCAAACGGAAGGTGAATGCCCCAGGTTTCACTTGGACATCGATATATTTCGATAAATTTATCGATAACTGAGTTATCGGTCAAAATATGGTTGCGCGAAAACCTTAAAATTTCCCTACAATATGGGTATCAAACGAAAGGGGAAGGCCCCAAGTTTCATTTGGACTTCGACATATTTCGATAAATTTATCGATAACTGAGTTATTGTCAAAATGTGAGACCAAATATCTTAATATTTCCTAACAATATGGGTATCAAACGAAAATGGAAGTCCAGAGCTTTCGTTTGGACTGCTGTATTTTTCGATATGTTTATCGATAATTTCATAGGACATTTGACTAAAAAGTAAAAAATAAATATAGTTTAAAAAAACTAAAACTCACGCTTTTAGAGAGTATTGAACTAAAAAGTTGAAAATAATTTTAAAAACCCTACACAGTAGTATTGTGGAAAAAGCGTGGTCCGCTTTGTGCCATAATTTTCGTATATCGAGCGCTCGACGCTTTTCCCACATAATGCTAGTTTCTTTACTACGCTTTCATTTGCTTTACTTGTACATACATTCATATGTGTGTTTGCTTGTTTGTATGTAACTCTATTTCAGTCTACCCGATAGTGGCATATGACTGTCACAAAAACCTTGAAATGGGCCTTCAATATGGGTGTCAAACGATAGGAGGTTGCATTATGACTTCGATATATTTATCGATAACTAAGCTTTCGAAATGGAAACAAGTTCCGTTGACTTAATTTCTCTTTGTCAATATATTTATTGACGTTATTTCCTAATCGAATTGCAAATAGCGTCAAAATTGCTTATAGCATGTCAACTGAAGATCACATAATTAACCTTAAACTTTACAAAAAGCGTCGCATTTTATCATATGATTTCAATTTAAAATACTCAATGGTACGAGTTTTTTAGTTGCAAATTTTTATTTAATAATCTGATATAACTTTAAAGTATTCAGGGGCATGACTTTCAAATTTATTTGAAATTCAAATTCGAGCTACTTTTAATTCCAAATTTTATTTTTTGGTATAATTTGATTTTAAAATATCGAATGGCCTGACTTTCAAATTCATCTTAAAAATCGCCGCACGATATAGCAAGTGCCAAATGTTTTTATACATTTCAAACTTGCAAGTACTATTTAATACCTATAAGAATTCACACTCACAAAGGTTCAGGATAAGCTCTACGTGGTGAAGAATCTATATAGGTAGAGGAGAAATTATTATGCCGTTTTTAGTTCATTTTAAAAACATTTTAAATTAAAAAAATTTTTTTTTCTATTTCTTATTTTATAATTTTTGGTTTTGGGTCCGTGAAAATTTTCTAAGATTGTAATCAGATATTCTGTGTCGGGTTTGAAAAATCACTTTTTTATTATAATTGTAATTTTCCGAACCGGATGTAAGCAACTTTAACTATGACTGCGCCTGAATGTAGGCCACGTTTTCAAACTCATTTCGAATAAGGGAAACCCGGATATTTGAAATTTCACTGCCATTGACATACAGATGGCTCTAAAGTGAAACTGTGCTATTGGCGAAAAAGTGAAACTGTACCATTGATACATACTCAGATAACAATAAGGACTAAACTTAAGATAGGAGATGATAATTGGGGCTTTTGCAAATAAAGTAATATTTTGGATTTTTTTTACCACGCTTTTATTAGGTTCACTTGTATGTATGCTTGTTTGTTTGTTTGTTTGTTTGCTTGCTTGTCTGTATGTAACTCTCGTTCGGTCTAAGCCGCAGTGGCCCAAAAACCGTAAAATGTCCCTACAATATGGGTATCAAACGAAAGGGGAACGCCCCATGTTTCATTTGGACTTCGATATATTTCGATAAATTAATCGATTACTGAGTTATCGGTCAAAATATGATTGCCCAAAAACCTAAAAAATTCCCTACAATGTGGGTATCAAACGAAAGGTGAAGGCACCAGGTTTCACTTGGACAACGACATATTTCGATAAATTTATCGATAACTGAGTTATCAAAATATGATTGCCCAAAAACATAAAAAATTCCCTACAATATGGGTATCAAACGAAAGGGGAAGGCCCCATGTTTCAAATAAAAAAATTGTTGGAGGATCAATTATTTGTCTATGTTCCTAGAGTTTTGAAAAAATAGTATGTATTTATTTAAAAGTGTGATACATCAATTTTTTTGTCTCAGGGAGTGGGTTTTTCCTAAAAAAGCTCAGTGATCTCAGGTGCTCCGTTGTAGTACCTACCCACCATATCTCAGTTGTTTCCACCCTAATGTACCGATCCAATAACAGCAAACTAAAGACCGTAAAAATCGTAAATCTTTTACGGTCTTCAATTAACTGGCATTAGGTCGTTACATTAGGGTGGTAGAAACTGAGGTATGGTGGGTAGGTACTACAACGCAACGCCTGAAATCAAAGATATTTTTTTTTTACGAGAAACCCACTCCTTGAGACAAAAAAATTGGTGTATCGCAGTTTAAAGTCCGACAACAAATGCCGAAGATATGAAGAAAAATGCAATTGGGCGACATCTAGGGTTGCCAGAAAAAAAAAAATATTTTTTTTTTAAATTTTTTTCAAAAACACTTCATATGAGGGGAGGTACGACCGACTTTTTTTTGGTGATACGCTCTAATGTAAATCGATCAAAAGTGAGGTTTCTAAAGTAAATATTGCTTTGGCTTTTAGTATTGATATTATTGCCTCAGAAAGCATTTATCGAATAGTTTATCTAAACTTCAAACTTTGATATTTATATAATATTATTGAATACTGGAGCATTTACCAAGGCTACTTAAAATTTTCAAAATTCCCATCAATGGGGAAAGGTAGATTGATTAAATAATTGGAGGTTTTTGGGTGATCACGTTTTGACCGATAACTCAGTGATCGATAAATATATCGAAATACATATATCGAAGTCCTAAAGAAACCTGCGGCCTTTCCCTTTCGTTTGATACCCTTATTGTAGGGCAATTTTAAGGTTTTTGGGCAATCACATTTTTATTGATAACTCAGTAATCGGTAAATTTATCGAAATATGTCGAAGTTCAAAGAAACCTGGGGCCATCCCCTTTCGTTTAGTACCCATATTGGGGACAAATTTTTAAGGTTTTTGGCCAATCACATTTTTACCGATAACTCAGCTATCGATAAATTTATCGAAATATATCGAAGTTCAAATGAAACCTTGGGCCATACGCTTTCGTTTGATACCCATATTGTAGGGTATTTTTAAGGGTTTTGTTCAATAACATTTTCACCGATATCTCAGCTATCGATAAATTTATCGAAATATATCGAAGTTCAAATGAAACCTTGGGCCATACCCTTTCGTTTGCTACCCATATTGTAGGGTATTTTTAAGGGTTTTGTTCAATAACATTTTCACCGATAACTCAGCTATCGACAAATTTATCGAAATGTATCGAAGTCCAAATGAAACCTGGTGTCATCCCCTTTCATTTGGTACCCATATTTTAGGGTAAATTTAAGGTTTCTGGGCAATCGCATTTCGACTGATAACTCAGTTATCGATAAATTTATCGAAATATATCGAAGTCTAAATGAAACCTGGGACCTTCCAGTTTTGTTTGATACCCATACTGCACGAAGTTTCTACACCTGTATGCGAAATATCATAAGTTTCGGTCAAGTGTACTCAAATTTGTATGGAAAAACAAAAAAATCGAAAAGTAGCGGTCCCTAGCACGGCCGGACCCCCCAAAATTAAAAAAAAATGGCCTATACCTCCTTCCAGACTATTAGCTGTCTGCCTACCAAATTTCAACAAAATCCGTTTTGCCATTCTCACGTTATTGAGGAACAGAAGTAAACGTCTGGACATCCAAACATCGCTACATTCACATTTATAATATTAGTAAGATAAGATTTGGTAGAAGAAAGAAATAATTTGAAGTCGCCAAATAATTGATCTTTCAAATGTTTTGAACTTTTACTAAACTAGGATCTTACTGAAACTGAAATATGCAAAAAAAAGTAAAATATTACTTTCTCCATGGCCAATAAATGGATTCCAAAATTTGTTTAGTGGAATAACGTGGTATGTAACACATTCAAATTGATGATACCACGTTATTTCGCTATAAGCAGCATCATAGATTAAACGTTTTTCGGGCCACCCTAGGTTTTCTCTCCAGAGGGTAGTTTGTTCAGAGATCGGTAGTTAAAAAAAAAAAAAATTGTTTCAACTGTTTTTCGTAATAACTTACTATACCTTAAAATTTTGCACTATGGAACATCTGTATGCTGCCATATACAAAACCAAAATTAAATTATGATACCTTGATCCCAGAAAAATTGTTAAATTATTGAAAAAAAAAATGTTTACAACTACCGATGTCTAATTCTCGAATCAAGTAATTGAAAACTACGCTAAAAACGACTCGAGCATTACACTGTTTCTCAACGGTTTCTGAAGTTTTGGGTGTGTTGAATCCGATTCTGAAGTTAGATTTTTTCCGGTTTGTAAAGGATCGGTTGTCGTAAAAAAAATGTTTTTTAATAATTTAACAATTTTTCTGAGGTCAAGGAGCCGTTGTTTAGTTTAGTTTTTAAAATTGGTGGCATCAGGAGCCATTGGCTAAATTGGGTTTTAAGATTGGTGGCATACATTTTCCATATTGCAAAAAATTGGGGTATAGTAGGTTATTAAGAAAAAATTTAAAAAAATGTAAATTTTTTTTACTGGTACCGAGAGAAAACGTGACCCGAAGAATCTAGCTTCATGTTCAGTTTCAGCACACCTAAAAGCTTTAGAAACCGATGAAAAACTCTCTGGGATTTTTCGGCTGTTGTACAGTGTTATTGGAAAAATAATGTAAATACAATTCACATTAGAATCCCATTAGACATTGACATTAGAAATCGATTGAAGAACTATAATTTTCTCGACTGGAGAATTATGTCCCATTTTTTTGGAGAACACTATAGGTCTCAAGCGTTTCTGAGTAGTCCTCTAACGTTAGAGGTTGGAGAATGAGGCTAGTTATCTAATCTACCTACATCTAATCGACATCTAACTTCAGTGATTGTTGGGTAGTTCTTCAGCCTAAAGGCCAGACCCAAGTTGGCTACCACGGTCTTGTTGTTGAAATAAATTATGGTAAACAAACACTAAGTTTATTTTATGAAGGCAGTTATAGTTACGGTGACCATACATTTTTTTGGAAAAAACAGAACTCTTTTTACTTAAGGCTTGGTATTGCCTTCACGTGAAAATTTCGCTACCCGGCTATAAACTATTTCTCTATATTTGGAATAAAAAAGTGTTTTTCATGGCGTAATCATCTCTTTGCAGTAAAAAATGTTGCCAACGTCTTAGAAACATTGAAATTGCAATCTCAAATAATTTCAACCAAAGTGCATCAATTGAAAGTTATTTTTTAGGTATATTTTTCCTTTTTGTGAATAGTATTTCTTGATGGTGAGAGACATTTCCTTGTTAATTTAAAACCTACCATAACCACGGTTGCCGTTTTGGCCGAAATGTACCATTTTTAGTATGAATTTTTTTCCGGGTACGGAACTTCCAAATTTGGTACGTTTTTGCATTTTAACGTACACAATTTTTGATTTCGCTGAAGCACTTGAACGCGTTAAACATAAACTAAATTATTTTTAAAATATTTTGAAAGATTTTAAATTTTTCATAAAGTTTTGAAATTATTGAGCAAACTAACTTTACAGAGCTACTCATTACATTTGTTAAAAAAGGTTGCCGCCACAAAAAGCAGAACAAAAACAGAACATTTCGGTTATTTTCCTAAGAAAAAAAAATACGCAGAACAAGCTCCTTAAAAACAGAACTGTTCTGCCAAAAACAGAACGGATGGTCACCGTAGTTATAGTACATCATTGCAATAAGTACTGCCATACATCGTTTTGTTTACAATATTTGTTTACAATTTGTTTTGCATGTTTACGAAGTGAAGTGGATAGCGTAACTTGAATCAAGGAAAACGCTTAAATATTTATGTTTCTGGCACACGAGAAGCTGCTATTACTTTTGTTTATGTTCTTGAAATATGTCTGTCAAGGCGTGTTGAGCAGAATCGTTAAAATAAATGGATTATTATGCCAATGACAGATGACGGAACCTTTCTTCTTCACAACAAACAACAACGCTCATACCCAATAAGTTAAAGAGTAGTTACATTAGGGGAACACTAGAATTTGCAATAGCACCGTGTGTGTTATGTGAAATTGAAATTACAATGGAGCCAATCAATTTCCTCTTTATATAAAGCTTTCTTAGTTTGACCACAAGGTCTTTAATTTAAAGCCTATTATTCACCACAAAAGACGCTCAACTACTTACAAACCGGGTGTGTGAATACAAACTGTTTTTTTTTAATAATTCGTTAGAAAATACTCTTCTGTAATTTTTGTCATCCAGTCTCCAATAAAAACAACCTTGCGCTAAACTCTTCGCGACCGCTTCTGTACCGGCTACAATATTAAAAGTTCAAAGACACTTTTATGTATTGAGGTATCGAAAATCGATAATCTCGAACTAAAATGGAAGCGGTTTACAACTAGTCAAAGTAAAGTTACCTTGGGACTGTCCGAATGGAACCGGTTTTCAACGAGTTCCTATGTAATGAACGACTGAACGACAATTACCACCCCCAATGACATCGCCATGTAAAAGTGCAAAGTTGAAAACAACGCTTTAGCATTGAGCTAGAACTAGTAATGTCGCCAAATGGGGTAGGTCTTCTATATTTCTGAGGTAGTCCATTAACCGTAGGGTATTTAGAGCACAGTACACAGTAAAAAGAAAAGTCTAAATTTAATACCAATTTGGTGTTTATATATAACAAAGCCGAAAAGTATTAAATTAATACAATTTACCGCTTAATTGAGAGAAAGAGTATTATTTTGGTATTATTTTAAGACCATTTGGACTATTTTAATTGCCAAAATTGAGAGAGAGAGGGAGCGATTTATATTATTTTGGTATTATTTTAAAACCATTAGTCCCAATTTAATTTCCAAACTTTTTTTACAGGGTCTTAAAATAATACTATTTGGTATTAAATTTAAAAAAGTAGTCTTTCATATTTTACTGTGTACAAATATGTACTTTGAACAGGTGACCGTATTAACATAGCTCGTATAATTACAAACACGAGGTTAATTTCGCGAAAATAAAACGATACCAAAACTTAAGTTTAACTGTATAACTTAAGATGTACTTAGGGTTCCTAACATGAAGATATGACTTATTATGCCCACTTTCGATATCGAAAATTTCGAAAATCACCTAAATTGACATAATTCGGTAACGGAAATGGCTAAAATGATATAATTTTATAACCCCCCTGGTCATTCTCTTATGATTTTTCCATAAGTTTTTAAAGTGGGCGGTGCCACTTAAATTTTGTGGCAAAATTGAAAATTGTCATTTTGCTTTGTTTTCAAATAAAAATTTGTTATGAATAAATAAACTGAAAGAGAAAAACATTTGGAGTTTATTTAAATAATTTGAATATGTTTATTAATATTTTCAGATTGAATTCAGACGTGAACTAACAAAGGCCGTATGGGAGGTTAAACGGGGGTGCTCACAGTCGCCACATGGTAAGGTGGCAAAGTTAAAACGTTTTAAGTTTAGCAGATGACTGTGAGTTCCCTAATGGGCTCAATTTTATAGACGGAAAGCTGGCAACATAAAAAAAGTCACTCGAGGCATGGCCGATTTCTACATTTGAAGACATGCATGGATGAAGGGGGTATGTCGCATTCTGACACTATTTCTATTTTTGGCATTGGTGAATAGTTTTTATGCATATATACATATATTTCTGTCTTATCAAAACCTAGTGAAAATCATGATATAAATACTAAAGGTAAAACCGTTTCTAAGCAATTCTCATACTCATTTATTTTTTGCCACGACTTTTCTGTTTGGTTTTTTTCAATCAAATAAATTACAAATCAAAATAATTTATATTCATTTTTCTTCAATTTGCGATTAGAACTATTGCTAGAATTGTTAAAAATGAAGACTGTAAAAGCGGAGCGAATGCGCCCCTCTATCAGGCTAATTTACCATCTCATTTCCTGACATTTTATAGTGTCCAAGCGTCCACCTAAACGTGCAGTGTAAATTGGAAAAGATTTTTTGATTTTTTTTTCAAATTTTTCTTATTTTAAATTTTTTAAATTTGTTTTTCTATTTGACTTATATACTGACATATTTTATATTGCTTAGGTAGGTAGGTAGGTAGAAGTGGCTGCCGCAAAGGCACACCTAGGCCAGTAATAAAAGGCCCGTTGTGATACCACCAAACACTAGGAAAGTCAGTCCCGGGGCCCGGCCATATGGAAAATCCCAGTGCTGTCGGGTCTCTCCATATAGCCGAAACCCGGGACTGACACTCCTAACCGACACCGCTACCCCTCCTCGAACCATTTTGATAACTTGATGAAGGCCATCAAGTCCTTTATGTCTAGCTCCGCGACCTGGCTTAAGCTAACCAGGAAGGGAACTCCCAGAGAGCGCCTTCTCGCTCCGCTTAAGGCCGGGCAGTTGCAGATGAGGTGCTCCACCGTTTCCTCTTCCTCATCCTCTTTGCAACTCCTGCAGCATCGTCGGTAGGGAACGCCTAGCCTTGCTGCGTGCCTACCAATAAGGCAGTGCCCGGTTAAAACACCTATTAATATGGAGATTTCCTTCCTTTTTAGGGCGTATATGTGTCTAGATCTTTTAAGATCGCGTTTTGGCCAGGTTTGCTTGGATATCCGGCACCCTGGGGCTTGTAGCCATCTTTCGTTGGCTTCGCTGAGTGTATGCTCCTTCAGCATTAGCTTACACGTGGCAAACGGCATACCTATGCGCTCTTTATCTTGAAGAATCTGCTTGGTCGTGCCCTGCCTGGCAAGTTCGTCTGCCCTACAGTTTCCCTCAATGTCCCTGTGTCCCGGGACCCATGTGAGGTTCACGCGGTTCTGTTGGGCCATCTCTTGAAGAGATCGACGACAGCTGAGCGTCAGTTCAGAGTTGAACGAGTAAGAGCCAAGGGATTTGATGGCCGCTTGGCTGTCGCTGAAAATACAGATATCCTGTCCGATGGTGCGTTCACCTATCCAAGTCACGGCGTCCATGATTGCAGAAACTTCAGCCTGGAAGACGCTGCAGTGATCAGGTAGTCTAAAGGAGAGTTCTAGGTCCAAATCCCTTGAGTAAACCCCTCCTCCGACTCTGCCGTCTAACTTCGAGCCGTCGGTGTATATAAAAGTGCCGCCATTAGTAGCGGGACACCGATCTATGTTCTCCCAGTCTTCCCTGCTGGGAATCATCATCATCATTTATTGGCGCTTAACCGCCTAAGCGATTTTGGCCGTTTCGTATCAAAGCACGCCAGTCATTCCTTTTTAGCGCTAACGGACGCCAATTGGAAACCCCAAGGGAGTTCAAGTCATCCTCCACCTGTTGTTTCCATCTCAGTCGAGGCCTCCCCCTTCCTCTGCTGCCGAATTCAGGCGACGATAGGAAAACCTTCTGTGCTGGAGCTTCTTTGTCCATTCGCATAACATGGCCCAGCCAGCGGAGTCTTTGGGCTTTAATTCGCTGGACTATGGTCAGATCTGCGTAGAGCTCGTACAGCTCATCGTTAAATTTCCTTCTATACTCGCCGTTGGCATCACGGGAAGGACCATAAATCTTCCGGAGAACTTTTCTCTCAAATACTCCAAGGGCCATCTCATCTTCTGGGAATGTTTATTCTAAAACAACAATCTCCGACTGTTGTGGTCGCACACCGATCTGTGCTCAGAGGGAGAAAGCTGTAAGATCTTAGAATACAGGAGTGTCCAATAGTGCTTGCGCCCCAGACGGACGTTTCCCTTAGACGCACAGCCGATGCTGCTGCTGCCCGGTACCCTTCCAGATCGAGTGGCAAAAAGCCAAGAATGGCCTGGAGAGCTTCATTGGGCGTTGTTCTTAACGCCCCGCTTATACAGATCATGCTCGATCTGTGGACTTTCCCTAACAGATTTAGGTTTGTTGCCTTTCTTAGCGCAGGCCACCATACCACGACTCCATACAGCATAATTGGCTGGATTATCGCAGTGTAGATCCATCTGCAAATTTTGGGGCTGAGCCCCCATTTTTTGCCAATGGCTCTTTTACACGTGTAAAGTGCAATGCACGCTTTCCTCTGGCGCTGGATGACATTCTCCTTCCAGTTAAGCTTTCTATCTAGAACTGTGCCTAGGAATTTGGCTTTGTCAGCTAAGTTCAGGCGCACGCCATCTAGTTCTGGTAGGTTCAACGGTGGTATCTTGTACCGCCTGGTATAAAGGACAAGCTCCACCTTTCCCGGGTTGATGCTAAGTCCGCAGCGAGAGGACCATGAAGAAACTTCTCGCAGTGCTACTTGCATCAAGTCACACAGGGTTTGTGGGAATTTGCCCCTATATGCAATAGCTAAATCGTCTGCATATGCCACTATCTTCCCGCCCCCCCCCCACCTTGTGTCTCGTAGCAGCGAGTTTACGGTGAGGTTCCATAGGAGCGGGGAGAGAACACCACCCTGAGGCGTTCCTCTTGTGACATAGCGTGAAAGATCAACTGTTCCCAGTGAAGAAACTATTTTCCTTCCCTTTAGTAGTTGATCCATTAGTCCAATAAGAGACCTATTTATGCCCAGGTTTGTTAAAGCAGTGTTAATAGCCTCCGGCTTTATATTGTTGAAAGCCCCTTCGATGTCCAGAAAGGCCACGAGACAGTACTCCTTTTCGTGCAATGATTTTTCAACAATAGAGACTAGGCTGTGGAGCGCAATTTCCGTTGATTTACCTTTGGTGTATGCATGTTGATAGCTAGAAATAAGGTTGCTATCAATAGTAGAGGAGAGATAATCGCTAATTATCCTCTCGAAGATTTTAAGTGCAAAAGACGAGAGACTGATCGGTCTGTAGTCTTTAGGCTCATAGTGTGAGGCCTTCCCAGCCTTTGGAATAAAGACTACCGTGGCGCTTCTCCAGGAGCACGGAATGTAATTAAGAGCCAGGCAGGCTGAATAGAGAACTACCAGCCATTTAGCTGATATTTCCAGCGTGTTTATGAGTTGTGCGGGGAAAATCCCGTCTGGCCCAGCTGCCTTGAACGGCTCAAAGCTTTTGATTGCCCACCTTACCCTTTCCTCCGTAATGGGTATGTTTACCGCCAGGTTTGTTGCAGATGCTGCAGGTGCATCATACAAGTTCCCCGGAAAGTGTGTGTTCAGGAGCAGCTCCAGGGTTTCCCCTTCCGTGCTGGTCCAAGATCCGTCAGGCTTCCGTAAATAGCTAATGGCTGTTTGAGTTTTTGATAGCACTCGTCTAAGTCTCGCTGTATCATCGACTTTTTCGACCCCGGTGCAGAAATTTCTCCACGAAGTTCTCTTCGCTTGCCTTAGAGCCTTTTTATAGGCCCTCAGTTTAGCTTTATATTCGAGCCATTCAGGCTCCGTACCGATGCTCTTGGCCTTGTTAAATTGCTTCCTGCATGATATACGGAACGAATCCAGGTCGTAAGACCACCAGTGGGGTCTATGTTTTCCGCGTGGTTTTGGTACTGGACAAGCCTGCTCTAGGGCATTTGAGAGCGCCGTTGTAAAGGTCGTTACCAGATCATCCAGTTCTCCCACTGATGAGGGGGCTTGTGGAGGTAATACTGGTAGGTCCCTAGCTAATATTTGGTTATGTAGCTGCCAGTTAGTGTTGCGTGGATTTCGTTTCATAACTGGCTGCTCAACAATAAAGTCTAACACAATTTCTATGTACCGATGGTCAGAAAATGAATGCTCATCAAGAACACGCCATTTTCTGACCCACTCATAAGCGCCTTCGCTACAAACAGTGAGGTCTATAACCTCCCTACGAGCTTTAGTTATAAAAGTAGGCTCGTTACCCACGTTACAAACCACCAGGTTAGTTGTTAGTAGGTAGTCAAACAGAGACTCGCCCCTAGCGTTAATATCGGAGCTTCCCCACTGGACGTGATGAGCATTAGCGTCAGCTCCAATAATAAGATGGCCCGTATAGAAATTATCCACCAGATCTTTCACCTCCTTTTGTGGAGGAGGTTCTTCGGCGTCATAGGGCATATAGACCGACGCCATCGTTAGGCTGGTGCTGCCGACTGTTAAGCTGGCAGCTGTAACGTCACCATTTGAGTAGTTGGGTAATAGAAAGGTGTTTAGCTCAGACTTTACCAAAATACAGGTTCTGACCTTGCCCTCATCATTGGCTTGGATGAGCTTGTACCCCTTAGTCCCCAAACCACAGATCCTAGAGCTATTGACCCAGGGCTCTTCGATAAGGACCACGTCTACGTCGCCTTTAGAAAGACGACTGCTTAAAACAGCCGAGGCTGCTTTAGATTTGTGCAGATTTATCTGAAGCACCACCAACATGAGAGAGCTCAGACTTCCCTGCCGCCAGCGTGTCGTCGAGGTCTGGCCTGTTCCGGGGCTGTCTCTCAACGAGGAGTTGTTCAGAGCACCTGCACGATTTGGCGTGGCGGGAACCCTGCTGTCTGAAGCAGCATCAACGTTAGTGTGCTCAGGTTTAGCCACGATCGTGACGTCGAGGCCTTCTTCGTCAAGCAGGCTTTCTTCTATCGCCGAGTTGTTCGCAGCACCATCGCAATTTGACGTGGCGGATAACATACTTTCCGCGTCGGACTCCTCTGCTTCCCCTTCCGATGCCTCGATCTCCGAGTCCTCCGGAGCGTCCGGAATAGCAGCGCGCTGTGCATCGCCACGGTATACGTGGATCACGATCTGACCCAAGCCGTAATGCACTCGTCCGTTGCACCGTTTAAGGGGCTCGAGCGCCTCCTTATTCAGAGTGATAACCACCTGTCTATTGGGCCCAACCACATCATCGACCAGATTGACGCCCCAATCCTGCGTCGGGAGAGACGGATTCCAGACCTGCAGCATCTCAAGAATATTCTCGGGAATCCATGCCCTTGCCCTTGGCCGAGCAGGAATGTCCTTCCAGTCTACGACATCTAGTCTTGCCCCTGGGTAGACTTCACCCAGTCTTGCAACTGCTGCCTTATACAGTGCGACAGTTCTTGCATCCTCGCACGCGAATATTTTGATCTGACCTTGGTGCCAGCCCGCGTCAGTACCTCGCGGCGGACTACCCGGAGACTCACGCATTAAGTCGAGGAGGGCCCTGCCCATTTCATTCCGGACATACAGCCACTGGTCTTTGGGGATGGACCAACGGTCGTTACCTCGGTCAATGAAACCTATAAGGATTCTGTCCTTGGTTACTTCAGCAAAGCTGAGTTTTCCCACTACGGGGTTGACCTGATGCCGCTTCGGATGGGGGTCTACCTCTCCGTCCGATCTCTGGCGTTTGAAGGGATTACCGTTCACCCTCTTAGGCACATTGCTTAAAAACGTCAAAATAAAATTAAAAGAGAGAACGGTTTTACCTACACCGAAAGAAAAGTCGCTTGTAAAACTAACATTTCTGCTTTATCAATTTTACATTTCAGCAAAAAATGTCTTATTAATATTGAAAATTATCGAATAAACAGGGTTCACGTTAAATTGATACGAAAGTTGCTGAATCAACATTAGCATGTATGACATTATCATATCAATTTCTCATGTTAATAATACATTACTTCGAAAAGTTTTATTTAACATTAAAAATTATGTAAACGACCGGTTTCACGCCAAATTGATAAAAAAAACTTGTTGAGCCAACGTAGTACGTCATAGCACTTTCATATCAATTTCTCATGTTAATACACATTTCGACAACATATTGATATAAAAACTGCCAATCTCACATTTGTATAACATTCTCATGTTAAAACGGCATAAACCACGCTGCAATTGACATTTATCACGTTCATAACACATTTCGAAAACCTGCTTCACGTAAAAATCCTATGAAAATTGTAATACTAACATTTGCAAAACTATCTCATTTTAAATTACGTGAATTGACATGTTTCATGTTTATAACAAATTTTGACAACATATTTCACGTAGCACGTTAGCATTTGTGTAGCTGTTTCATTTTAAAATGAAATAAATCAAATAAGCAAAGTGATAATGGGTGATGATGTTGTTTATTTGTGGAAAGCGTTTCGCCGGAAATGAAGACCGCCGGCCAGGGTATGGTTTATGAAGCATCGTCTGCAGGAATTGGTGCTAATGGAGAAAATTCATCTGTGCTAAATTTACAAAGGAGCAACTGCAATAAATAAGAACTTTTAGTTCCTGTGTAATGCAGAATAAAAATACAGTTTGCCAAGAAACTTCTTTTATGTGCTTCCAAAAATGTTAAGTTTGTCACCTTATCAAATGTATTACATTTATTACATTAAATATGTACCTATTTCAAAAAAAAGTTAATAAATTGACCAAATATAATATCATTTCGATGTGATTATCATTCATTTTATTTGTAGCTTCAACGTTATTCTCACGTAAGTATCAGTATTACATACTCTCACGTAAATATACATCATGGTCATGTTCATTTTACGTTTCATGTCAATTATACATGAGAATGCCCTCAATAATACATGATGGTTATGTTTATTTGACGTTTTCCTGTATGTTTTTACGTTTCATGTCAATTGTACATGAAAATGCCTTCAATAATACATGATGGTCATTTCAACTACAAGTTTTCCTGTACGTTTTTACGTTTCATGTCAATTATACATGAGAATGCCCTCAATAATACATGATGGTCATGTTTATTTGACGTTTTTCCTGTAGGTTTTTACTTTTTTTTTGTGCATATCCATTTCACGTAGAAATGATATTTTCGAAATTGTAAAATTGACCTTTTTTCTTTTCAGTTGCATTTGGTAAACAAAAAATGTTAGTTTTACGGCAGTTTTTGATATTTTTTTCTTTCGGTGTATAGTATTTATATCATGATGAAATTGTAGAAGATAATTCATTGATGAAGGAGTACACAACTTTTCAATATGAATTGTGGAAGAAGGGGGTATGTTCCGTTTTTTTTCAAATAAAGTACTAAAAATAAACTTATGCTTTTTATTTCGAATATCCAACGTCTTTCATGGCTTTGCATAATTTTTTTGTAAGTTTTCCTTAAAAGTTTTGAAAGAACCTCAAATGTTTAAGCAAAACATTAACCCTTTCGGATATTCTATGCCATATGGCATAGTCTAATTTCAATGGCTTTTTGTTTTTTTGACATTAAATTAAGGAATTAACTTTTTTTTTTAATTATGTATTTTTCTTTGAGGCTTTATCTCTAAAAATAAATCATAAAAATTTTGAGAGCTGAACCCAGTAAATTGCTATAATTAAAAACTCAAGTGTCTTTATCGAGTTCGTTTTTTTGCAAGAAAAAGTTACTTCATAATTTTAACCCTTAAGCCACTAACACCGTCTACAGACGGTCATCACTCAAATCAAAATAAAAATCGAATGTAATGTAATTGCCATTTTATGCGCTTGAGCGTTGACTCTGCATGAAATGAGCTTTCAAATAAAGCTTTTTTGAAAGCTCTTAAATCACTTTTGTGGTAGTGACAGTTATTTGTTTGAAAAAATTTGAAGATTGTAACGCGGAAATTACTTGAAAATTTGGTGTGCATTCAAACTAAAAAAAAAAATCATTTCTGACAACTTAATCGTTCTGAATAATTTTCTGGTAAGTAGTTATGTTATTTGCTTTAACCCATTAGTGCCCACAGCGATCCAGATGAGCTAGGAACATGAAATTTCACGCATGGTATTTATATGGTCGTACAAGCATTATATAAAAAAATTGTATTTGTAGCTCTAATGGTTTTGGAGTTATGAGCCGTTACATATATGTAACAGTGGGCACTACTGATTACGTTTTGGCCGCTTATTGCAAGTGAATAAAAAATGTTTTATTCACGTTCGAGTAACAATTCACTGTTTTATTTTATTTTATTTGAGCAACAATTCACTGGTTAATTGTATCTATTACATATTTATAAGAGGGAAAATAAACAAATTCATGCAATTTACATAACGAAAATATAATAAATTATAAAAAATATGGATATATGGATAAAGTTTTAGTTATTGATAGAGTAATGATATTTTTCAAAACATTTTATGCATAGACCGACGTTACATTTTTTACACATAGTAGAAGGGGCAGCTGTACAATTGAGGCCAGCACAGCGGCGCCTTTTTTTGCCCTCCGTTTCGACCACAAAATGACCAATTCCGTCAAAACGGCTAGAATATTGAGCATCCTGAGTAGCTACTCGACGATAGCTTTGAGGGGGCTTTGATACTCCATAAGTTCTGCAATAATAACGCGCTATGGCTCTCTGGAATTCTAGTTGGCTCATGTGATCTCCTCCGTTCCGATGTAAAATCCAAGCGTTTTGTATTGACACATCTATTAGCCAAGTAAAAATTGGGATCCACCATTTCCTACCACGCCAGGTCCGATTCCAAAATTGGAGCGTGATCCATTGTATTTATGCAGATCACCTTTCTGGGGTGAGATATTTGACAGAAAATATCGGGTTTCGCTTTCGAATTATGCATTATAGGTCAAAACGCGTCTTTGGATACCTCTCCCGACCTTTTTGGCGGCATCTGAGATAATCCAGGAAAATCCCAGGACCCTGGGATTGCCTTTCTAAAATCTCGAAATACCGGGATTGTCAAAAAGCTTTGGGATTCGATGCCTTGGTATGTAATTGCCATGGCTTAGAAGCTAAACAAAGATAAGAAAAATATCTTAATTAATTTGGAAGACTTGGACTTCATCTGTTGTTGTTGTCGGTGGAACGATCGAAACCCTCCCATAAGTTTTGGGGAGTATTGTCGATAGTGGCAGATTTTAGTCGGTTAAGAACTCGGTACCCTCCCGTACCAGCAGTTTGCGGTACTTGTGCGACTGTCGCAGGACCGATTTGGTATGACCAGTGGAACCTACTAGGTTATTTTATGCCTCCTTGTCTAAGGAAGAAGAAGGTTGTTAAAAAGTCAACTGGAAAAAAAAGTTTGCCAATATAGTATCAGATGCTGCGCGGAATCACGTCCATTCCGCCAGCAAATCTCATATCGTTTCCAGGACTGCGGAAGTATGTTGCTCGGAATCGCGTCCGACAATATATACGACTATCAAGTTTGGTTCCTAACGATTTCTACCCACAACTTTAAAGCACGGCCTCTACAACTTTCCTCTTAGCTGCACATAATACTATAAATAAATGAATTTATGCTTTGCTTAATTTCTGTTAATTATACTTTTATTATATTCTATATATTCTTATTGTACCTACATATATATGTTTTTGTTTTGTAACAATACTTGGGATATTAACAGTCGACCGCTCTGTGTTGTGTCGACTTTAAATAAATAAATAAATAAATAAAAAAAAACGAAAGTTTCTTATTTTCAAATGATATTTTCTTATTTTGAATTGAAGTTTTCTCATTTTAAAGTGACTTTTCTGATTTTCAAATGAAGGTTTCTTATTATAAACAGAAGTTTTCTCATTTTAAATTGTCTAATCTGATATTGAAATGAAATTTTTTTTTTGAGTTGAACTTTTCTCATTTTCAAGTAAATAATCTTGTTTTGAAATGAAGAATTCTCATTTTAAAATGAAATTTTCTCATTACAAATTGATAAATCTCATTTTAAAATGATATTTTCTCATTTTCAACTGAAAAATCTGATTTTCAATTGAAAGTTTGTTATTTTAATGTGAAAATGGTGTAGTTTGTATTTTTGAATGAAAAAATTTATAAAAAATGGAATTTTGATTTTAAATTGAGTCTTTAAAACATATTTCAGCTTATTTATGTGTATTTTAAGTGAGTATTGAAAATATTGTTCAAGTGTGACTGCAGGTAAATTTTGCTGCACGTGTGTTCACAAATCGTTCAAGCAGCAGTAAAACTAGCAGCACTGCAGGCCAAATCGCTGCACATGTATTCCAGGCATAAAGCGTTTTTTTGGGAAGTGGGGAACAACAAAAAAACAGGGCTGTTGATTCTTATTCAAAACATTTAGAATAACGAATAGGACTCCCCACTTTTTTCAGCTTTTGAAACGACATGTGCATATACATAGGTATAGCGCGTATTTATAAAGTTTTTTGGGCTATTTTTGTATAAAATAAGATTCACAGAAGTGATAGTCCGCCAAAAAAATCATTGTGGGCAGCAAACTTCCCGAACTTGAACTATATGTACCTACTTAAGGCAATATTTACCGAAATTCGAAGATATTTTATACTTTAATCTTGATATAAATAGTTTGTCTGCTCAAAATTAAAAAAGCTTCTTTACTTAAAAAACGATCGCTTTTTCCAGTGCCAAGAAGGCGCCTCCCAACACGGTAAAGTCACTTTATCATCAGGACAGATATATTTTCCCTGAGTTTTAAGAATTTTCCATACAAAATTACTTTTTTTTTGTATGGAAGAAATTGCTCAACACGATCGACGAAAAATATTCTTAAAACCCAGGAAAAATTTTGAGCTACTTCTAGCTTGCATATTAGTACCGTGAAATTGGCTGGCCTACAAAACTGCGTGCTCAGAAATTTGCTAGAAACTCTGCCAAAAAAGTTTAAAATTTTGGTTTTACTGTGAGCCACTGTACATAAAAAAAAATATATTCTGACGTGTACATGAAAATCGCCGATACACGTGTATTTTAATTTTTTGTCACCTTTCCGAAAAAGTCTATTTGGTTCATAGGACAGAAAAAAAGTTCGTTTTTGTACCACAGTGTAATATTGCATTAAGTCGTTGTTCATAGCTACACCACTGTACAATACCTCTGCCTGGACAGGAATTGCAGTTTTCGCTAATGCCCAATCTCCATCTCCTAAAATCTCTAAATTAATTTTGCCAAATTTTAGCGAAACAAAAGTCGAGTTTCAGTCCCAGAAATCATAATCCGGAGTCGCAAAAGTAAAATTATTTATCATTTAAAAGTTATAACTAAACACTAGTGTTTATCTTTACGATGAAATTTTGAAGAAAAGTTATTTAAAGTTTTTTTATTTATGAATTAAATGACATAAAAACAAAAAAAAAAAATATTTCGAAACATCAAATTTAATCAAAACTAATCGAGAAATCTAATTGATTTTTTTTTTATTAGTTTTGATTAATTTCGATTAGATATGCTAATCGTCGCTTATCGCCATTAGACTTTTGATTAGCTCTAATCTAATCAATTAGTAATCAAAATATAAAGAATCAAAAAAAATCTAATGATTAGATTACTTAATTTTTCTAATCGTAATGATTTCTAATTCTAATCGAAGTTCCCCAGCTATGATCCAGACCCGTCTCCCAGACAAGGACTCTATACAAGATAATTTGTCTTACCAGAGCCAAAGTGTGATTTTAAGGGACACTCCCCATTTTTGCCCTATAGCTCCCTTGCAGGAGTAAGGGGCCACTAGAGCCTTTTCTGCGCGCTCCTGGATATTTTCTTTCCACGTGAGCTTTTTATCGATGATAACTCCCAGGTAATCAGCAGAGTCACCAAGTTTAAGGGTGGTATTACCTATTGCTGGTAGCTGCAGCACCGGGATTTTGTACTTCCTAGTGAACAGAATCAACTCTGTTTTGGTCGAGTTAGCACTCAGACCTTTATTACCTGTCCACCTTTCGACTAATCGAAGGTTTCTCTGCATAATGTCACAGAGCGTTTGTGGATATTTACCACTCACAGCCACCGCCAGGTCATCAGCATAAGCTATGACTTTGGAGAGGATCCCACCTTGCGGCGTACCTCTGTTGGCAACCTTGTCCACCGATGCTCGAGAGACACCAGCCAGGGTTCGATACACAAGGTTGTCAGAGCTGTGGTGTTCGTGTGACGTCCGGCGTGACGTTGTTAAAGGCCCCTTCAACTTCTGGCTATTAATGTGAACTCCTTACTAGCTAAGGATTTTTCAATGTGCGTAACAACATCGTGTAATGCTGCCTCTGTTGATTTGCCTTTCATATATGCATGCTGCGATGGTACGCCTCTGCTTTCTAGCTTATCTCTAATACGGGGCTCCACCAGCAACTTGAGTTAAAAGGACGCCAGACTAATCGGTCTAAAATCATTTGGGCCAACATGAGAAGTTCTACCTGCCTTAGGTATACAAATTACCTTAGAATCTCTCCAAGGGTTAGGGATGTAACAGAAAGTAAGCACCCCCCTGTATATCGCAAGCAGCCAAGGGATGCTCTGCTCCATTGATTGCTGAAGTTTTATGGGCGCTATGTTATCTAGACCCGGTGCTTTAAATGGTATGAATGAACCAATGGTCCACTCTAGCTTTTATTACCTGGAGCAGGGTCAAGTTCCACGTGTCCAGTATACGGTTGATACCTATAATCATTTCCGGTGTTGGTCCATGACCCATCCGGATTTTTCAAACATCCCGGTACATTACCAGGTGCTTTGGATAAAATCTTCCTTAACCTAGAACCTTCTGATCTCCCGAGGAGGTTCTTTTTGATTTCCTGAGTTCCCTTTTGTACACTCTAAGGTTCTCTTTATAAGCTTCCCACTTCGAGACCTCCTTCGAGGCCTTAGCACTATTAAAAGGTTATCTGCAAAGCTTACTGTATCTATCTAGCCCGGGGTTCCACCAGGGTGGTTTAATGGGGAGGCTCTATCTAAAGCTGCCTGACATGCTTTGGTGAATTTAACCACCATATCCACTATTTCTTTGGTGTCCCTAAGTGTATCGGGATAGTCATCTGATTCATTGATATATACATTGTGCTCACTTTGTCTATATCTTCAGCTCTAGGGGTTGCAATTTCCGATTCGCTGCAACATTATGCATTCAAATATGCACCCGATTGCAACGATTTGGGGAATTTTCATTCCATGATGGGCATGTATGAATGTTCATTCTCAAAGCTATCAAAAAGGTGGAGCTTAGTTTGGAACGTGATGTGTAAAATAATGCATAGCACAAGGAGCCCCACGCTCACGCAAAAACTCACTGAATGAAGAAGATCAAATAAATTCAACCTCCTTGTATAAAATAGAATTGCAGTGGGAGCTATTTTAGTTTACTATATCAGCACATTTGTATGTACATTAGACTAGGTCAATTAAAAAAAATTTCGTTTTTTTTCAAAAATTAGGCATATATTTTATTTTTCAGAAAGGTGAAGAAAAATAACTATTATAATTACAGGGTGACAGGTAACAAGGTTAATGGAAATAGTGTCAATTGACATTATTTCGCATTATAATGGAAATAGTGTCAATTGCCACTATTTCTATTTTGTAAAGAGAAGTAAAGTCAACAGCAATTTGTCAAAGCGTCAACATTACTTACGACATGTCAACTAAACAACATGTGGTGTTTAAGTGTGAAGATGTAATTTACAAAAAGCGTCGCATCTAAATTTTGACTACGTCGGTATCATGCCGTTCCGCGTGGGCGACGCACCGCGTCGCGTAACCGCTGGACTGGACCGCGAAAGTGTATATGTTATGGACCACATACTTTGAAAGGAAGAACTTGATTCCAATAACAATTTTGAATTTTTCTTAAGCCCTTCTATAAAATAGTACTTTAACGACATTTTGGACTTCTTCGATTCACTTTTGACTAAACTAATTTAATTCATTTTAATTCATGCTGCTCTTATTTAATTAAGTTAATTTGTAAGTCATGCCATGAAATATTTTAAAATCATATCATACCAAAAAATAAAAATTTGGAATTAAAATCGTGCGATTTTTTATTCCAAATTTTTGCTTGCGGCGCTTAAAAAAAATCTAGATGTCAAGCCATTAAATATTTTAATTTATTAAATTGAAAAAAAAAAAATATATATATAAATTTTGAATTAAAAATCGTGCGGTTTTTAATTTCAAATATTTGCCTGCGGCGCTTTTTAAGATTAATTTTGAAATAAAAAATTCAATTTATAAATAGCTTGATTTATATCAGATTACACAGAGCCAAAGGTACCTAATAAAATAGAACAAAAATGATAAGATATCTGTATATTTTTTCTTCAAGAAGATGTGATTCACACTATTGTAGAAAAATCTTTTTAATGTTTTCAAAAGGAAATCATATATTATTAAGAAGATTTTCTTTTTCAAATTTCAAATGAAAAATAAAATGATAATCAGGGTACTCACAGTTCCCTTTTAATTTAGAAGGTTTTAAAATTGCCACATTAACTGTGAGCACCCCTGCTCCGCTTCTTACATTGGCCTTTGCAAATACGGGCACTTTTTAGCTGAAATTATAATAACATTTAAATTATTTAAATAAATTAGAAAATGTAAACAAAACTTACTTTTTTCCTTTTTTTGTTTTTCTGAATTTATATTTGAAAAGAAAGCAAAATGACAACTTTCAATTTTGTCACAAATTTAAACATAGGAATAAGCCCGGCAATATTGCCACAAAGTGGTATCTTCGATTTGCAGGCAAAACAAAAACAATAAATTTGAAACCTGGTAAATTGTCAAAATATTGCCAGCTGGCAATATTAACATGGCTGGTAATATGGGACTGTGAGTACCCTAATTGCCTTCACCGAGAATCGAAATTACAATTTTCGGAATGATAAACCCAGCTGTTTACTTTTGCTTGCCAGCATCTAATTACTGATATCTGTATAGTTATTAATGTTTTCAAAGGGAAATCACATATAATTGAGAAGATTTTCTTTTTAACATTTCAAATTAGGAAAAAAGAGAGACAGAGAATCGAACTTACAATTTTTGAAATGCTAAACCCAGCTACTAACCATCCGGCCATCGTATACTAATGCTTACCAGCGTCTAATTACATATTCTTGAGGAAATTACAACAATACTATTTTTGAGATGGTTTGTGAGGTTAGAGAGGAACTGCGACCTGCTACGCTGACCTTGATAACGGATTTCGATTTAGCTCGTCAAAATACGTGGAAATTCATGTATTCAGTTTACAGATACTTTTCGTTTTTCGGTAGCTGCGCCATTTAAAGACTGTAAAACTACACTTGCCGCATATGAAAAATTAATATTTTTGGTTATTACTTACTTACTTAAATTAGCCTTTAAACGCCTAGGCGATTTTGGCCGTCTAACATGTTTCGCAAGTCGGCTCTTTGTTGCGCCAACTGGCGCCAATTGGAGACACCTCGTGTTCTCAGATCTGCCTCCACTTGGTCCTGCCCTCTTCCTCTACTTCCACCGGCGGGTGCCGATAAGAATACCTTCTGGGCCGGAGCGTCTTCGTTCATTCGCACCACGTGTCCTAGCCAGCGAAGCCGCTGGGTTTTAATTTGCTGAACTATGTCGACGGCTGCGTAAAGCTCATACAGCCCATCATTATATCTTCTTCGGTACTCGCCGTCGCCAACTTTTAGGGGTCCATAAATCTTTCGAAGAATTTTTCTCTCGTATACTCCCAAGGCCGCCTCGTCGGATGCTGTCAGTGTCCATGCTTCTGCACCATATAGCAGGACGGGCATGATAAGTGACTTATAGAGTGTTGTTTTTGTTCGTCGAGAGGGGACTTTACTTCTCAATTGCCTACTCAGCCCAAACTATAATTTGTTTGCAAGAGTTATCCTTCGATGGATTTCCAGGCTTACATTGTTGTTGGTATTAATGCTGCTTTAGTTATCCTTCGATGGATTTCCAGGCTTACATTGTTGTTGGTATTAATGCTGCTTTCCTCCAGGTATACAAAGTCAATTACTATATCGAAATTATTGCTGCCAACAGTGGCGTGGTTGCAAAGACGCGAATGTGCTGACTCTTTGCTTGATACCAGCAGGTACTTCGTTTTACCTTCCTTCACCACAAAAGCCGTGCGATAGGGGGTCGTCCTGCCTGAAACCACGCTTAATTTCGAACAGCTCGGAGAAATCCTCGATTCTGACCGAGCTGGTGGTGTTGCTCAGCGTCATTTTGCACAGCCGTATAAGTTTTGCTGGGAAACCAAAATCCGGTATAGCGGCATATAGGCAACTCCTTTTCGTGCTGTCGAAGGCGGCTTTAAAATCAACAAAGAGATGGTGTGTGTTGATCCTTCTCTTACGGGTTTTCTCCAAGATTTGGCGTATTGTGAAAATCTGGTCGCTGGTAGATTTACCAGATCTGAAGCCACACTGATAAGGTCCAATCAGTCGGTTTACGTCAGGCTTTAGTCTTTCGATGATAGTTAGCCATCAGCACCCGTCGCTTTATTGTTTTTTTAGCCGTGATATAGCTATTCGCACCTCGTTATAGTCTGGCAGTGGAACTTCGATAGTCTTCGATTGTGGGGTCGGGTTCGTCCTCTTCTCTGGATTTTTGCTCTGTTTCTCCGTTTAAAAGGGCAGAGAAGTGATCCCTCCATAACCTTAGTACTCTCTGAACATCTGCCACCAGGTCGCCGTTGTCAGTTTTACAGGAGTTTCCCTAGGTTTAAAACCTTCCGTCATTTGTCGAATTTTTTGATAAAATTTTCGGGTGTTGCTTCTGCTGGCTAAAATTTCAAGCTCTTCGATTTCACGCTTTTCAGCTTCCCTTTTCTTCGCCCGGAAAAGCCGTCTTGCCTCTCTCTTAATCTCACGGTATTGTTCAGACACGCTCCTCGTTGCATTCGCTTTTAACGTTGCCTTATAGGCGTCGACCTTTCTTTTCACTGCGTCTTTGCACTCTCTATCATCGTACCAGCTATTTTTTTGCACTTGTCGGTATCCAATTACTTCTTCGGCTGCGGTACGAAGTGCTCCGGAGATATGTATGTTCCCACTGCGCATGCACTCCGCTGGGTTGAATTGTGCTCTCAGAGAGCAGGTGTGCGAGTCGTTCTGCGAAATCATTGGCTGCCTGTTGTGACTGCAGTTTTTCGACGTCCAGCTTTCTTTGCGTTTTTTGTGGCGCCTCTTTTGTTGTAATTAGGCGGGTACGAATCTTCGCTGCTACCAAGTAGTGATCGGAGTCGATATTCGGGCCCCTCATCGTACGTACGTCCATAACGCTGGAAGCGTGCTGTCCGCCTATCACAAAATGATCGATCTGGTTGCGTGTTTTCCGATTTGGCGATAGCCATGTTGCTTTATGGACCTTTTTATGCTTAACCTGGTGCTGGATACGACCATATTTCGTGCACCGGCGGAGTCAATCAGTCTGAATCCATTTGGCGAAGTATCATCATGGAGGCTGAACTTTCCGACAGTGGGGCCAAATACACCCTCTTTGCCCACCCTGGCGTTAAAGTCGCCAAGCATGACTTTGATATCATGACGGGGGCAGCGCTCATAAGTTTCTTCTAATTTCGCGTAGAATGCATCTTTTTCCACGTCGTCCTTGTCCTCGGTCGGTGCGTGCACGCAGATAAACGATACGGTAAAAAATCGTAGTTTTATTCGGATTGTGGCGAGACGCTCATTCACGGCTGTGAAGGACACTACATGTTTCACAAGTCTCTTTCCTACCACAAAACCGACGCCGAATCTGCGCTCATTAGTATGGCCGCTCCAGTACACACTGCAGGTGCGGATGGTCATATAACCTTGCCCCGTCCTTCAAATTTCTTGTATAGCGGTGATGTCAGCTTTTGCCTTATTGACGACCTCAACTAGGCGGGCATCGTCACCTTCCTAGTAAGGGTTCGCACATTCAACGTGCATGCGCTTATTTCATTAATCGTAATCCTAGTTCGTTTGCTGTGGTCGTTATCTGAAAAGTGACTTATCATATCCGAGGCATGTCTGTTAGATCTCATTGGAATTTCGTTTTATGTGGTGGGTCCCAAACCATACCCACAACCCGGTTCTCGGGGAGTTGGATTTAAGTTACACATTTATATAGCGAGCCGCTTGATCCAAGACAGACGCCCGCTTGCAGCCGCACCTCATGATGACAGATGCTGCTGTTGCAATCCCCTGGCAAGCCCTTAAACCAATTTTGTCGGATTGGCCTTGTGAGGTTGTTGCCTTCTCACATCAGTTCACCATCGAACGGATATTCAGTGGCTATCGAGAGGATACGACTCGGACGTAGTGAGCTGCGTGTACCGCACATAGAAGAATCGCTCTGGCCATTCCCAGTTGAATGGCGGTCAGAAGCTTTCCCCACTTGTGTGGACTTCTACACACAGCATTGGTTATTATATTGTTCATATAATGATTATTGATCATGTAGAATATTAATAAACATAATTTAGTAAAAAATTGGATCTAGGTAAGAACCCAAAAAAAAGACAAAAATATGATTGTTTTAACTTTAATACTAAATAAGTTTTGAAAGAGTAAGTTTACAAAAAAAGTTGTTTAACCTTCTTTGTAACCCATCAAATTTCCTTAAAAAATCTGTATCTGTCTTTTTTGTACATGGATATTTGAACTTTTCACAACTTATGAAAGAAAAATTGGGAAATCGAAAAATATGCTAGTTTGCGATACTAGAATACTGCTTAGAAAACGGCTAGCAGGGAAAATTTTCTTCTATGTAGATTTTGTAGGGAATTCGATTTCCTACAAAAATATAACGCCCGCGGGCGCTATTTCCTTTTTGGAAAACCAATAAAGCTCGCAGGCGTTATTTCTTTTTTAAGTGGGGGTTTTTTCTCCTTACAAAAGGAAATAAAGCCCATGAGTGTGGTTTTTCTTTCCTTAGCATTTAGCATTTAGCATTTTTTTATGGTTTGACTATAATCGTATACGTAAAAAATGTATTTAATTCAAAATTTTCATTTTATGTTATAAAGTAACATATGAGTCGTTCAGTGAATAAAGGGAATGAGTCCAAAAAAAGATCAAGCTTTAAGTAAATATTAAAAATGTCCAAAATTTAAAAAAAATGTATAAAACTCTTTTTTAACAAAATTTTTACTAAATTTTTTCAATATAAATATTTTTTTTATTTATATTCGAAAAGACGGAAAAAACACTTTAGAAAACGGTTTCCATGTTCCTTCTTAGTACGTCAACATGTATCTAATTTAAAGAAAGAAGTAAATGAAATTTTTTTTTTTTTTTTTTTTGAGAAAACTTACCGTTTTCGAAAAATGGGCAAAAAACAGATTATTTTCGTACGACAGCAATTTTTACGATTGCAATTCCGTCGTGCAGTGCAATGTCGTAAGGAAACGTGCGACATAAAAAAACCGTTATAAAATCCAAAATAAACCCCAAAATCATCCGGGAATGGCGCAGCACTGAATATTTTCTACTTGTACACCAGTTTGTAGCAAAAAATGTTTTCGTCAAAACCACTTGGCACTCAATGTGTTAAAAGGTGCTAGTTTTCATATGGTACGTCGATATCTTCTCACCAAAACAGCGTGCAGAAGCATTTCACGACAACAAAAAAAGGCGATGATTTTCATTATCATAAGAAACTCATATTTGGTCATTATACTCCATTTATGGTCAGGAATTCGAGTTTCTGTATACCCTTCGAAAAAACGAAAGTCGATTTTTTTTGGCCCGCCCTAATGTACATATATAAATAGATTTGCACAATCTTCTGTACATAAGAATTACTATATTGTATGTGCTAGGGGCATAATGCATATTCTCTTCCCACACACATGAAACCGAATATACATATACTTACTCCATTTACTGGAGTAATAGAGTCGTAAATATTGTTCGCAAAAGTTTTTTGTGAGAAGTATAAAAGTGAAGGTACTTGGATTAGTTTTATCAAAAAAATATGACAAGAATATGCGAAGTATACGCTATGAAGCAGAAACAAAGCGTCAGTGCTTTCTAAATAGACAGAGTATAAGATACATAAAACTTTAAGCACAGTGGCGTAGCCAAGATATGAGAAAATTAACTATAAGAATGGATATAATTAGTTTAGATCAGTGATTCACTGCGTTTATTTGCAACTTTTTGTACTACATTTGTTATCAAACCAAATCTATACTATAATATACATAACTGTAGAAAAGTCGTGTCTGTACATTGAAGATTTCTTTGAAAAAATGACTGGGGATGACTTGAGGAATGTTATAGAGTCCATCTCAACCATTTTTAGAATTATTGTCTGTCTGTTTGTCTGTTTGTCCGTCTGAACGTAAGGATCTCAGAAACTAAGAAACGGATTTTAATGAGACTTTTTCTGGTGGACAGCTTGAAGCTTAGAAGGAGCCCTAAACTTTATTTTATCAAAATCGCCCAATAAACAAAAAAGATATAGTCATTTTAAGTAAGGTACCTATGAAAGTTTTTTTTTTTTAAATAGATTTATAGAAGAAAAATTCAGTTTGTTTGTCAAAAAAATTACGGAAAGTGACGTAGGGAATGTTATAGAGTTCATCTGAACTACTGTTATATTTTTTGTCTCTATTTTTATCAATGAGTGTGGGTATCTAAGTAGGAGCAGATGGGGTACTGAGGTTAAGGAGATAGAAGGCAGGAAGTATTTCGGAAAAAATCGACTGGAATTGCCAACAGAGATAGGGGCTTAACCCAAACATATGTGACAGAAAGGAATATGACATAGGAAAGAAAGCCGAGGAAAAGAGGTTGATGAAGAAGAATTGGACCCGAGAATAAGGTTGGCAAAAGCGAAAAAATTGTTTCAATAGAAATTAGTACCACCCTAAAATATAGATCCACCCGGACAACGTCGGGTTCCCGGCTAGTTTTAAATAAATTACGTACTTCAGTTTTCTCAAAATAAGAAATATCGCCACCCCACATGAGAGTTGAGTTACGGTGCACAAAAACTTTTTGGTTTAGTTAGAAAAACGTTACAAGGTCTTTTCTTTTTATTTAGTTATATTCTAACCCCCATATTTATAAAAAAATTACTTTATAAAGCTTTTTAAAATTACGTTTCCATTCAAATTTTTAATTATAACTAAGAGTTATGTAACCCTTTTTTATCTCTTATAATTATATATAGACTAGAAACTAAAATCGGATAATGTAATTTAAAGGTTAGGTCATTTAATACAGGACGCAAAATGTCCTGTATTTTTCTCTTAGTCCAATTATTATAAAATGTTTAGGCACAAAGTATGAAAATCACTAAAATACAGACGAGATAAAAGACATTTTTCGCGATCCATCAATTCAATAGTAATAAATATTGAATGATGAGTTTAAATAGGTACCTTATACAATTTTAAAACAAGTAAGGAAAGCTGTCGTCGGCTGTGCCGAAGGCAATATAACTTTCATGAATAAGCATCACGATTTTCACTGTTCGATCCCCAGTACAGCCTGTGTGAATTTAACATTAGGTCATACCGAAATTATCGGAACTATCGATTATATGGGGGCGGTGTGTTATATTGGTCCAATCTCATTGATTTTAACATCGACATTCCACATTCTAAAAGAGAAATACTTACGAAATTTCACATTTCTACCTGTTTAATTACAGAAGTTATAGCCCGAAATCCGTTTATCGGAACAATCGATTGTATAGGGAGCTATGAGTAGTTTTGGACCGATCTTGCTGGTTCCGACAAATGATTATTCTCATATAAAATAATGCCTCCATACCAAATTTAATCGAGATATCTCTAAAATTGAGGGCCTAGTTTGCGTACAAACAGACGAACGGCCAGACTGACATAGCTAAATGGAATCAGCTTATTGTCCTGATCATAACGCTATACTTATTAGTGGGTCTATCTCTTCCTCTTCGCATACTTACAAACATCGGTCCAAAGTTATAATACCATTTCATGTTCATCAAAGGTATAATGAACCAAAAATTCAAAATTGGTTAGAGAATCGAAAACATCCCTGAAAAATATTTCACAAAAATAGTGGAGTTCTGCTAATGTTTGCCGGGATCAATCTCGCCAACTCAATTATTTTTTCTGTTATGAATAATATTTGGACAAGCGAAAGGTCCAAATTGAAGGTTGAAACACTTGGAGTACTCCCAATCATAAAATGCAATTACGACATGGCATGTACAAAATTTAACATATTTTTAAAACAACAGGTTGATATTTTTAAACAAATAAGCGCTGTACAAAGGGACCCGTGAACATTTATACTTTTAGTGATTTTTTACGCTGGTTATTTACTAAATATAATACCTACTGTTATTTTTTTGGTTTATTTGAAAAATATTTTTTAAACAAAAAATCAACAATAAAATGTTTTGTCCCATATTTTGAAGATAGAAAAATTGTCACCGTAACGTTAGGCTGTCACTAAAAATGTAGCTTAAACAATGAAGATAAGTATGTACAGTAGGGCGGGTCGATTTAAAAATCGCTCATTACTCTGTGAAAATCGTATTCTAGGGATCAAAATAAAAAAATTTGCGAAAGGAACCATACCTCTAAAACGAATTCTGATGTCCCCCAATTTAGTTCGAACTTTGGGTAGAGGCAAATTTTGAAAAATCCCACTTTGACCAATTTAGAGTTCTCCAATCGAGTCCAAATGTATGACCGACCCCCACTAACTTTGGAGGTCCGATCAACCGATGCCAGTGGCACACCCCCTGGAACGGCCCTGCGGGTTCACCATACAAACATTTAAAAAAATCGGCGCACGGAGGGAAATATATGGATGGAACATCCATAATTATTGATATCACATTAAATAAAAATTGATAATTCTGTCCTATCAATGAATATGGATGTTTCATCAATGCTTTTTTGATAAATCACTATTGAAATGGTATCCATATAAACTATTGATAAATTCTAAATAGTTTAAAAAAACTAAATTTTATATAATTTAACATCTGGTTTCAGTAAGATTCGAACCTTGCTCCTCTGGCACGTTAGCCCAGTATTCTACCATTCGGCTACGGCATTTTATAAAATTTTTAGAAAAATGTTCAATAATAAGTAATTTAAAAAATTTTGAATTAAAAAAAAAAACCCTCCAACAAGTTGTAATATTGTTAGAAAATCCATAGTAAAAATTGTTGAACTATTATGATTATGCGTCCCAGAAAAATTTACATTTCACCAATATATATTAATGCGCTGTCTCTACCATTATTACTATGCAGTAAATATGGATATGGATATACCGACAATAGAAATTCATATCACGACCATATATATTGACGTGCCGTTCAAATATATTAACATTCTATCCATAAATATAGAAAATAGTACATAATTTCGAAATGGTTGACATGTCATTTTACTTTTTATGGGGAGCAAAAAATATTTGATAACTCGCTCAATGCATTTCCCTCAGTGCGGTTTTGCACTTTACATGAAAAAATCAGCGAAATGCCTATGTTTTTTCTTTATTTTTATTTATTTATTTATAATAAATGGTTGATTTGGATTCGACTCGCTTAATAATGCTTCCCCCAATCAATTTTTTGTTGATATCTGCCATGTACAGACATCGACCTGTTACAATTTTATTATACATATGTAGAGATAATTTTAAAATGTTAATAAGAAACTTCTTAAATTTCTTAGTATACCTTTTTCTTCAGCGCAATTTGAAAATAAGAAGTTGCGTAATATCAATGTCGATTGCCTTACAATGTTGAGCCTCTGTTTTCAATGTATTATCCAAAGCAGATATTTGGAGATATCCTCCTTCACCAAATCATGACTATGCCATTGATTTTGTATGAACTTGTGCATATTAGGGGTGAAAACTATTTTGACATACTTATGAGATGCTGTCTTAGAATATTAATGGCGAGCTAGGAGCTGACTTGCAGAGGACATAAAGTTGTAGAGCGAATATTTCTTCTCCAGGCAGAGGCAAATATCAAGTTTTTCATTGATTCATATTATAAAAAAATAAAAATTACACATTACAACATTGCAGTTGGTTTATAAAAGTTAAACATAAAACTAGTTTTTATTTAAAAAAAGAGAAAATAAAAGTTTTTAAAAGGTTATAAAATATAAATATAAATTTATAGCATGAGCAAAAACTATTCCTGCTACGAATAAATCTTGAAATTATTTATTTTAAATTTTCTAAACTATTTTTCTTTGCAGGTACACCCCTAATGCATACAACGCTCACAAAGCAATACTCGTAGCAGGTTATGGATTTTCATTTATAGCGTCAATAAGAAGGAAACCAGCTTAAAAATAAAATAAACTTACATAATACAGCTTTTACGAGTATGTTCAAGAAGAAAATTATCTTAAAAGAACTTCCTCGAAAATACGCTTGAAGTGAGCATCAGTTCCGAGCTCTTACTACCTACGGTAAAAATATATGGCAGTCTGAAGAAAGGCAGACTTGCAATATTTATTTCTACAAAAGATATCATATTCGGACCAGGGTTTTATATAAATACTAGCTGACCCGCAGACGTTGTCCTGCCTCAAATTTATTGTCCTGCATGTTTCTCTTACCCGAGCCCTATATCTATCTCAATCCCTATCCCTATCCCTATCCCTATCCCTATCCCTATCCCTATCCCTATCCCTATCCCTATCCCTATCCCTATCCCTATCCCTATCCCTATCCCTATCCCTATCCCTATCCCTATCCCTATCCCTATCCCTATCCCTATCCCTATCCCTATCCCTATCCCTATCCCTATCCCTATCCCTATCCCTATCCCTATCCCTATCCCTATCCCTATCCCTATCCCTATCCCTATCCCTATCCCTATCCCTATCCCTATCCCTATCCCTATCCCTATCCCTATCCCTATCCCTATCCCTATCCCTATCCCTATCCCTATCCCTATCCCTATCCCTATCCCTATCCCTATCCCTATCCCTATCCCTATCCCTATCCCTATCCCTATCCCTATCCCTATCCCTATCCCTATCCCTATCCCTATCCCTATCCCTATCCCTATCCCTATCCCTATCCCTATCCCTATCCCTATCCCTATCCCTATCCCTATCCCTATCCCTATCCCTATCCCTATCCCTATCCCTATCCCTATCCCTATCCCTATCCCTATCCCTATCCCTATCCCTATCCCTATCCCTATCCCTATCCCTATCCCTATCCCTATCCCTATCCCTATCCCTATCCCTATCCCTATCCCTATCCCTATCCCTATCCCTATCCCTATCCCTATCCCTATCCCTATCCCTATCCCTATCCCTATCCCTATCCCTATCCCTATCCCTATCCCTATCCCTATCCCTATCCCTATCCCTATCCCTATCCCTATCCCTATCCCTATCCCTATCCCTATCCCTATCCCTATCCCTATCCCTATCCCTATCCCTATCCCTATCCCTATCCCTATCCCTATCCCTATCCCTATCCCTATCCCTATCCCTATCCCTATCCCTATCCCTATCCCTATCCCTATCCCTATCCCTATCCCTATCCCTATCCCTATCCCTATCCCTATCCCTATCCCTATCCCTATCCCTATCCCTATCCCTATCCCTATCCCTATCCCTATCCCTATCCCTATCCCTATCCCTATCCCTATCCCTATCCCTATCCCTATCCCTATCCCTATCCCTATCCCTATCCCTATCCCTATCCCTATCCCTATCCCTATCCCTATCCCTATCCCTATCCCTATCCCTATCCCTATCCCTATCCCTATCCCTATCCCTATCCCTATCCCTATCCCTATCCCTATCCCTATCCCTATCCCTATCCCTATCCCTATCCCTATCCCTATCCCTATCCCTATCCCTATCCCTATCCCTATCCCTATCCCTATCCCTATCCCTATCCCTATCCCTATCCCTATCCCTATCCCTATCCCTATCCCTATCCCTATCCCTATCCCTATCCCTATCCCTATCCCTATCCCTATCCCTATCCCTATCCCTATCCCTATCCCTATCCCTATCCCTATCCCTATCCCTATCCCTATCCCTATCCCTATCCCTATCCCTATCCCTATCCCTATCCCTATCCCTATCCCTATCCCTATCCCTATCCCTATCCCTATCCCTATCCCTATCCCTATCCCTATCCCTATCCCTATCCCTATCCCTATCCCTATCCCTATCCCTATCCCTATCCCTATCCCTATCCCTATCCCTATCCCTATCCCTATCCCTATCCCTATCCCTATCCCTATCCCTATCCCTATCCCTATCCCTATCCCTATCCCTATCCCTATCCCTATCCCTATCCCTATCCCTATCCCTATCCCTATCCCTATCCCTATCCCTATCCCTATCCCTATCCCTATCCCTATCCCTATCCCTATCCCTATCCCTATCCCTATCCCTATCCCTATCCCTATCCCTATCCCTATCCCTATCCCTATCCCTATCCCTATCCCTATCCCTATCCCTATCCCTATCCCTATCCCTATCCCTATCCCTATCCCTATCCCTATCCCTATCCCTATCCCTATCCCTATCCCTATCCCTATCCCTATCCCTATCCCTATCCCTATCCCTATCCCTATCCCTATCCCTATCCCTATCCCTATCCCTATCCCTATCCCTATCCCTATCCCTATCCCTATCCCTATCCCTATCCCTATCCCTATCCCTATCCCTATCCCTATCCCTATCCCTATCCCTATCCCTATCCCTATCCCTATCCCTATCCCTATCCCTATCCCTATCCCTATCCCTATCCCTATCCCTATCCCTATCCCTATCCCTATCCCTATCCCTATCCCTATCCCTATCCCTATCCCTATCCCTATCCCTATCCCTATCCCTATCCCTATCCCTATCCCTATCCCTATCCCTATCCCTATCCCTATCCCTATCCCTATCCCTATCCCTATCCCTATCCCTATCCCTATCCCTATCCCTATCCCTATCCCTATCCCTATCCCTATCCCTATCCCTATCCCTATCCCTATCCCTATCCCTATCCCTATCCCTATCCCTATCCCTATCCCTATCCCTATCCCTATCCCTATCCCTATCCCTATCCCTATCCCTATCCCTATCCCTATCCCTATCCCTATCCCTATCCCTATCCCTATCCCTATCCCTATCCCTATCCCTATCCCTATCCCTATCCCTATCCCTATCCCTATCCCTATCCCTATCCCTATCCCTATCCCTATCCCTATCCCTATCCCTATCCCTATCCCTATCCCTATCCCTATCCCTATCCCTATCCCTATCCCTATCCCTATCCCTATCCCTATCCCTATCCCTATCCCTATCCCTATCCCTATCCCTATCCCTATCCCTATCCCTATCCCTATCCCTATCCCTATCCCTATCCCTATCCCTATCCCTATCCCTATCCCTATCCCTATCCCTATCCCTATCCCTATCCCTATCCCTATCCCTATCCCTATCCCTATCCCTATCCCTATCCCTATCCCTATCCCTATCCCTATCCCTATCCCTATCCCTATCCCTATCCCTATCCCTATCCCTATCCCTATCCCTATCCCTATCCCTATCCCTATCCCTATCCTATCCCTATCCCTATCCCTATCCCTATCCCTATCCCTATCCCTATCCCTATCCCTATCCCTATCCCTATCCCTATCCCTATCCCTATCCCTATCCCTATCCCTATCCCTACCATCAGGTTCTAAAAGGCAATATGAAAAAATGATGGGTCCTGTAATTCATGACTAGCAGGGTTTTAGTTTAAACAAAGTGTCTTGTGTCCTATTGTGGCCGGATTATATCCCTATCCCTATCCCTATCCCTATCCCTATCCCTATCCCTATCCCTATCCCTATCCCTATCCCTATCCCTATCCCTATCCCTATCCCTATCCCTATCCCTATCCCTATCCCTATCCCTATCCCTATCCCTATCCCTATCCCTATCCCTATCCCTATCCCTATCCCTATCCCTATCCCTATCCCTATCCCTATCCCTATCCCTATCCCTATCCCTATCCCTATCCCTATCCCTATCCCTATCCCTATCCCTATCCCTATCCCTATCCCTATCCCTATCCCTATCCCTATCCCTATCCCTATCCCTATCCCTATCCCTATCCCTATCCCTATCCCTATCCCTATCCCTATCCCTATCCCTATCCCTATCCCTATCCCTATCCCTATCCCTATCCCTATCCCTATCCCTATCCCTATCCCTATCCCTATCCCTATCCCTATCCCTATCCCTATCCCTATCCCTATCCCTATCCCTATCCCTATCCCTATCCCTATCCCTATCCCTATCCCTATCCCTATCCCTATCCCTATCCCTATCCCTATCCCTATCCCTATCCCTATCCCTATCCCTATCCCTATCCCTATCCCTATCCCTATCCCTATCCCTATCCTATCCCTATCCCTATCCCTATCCCTATCCCTATCCCTATCCCTATCCCTATCCCTATCCCTATCCCTATCCCTATCCCTATCCCTATCCCTATCCCTATCCCTATCCCTATCCCTATCCCTATCCCTATCCCTATCCCTATCCCTATCCCTATCCCTATCCCTATCCCTATCCCTATCCCTATCCCTATCCCTATCCCTATCCCTATCCCTATCCCTATCCCTATCCCTATCCCTATCCCTATCCCTATCCCTATCCCTATCCCTATCCCTATCCTATCCCTATCCCTATCCCTATCCCTATCCCTATCCCTATCCCTATCCCTATCCCTATCCCTATCCCTATCCCTATCCCTATCCCTATCCCTATCCCTATCCCTATCCCTATCCCTATCCCTATCCCTATCCCTATCCCTATCCCTATCCCTATCCCTATCCCTATCCCTATCCCTATCCCTATCCCTATCCCTATCCCTATCCCTATCCCTATCCCTATCCCTATCCCTATCCCTATCCCTATCCCTATCCCTATCCCTATCCCTATCCCTATCCCTATCCCTATCCCTATCCTATCCCTATCCCTATCCCTATCCCTATCCCTATCCCTATCCCTATCCCTATCCTATCCCTATCCCTATCCCTATCCCTATCCCTATCCCTATCCCTATCCCTATCCCTATCTATCCCTATCCCTATCCCTATCCCTATCCCTATCCCTATCCCTATCCCTATCCCTATCCCTATCCCTATCCCTATCCTATCCCTATCCCTATCCCTATCCCTATCCCTATCCCTATCCCTATCCCTATCCCTATCCCTATCCCTATCCCTATCCCTATCCCTATCCCTATCCCTATCCCTATCCCTATCCCTATCCCTATCCCTATCCCTATCCCTATCCCTATCCCTATCCCTATCCCTATCCCTATCCCTATCCCTATCCCTATCCCTATCCCTATCCCTATCCCTATCCCTATCCCTATCCCTATCCCTATCCCTATCCCTATCCCTATCCCTATCCTATCCCTATCCCTATCCCTATCCCTATCCTCCTATCCCTATCCCTATCCCTATCCCTATCCCTATCCCTATCCCTATCCCTATCCCTATCCCTATCCCTATCCCTATCCCTATCCCTATCCCTATCCCTATCCCTATCCCTATCCCTATCCCTATCCCTATCTATCCCTATCCCTATCCCTATCCCTATCCCTATCCCTATCCCTATCCCTATCCCTATCCCTATCCCTATCCCTATCCTATCCCTATCCCTATCCCTATCCCTATCCCTATCCCTATCCCTATCCCTATCCCTATCCCTATCCCTATCCCTATCCCTATCCCTATCCCTATCCCTATCCCTATCCCTATCCCTATCCCTATCCCTATCCTATCCCTATCCCTATCCCTATCCCTATCCCTATCCCTATCCCTATCCCTATCCCTATCCCTATCCCTATCCCTATCCCTATCCCTATCCCTATCCCTATCCCTATCCCTATCCCTATCCCTATCCCTATCCCTATCCCTATCCCTATCCTATCCTATCCCTATCCCTATCCCTATCCCTATCCCTATCCCTATCCCTATCCCTATCCCTATCCCTATCCCTATCCCTATCCCTATCCCTATCCCTATCCCTATCCCTATCCCTATCCCTATCCCTATCCCTATCCCTATCCCTATCCCTTTCCCCTATCCCTATCCTATCCCATCCCTATCCCTATCCCTATCCCTATCCCTATCCCTATCCCTATCCCTATCCCTATCCCTATCCCTATCCCTATCCCTATCCCTATCCCTATCCCTATCCCTATCCCTATCCCTATCCCTATCCCTATCCCTATCCCTATCCCTATCCCTATCCCTATCCCTATCCCTATCCCTATCCCTATCCCTATCCCTATCCCTATCCCTATCCCTATCCCTATCCCTATCCCTATCCCTATCCCTATCCTATCCCTATCCCTATCCCTATCCCTATCCCTATCCCTATCCCTATCCCTATCCCTATCCCTATCCCTATCCCTATCCCTATCCCTATCCCTATCCCTATCCCTATCCCTATCCCTATCCCTATCCCTATCCCTATCCCTATCCCTATCCCTATCCCTATCCCTACCATCAGGTTCTAAAAGGCAATATGAAAAAATGATGGGTCCTGTAATTCATGACTAGCAGGGTTTTAGTTTAAACAAAGTGTCTTGTGTCCTATTGTGGCCGGATTATGATATTTTAAAATTTACTTACTTACTTAAAATAACCTTTAACCCTAAAATCGTAAAACAGTTTTACCCTACGTTAATGCTAATATACGTAAATTTTACGTACTATACGGTTTGGGTCAGTTAGTTTAGATAAATGTTTAATAAAAGCTGTATTTCATTTGTGTTGATTTTATTAAATGAAAGGACAAAGTTTTTTTTGTTTTTTTAAACTAAATAATAAGAATTTCTACATATATAAATGGAATATTTTAATTTGATGTTCACCACATAGGGCAGCTTCATTATATATTGAGCAATAGGTAGTTGTCAGCTGTTGTTTTTTTAATAGTTACAAAGTTTTAGGTATAAAGGTTGGCGTTTTGATGAAAAACTTTAAGTTATTGCGTTTTATTAGGTTTATCACAGAAACTGTTCTTCTATAATGCGCTACATACAGGAAAAAAAAATATATCGTCTATTTGAATGTAAATAATACCCATACCTATTCCAGAAACGATATTATCAAGACCAGATTAAAAGGACCTACTTAAACTCCATAGATAAAATAAAGGTTTTAACTAAAGGTAGTTCATTGTGAATAGAACCTTAATTTTTCCTGGTGAGTATTCTATTACTGATAATAGAAATGTCAGGAAAAGAATGCGAAGCAAAAGAGAAAAACACATTACGTTTCCGGTTAAGGCTGCCTATAAATAAGCCCCCCGAACGAAAACAAGGTATCTTCTTCTTGTTCCTGGCTAAACATCAAGACGTGTGAAAAATTAAAATTCTGTACAGAGTTGTTTAAAGTTTTAAAATCAAAAGTACTGCGGTCTTTATAAACCTTTTTGTATATAAGTTTAACGAAATTAACTCGGTTTCTAAAATAAAGTAAATGCGTTCCGCTTAAGCCATCTTACAACTCTACGTTATACTGACCAAATTTTGGAGCCATACTAGGCAAAACACCCTTGGCAGGGACCCAGAGTAAAGACTAGGATTCATCCGGAGTACCCGTCCCAGACATCATATAAATTTCTGCATGGAATCGAGAAAGAAGAACCAAGACGCTATGACATGGATTTGTAAAATAGGTATTTTTTTTGTCTTATGTACATTAGGTTAAAACATAGGGTATAAAGAAAGCAAAAAAAAAGGAAGAAGGGAAATTTTTGTAAAAGGAAATCAAGAAACTAACGTAATGACAAATTTTGTTCAGAGATTTTTTTATGTAGATTTCGTCTAAATCAGTACATATAAACGTACATGTATCGCTTTGCTTGGTAACTAAAGTAGTCTAAGAGCACAATTAGGTACAGTTTTCTCAATTCAGAAAGACGATATGAGTTTAGCAGCTATTCAGTCAATGCGGTAAGGTGCTAAAGCGCACTTAAACTTAAAATTTAATGGGATTCTAAATGGGTTAAAAAAAGTAAGGAAAGCTGTCTTCGGCTATGCCGAAGGCTAAATACCTTTCATGAATAAGTGTCACGATTTTCACTGTTTGATCCCAGTACAGCCTGTGTGAATTTAACTTAAGCTCATACCGAAATTATCGGAACTATCGATTATATGGGGGCGATGTGTTATATTGGTCCAATCTCATTGAATTTTAACATCGACATTCCACATTCTAAAATTGCAATAGGTACGAAATTTCACGTTCCTACCTACATATATAATTACAGGAGTTATCTACCAAAATCCGTTTATCGGAACAATCGATTGTATGGGGGCTATGTGAAATATTTATCCCATCTCGATGATTTTCAGCATCGATATTTCACATATAAAAATAGCAATACCGCCAAAATTTCACGTTGCTACGTGTTTAATTACAGGAGTTATAACCCGAAATGTGGGCTATGTGATATATTTATCCCATCTCGATGATTTTCAACATCGATATTTCACATATAAAAATAGCAACACTTACAAAATTTCACGTTCCTACCTCTTTAATTACAGGAGTTATGTCCCAAAATCCGTTTATCGGAACAATCGATTGTATGGGAGCTATGTGAAATATTGATCCCATCTCAATGAAGGGCGGGCATGGGGCAGTTCCAACAACATCAGCTGCCAGTAGTGTAAATGGGTAGGTATGATAACGTGTCGTGTCACTTAACGTGATATTTGTTTTTGTAATTAGTTTTTTTTATTAGCTAATGTAGTCTGTCCGCTATTGTGCATATTATTTTTTTTTGTATGGTCTGTTGGTGTAGAACTACCAGTGCTAATCTTCTTCCTGAATCCCACGGCAATGGCTGAGACTACGGGCTGTAAAACGAGCCAGGTGCACACGGAAGAGTAGCATGGGGAAGGTGGGTATTGTGAGGGAGCTTTCTACGCTACACCACAGGTAAACCATTACAAAAATGGCGCCCAACGTGGGGCCCACTTAACGTGAGAGCTCCAAATCTTTGTTGATTTCCAAATCATTTTTTTTTCTTAGTTAAATAAATTTTTTATTCATATTTTACTAGGAAAGTCTTTGCAGGCGCTTAACGCATTTTGCAACGAACCAGTAAAATAACCGTAAGCTCGTATATCTTCATGGAACTGTCAGCGGATGTTACTTCCTTGTATACTGGAAGGCAGTTGAAAACTTGAAACTATTGTTGGGTTTACTGACCGATGCAAGGAAGGAGATGCGCATGTTTCTTTAGTCTAAATTGCAGATTTTATGGATTCATCTCCAACGAGTGAGAAAGGAGTATGACCGCAAATCAAATGTAGTTATTAAAGTAGTCTTAGACTTTCGTTGACACGTTATCATCGCCCTTGCACTTTTTTTTGCCTTCGACAACTTTTCCAAAAACCTTTGGAATTAGGACATAGGTATCTCGATATCTTTATCTTTCACCGTTTTTTTATTAAAAAATCAAACACCATATTATAAAATAGTTAAAATTTAGGAGAGATCAGATACTATACCATTGAGACATAGTAATGAAAATTCACACAGGCAGTCAGGCCAAATTTGCATTATATGTCAGGAGTTGTTTGTGAGAAACCAGGAGATACTGCGCACAGGTTGTAACCACACTTTTCACCGTCATTGTTTGTTACCTTGGCTACAACAAAATAGAACGTGCCCGCAGTGCCGAACTATTTGTAGCTCGAAGCAATTCGAAAATCGTAACCTTGGTGGAGTTGTAACCCGCTTACAAAAGATGCCGCAAACTGGCACCCCTAATCGTAACCAACAGCCTACTACTTCTCAGGCTGCCTCCATGCAGCAATCACCAGCCCAGATACAGGACTCTTCTGTGCAAACGCCACAAGACCCTGCTGGAGTACAGACATCCCAAAGAGATTCCTCCGCTGCTGGGGCTGACGCTTTTCCGTCTAACACCGAGCTTAACGAAAGCCGAATACGAAGCATCGTTACGGCAGTTGCATCTGCAAGGCAAGCAGCCACAATGGAAGACCTCGAAAACAGGGTCGCACATCTTATTGAAACCAGAATTGAAAGTGCTCTGAACGCCGCTCTCCAGCGAGTTCATCTTAATGACAACCCAATTAATAACGTACAAGCTACCAGCTCCGCAAGTAATATACATAGTCAGCCATGGCCGCAAGAAATGCCCAGTTTCTCTAATCACCAACAATCCTTGAGAAATGAAAACTTTCGTCCAAGCGATATGTCTAGCCTGACAAATGCCGGAAAAATTTCCCATTTAATATCTAACTGGGATGTCAAATTTGATGGGTCAAAACGCCTATTAGTTGAAAATTTCATATACCGCATAGAGTCGCAAGTTGTAGACACTCTTGTTGGCAATTTTAATATTCTCTGTGAACATGCACAGTAGGGTGATTCAAATAAAAAAAGATTGGTCCTTTTTTCGGTCTTACCCCCTGAAACTATAGGTATTGATGAGAAAATAAGCCTTGCAAAAAATTAGCGCTCTAACTTAACCCTTAGGGGTGGCAATTTTTTTTATTTTACATTTTGTATGGGGAAAAATGGCATTTTTTTTCAAATTGAATTTTCTTTAAATTTTTGAAACTTTTTTCAAAATATTTTTGCATACTCTTAAAGTTGAAGCTTTGAAGCTTCCAAAATGGTATGCCATGTGCGATTATCTTAACTATTAAAATGATTACAGGGGTTAAGTTAGAGCGCTAATTTCTTGCAAGGCTTATTTTCTCATCAATACCTAACTTTTTAGGGTGTAAGACCAAGTCGACATTTTTTTTTAATCACCTTAATGCACAGTGCCTTTTTACCAACTGGCGTTTTCGTAGGTCGGTCCAGCGAGTAACCTGGCCCGCCTTATGTGAAGCGTTACGAACCAATTATGAAGAACATCGAACAGACACAGATATTAAAGAAGCGTTGCGAGCAAAAGCACGGTAGCGTTGAATCATTCGATGAATATAGAAACGCATTGTTGAAAATCGCTGAAAATTTGCACAGTCCTGTTGCCGAAAGCGAACTCGTGGAAATAATGCAAAGAGGTTTACGTCCGCGAGTAAGGGCACATTAATTCAGTGGCTCAATTACCCAAGTTCTGTTAAAAGGTGAAACTCTTTTGATGGAAATTGCGAAAAGTACCTCTTCTAACTTCCCTGCTACAAACAATAGGAGCAATCCTAACAAAAGTGAAATAGATATTGATGTGGAGGAACAGCCTAAAGATGTTCCACCTCTTTCAGCTGGCGCTGACGAAGTGGCAGCAGTCAAAAAGTCTGAAGCCAAACTCCTATGCTGGAACTGTAGACAAGATGGCCACCGCTATGTCGACTATACTGCAGCTCCAACAATATTTTGCTACGGTTGTGGACTAGTAGGCATTTACAAGCCAAACTGCAATAACTGCCGTTCGAAAAACTTGAATGTGAGCGAAGGCTCGAAACCGAACCTTCGCAAAGATTAAATACTGATGACAGTTCCGTGTCACCACAAAGCCCATTTTTTTTTAACAAACTGAAGATAACACGAAATTCCCATTTAAAATAATTCCTAACGACAACCGTTTAAAACGATATAACGAAATACGAAGTAAAATTTTTAGTAGTGACAGCCAGCCACACCTTGCACAATTGTCTAGTTCTACACGACGTATGAGGAACTTTTGGAGCAAAGTTAAAAATGGCCGAAAGCAAATTCATGCTTTAATTTGCTCCATTACTAATAAAGAAAATGATTTGAGACCTTATGCCGAAGTAGTTGTTGCTGGCCAGAAATATCTTGGACTTATAGATTCTAGAGAACTTCTAGTGGTGCACAAGTATCGTGCATAGGAAGCAACTTTGCCAAAGAGATCTGCTAACAAAATAAACTGTCCACTCACGCCACTTCCTTAACTACCGCAGATGGTCGCCAACAAATAGTATATGGTAATATTTGCTTGTCTGTAACCTTCAAAAATAATACATTACCCATTAACTTGTATGTTGTCCAGAGCCTTTCTCAAAACCTGATACTAGGGATTGACTTCTGGCAGAAGTTTAAAATTTCGCCGAATTTAATCGCGCAAATAGATATGGAAGACTCGAAAGAAGATACAGGAGACGGGGAGAAACATATTCTTACAAATATACAAAATTCAAAATTGGATAGCATAAAGAACTTGTTCCCTGATTACGAAAAGGAAGGGTTAGGTAAAACTTCTCTTATCGAACATTCAATCGACTTAGAGCCCAATGTGAAACCTATAAAGCAAAGCTATTTTCCCATATCACCAGCAATTGAAAAACTGGTACACAAAGAAATTGATGAGATGATGAAGCTAGGAGTCATTGAAGAAGCACCAAACAGTCCATGGGCAAGTCCCATAGTACTAGTTCGTAAACCAAATAAAGTACGACTGTGCCTTGACGCGAGGAAGGTTAACAGTGTGACTGTAAAGGACGCATACCCCCTACCTCACATAGAGGAAATATTAAGTCAATTGCCTAAAGCGGAATTTATTTCGTCCCTTGATTCACGGAAAGCGTTCTGGCAAATCCCTTTATCTGAAAGTTCTCGTGACTTGACGTGCTTTATCGTACCAAACAGGCCACTTTACAGGTACCGAGTAATGCCGTTCGGCCTCTGTAACGCTCCACAAGCTCTTTGCTGGCTCATGGCTCATGCTATCCCAGCAAATTTAAAGGATGAGGTATTTGTTTACCTGAACGATTTATTGATTATATCCAGTACTTTTGAAAGGCACATGTCTGTATTATCTGAGGTTGCACATAAACTAAGAAAAGCTGGTCTCACAATAAATATAGAAAAGAGCAAGTATTGCATACGAGAGGTTTAGTATCTGGGATTTGTGGTAAGGAACGGTACTCTCTGTACAGATTCCGACAAAGTTTCTTCAATGTTAGATTTTCCACCACCTACGACAGTGAAGCAATTGAGATGGTTTCTTGGAATGGTCGGGTGGTACAGACGATTCGTAGACAATTTTTCCACCCTAATTGTACCCTTAACTAACCTCTTGAAGAAAGGTCGCAAGTTTCAATGGAACACAGGCACAAGAGGCCTTTGAGACCTTAATGATGCCCCTGCGGGTTAGGGGTTTAGAATATGCCCGAGGTAGGCATACCGGTCGTAAGAGGCGACTAATATGCACATAGGTAATGACGTGCTACTCGATGGTTGATCTACGGATATGATTCCTCTCACCTCTCATTACCCATCTTCTTTTTCCTCACGGATGGAGGGATGACATGACCTAGAAGGTTCCACTGGTAATACCAAATCGCTACCACGACAGTCGGGCAGTACCGCAATAGAGTATCGCAGCGTACCAGGGTCATATCCGGCCAAGGACTGTCAACTTCGGCATTACTCCCCAAAACCTTCGGGGAGTGTTTTGCTGTTAACAACAACAACAACAACCTTAAAGCAGAAGCTAGCTTCGGCCCCGGTATTAGTTAACCCAGATTATAAAAGACCTTTCTTGATCCAATGTGATGCGAGTAAACTAGGTGTAGGCCGTGCTAGCGCAAGTCAATGAAAGAAGCTGAACAAAACCCAATCGAACTACAGTGTGACGGAGCTGGAGTGCTTAGCAGCAATTGTGGTCATAAAAAAATTCCGCGCATATGTAGAGGGACAGGAATTTACTGTAATAACGGACCATGCTAGCCTCAAGTTGCTTATGCAACAACCTGACCTCAGTGGTAGACTCGCTCGATGGTCGTTGAAATTACAAGGCTACAAGTTTAATATTACGCATCGTCGAGGAACACAAAATGTGGTTCCAGATTGCTTATCCAGGCAGAATTTCGACTTAGATTCTCTAGAATTCGAGTCGGAGTCGTACAAAAGGCTCAGGGGTTACGTATTAGAACATCAGTCGCGGTTGCCCGATGTGCAAATCGAAGGCAATAAAATTTACAAACGCACTGAGCATCCCGACGGAAATGTTGAAAACGAAAGATGTATATGGAAGCTTTGGATACCGCAAGGATTAGTTCAGAACGTCATTGAAAGTGCTCACAATCCTCCTCACAAATGTCATGGTGGCCGTTCAAAAAACTAGCATCGCCAGCAATTATAAATTATTTGCGGGAATACGTTTTTACTGTATGTGGTACTCCAGAGTCAGTCTTAAGTGACAATGGTAAGCAGTTCAAATATTTCAAGTTCAATAATTTCCTTGCCGAAAGAGCCATAAATCACATATACACAGCGGTTTACAGTCCTCAGGCGAACGCTAGGGTAATCGCTCCGATTCGTACATATGTTTCTAAATAGCAGACTAATTGGGATAAGCATATACCGGCAAATTGCAGAATTTTTACGTAGCTCCTACCACCAGACAATTGGCTTTAGTCCCTACCAGTCAACAAATGGTAACTAACGCGCAAGACTATACACTAATTAGAAATCTGCAGTCTTTCGATGGTGAAGTTCTAAATTCGTGTGATAAATTAAAGCTTGTAAGACAGTCAATTGTCAACAATATGTCGAAAGCATTCGCCAAGCGATCCAATCTTCGCAGCACCAAAACTACTTTTGAAGTTGGAGACGTGGTCTATAGGCATAACTTTGTACTGAGCGACACGTCCAAGAAATTCTGCTCGAAATTCGCCCCCAAATTTATAAAGTGTAAGGTTATAGGCAAAAAGGGTAATAACCCTGCAGTCAAATTCCTAACTACTCAGCAAACATACTAGTTCATTGACTAACCATTTTGTGGCATATGCCTACCAGTTCGTTGTTGATCAGTTTTAAAAGCAGTCAATGCCAAACTACTCAGCGAAAATTCTAGTTCCTTGACTATACATTTTGTGGCGTATGCATACTAGTTCATTGCTGATTAGCGTTAAACCAGTCAATTCCAAACTACTCAGCAAACAATATAGTTCATTGACTATACATTTTGTGGTGTATTCATACTAGTTCACTTCTGATCACCTTTAAACCAGTCAATGTCGAACTACTCAGCAAACAATATAGTTCAATGACGATACATTTTGTGGTGTATTCATACTAGCTCATTTCTGATCACCTTTAAACCAGTCAATGTCCAACTACTCAGCAAAGAATATAGTTCATTGACTATACATTTTGTGGTGTATTTATACTAGTTCATTGCTGATTAGCTTCAAACCAGTCAAGGCCAAACTACTCAGCAAGCAATATAGTTCATTGACTATACATTTTGTGGTGTATTCATACTAGTTCATTTCTGATCACCTTTAAACCAGTCAATGTCGAACTACTCAGCAAACAATATAGTTCATTGACTATACATTTTGTGGTGTATTCATACTAGTTCATTTCTGATCACCTTTAAACCAGTCAATGTCGAACTACTCAGCAAACAATATAATTCATTGTCTATACATTTTGTAGTGTATTCATACTAGTTCATTGCTGATCACCTTTAAACCAGTCAATGTCCAACTACTCAGCTAACAATATAGTTCATTGACTATACATTTTGTGGTGTATTTATACTAGTTCATTGCTGATTAGCTTCAAACCAGTCAAGGCCAAACTACTCAGCAAACAATATAGTTCATTGACTATACATTTTGTGGTGTATTCATACTAGTTAATTTCTGATCACCTTTAAACCAGTCAATGTCGAACTACTCAGCAAACAATATAGTTCATTGACTATGCATTTTGTGGCATATGGATACCAGTTCATTGTTGATTAGCTTTAAACCATTCAATGCCAAACTACTTAGCGAAAATTCTAGTTCATTGACTATGCATTTTGTGGTGTATTCATACTAGTTCATTTCTGATTAGCTTTAAACCAGTCAATGCCAAACTACTCAGCAACATTATAGTTCTACGCCTAAAAATTTTGTGGTGTATTCATACTAGTTAATTTCTGACTACCTTCAAACTAATCAATTCCAAACTACTCAGCAGACACCTAGCTCGTTTACTATACATTTTATGGATGTTTTTATACTAGTTCTATGCTGATTACCCTTAAACCAATCAATGCCAATCTAATCAGAAAACATACTAGTATACAACTATAATTTGCTGGGCGAAATAATACTAGTCAGAAAAATCCTGGTTCGTACTAGTATGCAAGTATGTATGAAACTCGGGTTGAAATCATACTACACCTTTTTCAGTTTATATTCAGAAAGTTTTCTGAATATCAATTGTAATTTTCTGAATGTCAATTGTATTTTTCTGAAAATCAAATGGAAATTCTGTAACTGCATTCAGATCTTTTATGATCCCTCTAGATCTTTTATGATCCCATTTTGGCCAGGTTTGTTTGGATGTCCGGCACCCTGGGGATTGTTGCTACTTTTCGTTGGCTTGACGGAGTGTGTACTCCAAGTCAACGAAAGGTGGCAACAATCCCCAAGTTGCCGGACATCCAAACAAACCTGGCCGAAATGGGATCATAAAAGATCTAGAGGCATTCACGCCCTAAGAAGGAGAGAAATCTAATATTAATAGGTGTTCTAACTGGTCACTGCCTTATTGGTAAGCACGCAGAAGGGGTGCCCTATCGACGATGCTGTAGGAGCTGCAAAGATGATGAGGAAGAGGAAACGGTGAAGCACCTCATCTGCAACTGCCCGGCCTTAAGCGGCGCGGGAACGCGCTTTTTGGGAGTTCCCTTCCTGGATAGTCTAAACCAGACCGCTGGGATTTTCCAAATGTCCGGGTCCCGGGACTGACTTTCCTAGTGCTGGTGGTATCACAACGGGCTTTTCAAAACTGGCCTAAGTGTGCCTCTGCGGCAGCCACTAACTTAACCTAACCTAACTGCATTCAACTGTTTGAACAGTCACAGATTTTTAAATTAAAAAAAAAAAACTAGGTCCCGCCAACTCATAGGGAAAAAATCAAAGCAGCACACTATAAGTTGGAAGAGAAGTTCGGCAAAAGTCTCGTTAGAGGTTATGACAACCTGTTGGTATATAACCGCCAATTTTTTTTTACGTTGCGGCATAAACTTGAGTATATTGACAACAAAAATATAAATTAACTCTACCAATGCTCCTTTAACTCGAGTGTATGGCTCAGCATGAAAGCAGTCTTACTTTGACTCTTTTTGATGTAAAAATAAGACTTAATTTTATCTATATATCATATGTGGGTCCGGAACTCCGCAGTGGACGACTAACTTAACCTTAATTTACCTTACCTAAAAATACAACCCCAAAGCCCCAATTACATAAAACTTTGACAAATGCGCGGCACGTTTTTGAGCATTTGCAAAAATTTCGCTTCGCTTTACGTTTAAAAAACTTTGTATGAAAGTGGATCCTACAAAGTTGAATGCAATTGGACCTTCACCTATATAATCAAACTTGACGAACGCGGAATTTGAAAGGAGCCATTGCAAGTAGAATTCAATAATTAAATTAAAAATACAATAAACAACATAATTTAAAAAATAGAGAATCGAACTCAGAGCCTTTAGCTCATTTTTGGCTGTGTATGAACTAGTATATCAACTGGTATAATGCTGATGCAGAGGCTGATTAGTATACCAATTGGTATGGTGCTGATGCAGAAGAGGACAATTGCTTTTCTTTTTCTCTTGTAACTGCTTCTTTTTTACCTTGAAATTCACAGATGCTTTTTCGTGTTTGGGTAAATACAAATAGTCGCTGCTTTCTAAAGAATAAACTGGTATATTGCTGATGTAGAGGCTGACTATGATACTGGTGCATAGACCGACTAGTATACCAACTGGAATGAATCCAAATTCGTGGACAAGTATGACAAGTGGTACGATCTGAATGGGCATAATGATTAGTATGTCCTGCCGCATAGACTGAGCAGTATGTCAACCGGTATGATTCTGATGTATATATGAACTAGTATGTCAACTGGTAAGATTCTGATGCATATATGAACTAGTATGTCAAATGGTATATTTCTGATGCAAATTTGAACTAGTATGTCAACTGATATGATTATGATGCATAAATGAACTGATATGTCAACTGGTATGATTCTGATGCATAAATGAACTACTATATCAACTGGTATGATTCTGACGCATATATGAACTAGTATGACAACTGGTATGATTCCGATGATTTTTTTAACTAGTCTGTTAATTGGTATGATTCTGATGCATTAATGAACTAGTCTGTCAACTGGTATGATTCTGATGCATATAAGAAGTAGTCTGTCAACAGGTATGATTCTGATGCATATATGAACAAGTCTGCCAACTGGTATGATTCTGATGCATATCTGATCTAGTCTGTCAACTGGTATGATTCTGATGCATATATGAACTAGTCTTTCAACTGGTATGATTCTGATGTATATATGAACTAGTCTGCCAACTGGTATGATTCTGATGTATATATGAACTATTCTTTCAACTGGTACGATCCTGACGTATATACGAACTAGTATCTTAAATGGTATGATACTGATGTGTATAATAACAAGTATATCAACTGGTATATTCCTGATGCAGAGGCTGACTAGTCAGCCAATTGGTATGGTGCTGATGCAGAGAAGGACAATTGCCATCTCGTAGGACATCGCAATGTTAAAAATACCAGTTGCTAATATGGAAAAATTATAGAACTCGAACTAGTTGAAGCCGCCTAGCTGACTGGTATTTGATTAGTATAAAACTAGTTAAGTTGACTGCAGGGAACATATACCATCTGGAAGACGTAGATACCAATCGAAAATAATTTTATCATAAAAAAGACATAAAGAAGCAAATTTTATAATTACAGCCCGCATTGAATCCTTGCTACAGCGCATCAATGTTTGTTTTGTAATGCGCTAAATACAGAAAAAAAAATATATCGTCTAATTCTTTTGAATGTAAATACCCATACCTATTTCAGAACTGATATTAGCAAAGCTAAAGTAGTCTGTCCGCTATTGTGCACATAATTTTTTTTTGTAAGGTCTGTTGGTGTATAACTACCAGTGCTACTCTTCTTCCTGAATCCCACGGCAATGGTTGAAACTACGGGCAGTAAAATGAGCCAGGTGCACACGGAAGAGTAGCATGGGTAAGGTGGGTATTGTGAGGGAGCTTCCTACGCTACACCACAGGTAAACCATTACACTTCAATTGTATAGAAAGTTTGGATAACAATACATATGTTAATGCTAAGACTACGTAAAATTTACGTACACACTTTTTTTGTAAGAGCACTAAAAATCGAACCGGGAATTGACTATTGATTAATTATTAACTTTTTAATGCAACAATAAAATGAAAGCACAGCCGAGAGCTCACAGTTATACGGAATAGCGGTAAAATGTGACGGCCCTTTTTGTGGAACATACACGTAAACTTACATATATTACCATTCTAGGGTTAACCGCCAAGGCGATTTTGGCCGTCTAACATATTTCGCCAATCGGCTCTTTGTTGACCCAACTGGCGCCAATTGAAGACAAAGCGTGATCTCAGATCTGCCTCCACTTGGTCCTGCCATCGGACTGGGGGCCTTCCTCTTTCTCTACTTCCCCTGGAGGGTGCCGATAAGAATACCTTCTGGGCCGGAGTGCCTTCGTTCATTCGCACCATATGTCCTAGCCAGCGGAGCCGCTGGGTTTTAATTCGCTGAACTATGTCTACGTCTGCGTAAAGCTCATACAGCTCATCATTATATCTTCTTCGGTACTCGCCGTCGCCAACTTTTAGGGGTCCATAAATCTTTCGAAGAATTTTTCTCTCGAATACTCCCAAAGCCGCCTCATCAGATGCTGTCAGTGTCCATGCTTCTGCACCATATAGCAGGACGGCTACGATAAGTGCCTTATAAATTGTTGTTTTTGTTTTTCGAGAAAGGACTTTACTTCTCAATTGCCTACTCAGCCCAAAGAAGCATTTGTTTTCAAGAGTTATCCTTCGATGGATTTCCAGGCTTACATTGTTGTTGGTATTAATGCTGCTTCCCAGGTATACAAAGTCCCTTACTATCTCGAAATTATTGCTGCCAACAGTGGCGTGGTTGCCAGGACGCGAATGCCAGCAGGTACTTCGTATTACCTTCGTTCACATCCAAACCCATTCTTTCCGCTTCTTTTTCTAATTTGGAGTACTTAGAAGTTACGGCGCGGTTGTTGAGGCCAATGATGTCGACGTCGTCGGCATACGCCAACAGTTGTACGCTCTTGTAATATATTGTTCCAGCGCGATTAAGTTCCGCAGCTTGTATTAATTTCTCCAACATCAAATTAAAGATCGTACGATAGGGGGTCGCCCTGCCTGAAACCTCGCTTAGTTTGAACGGCTCGGAGAGGTCCTTCCCGATTCTGACCAAGCTGGTGGTGTTGCTCAGCGTCATTTTGCACAGACGTATAAGTTTTGTAGAAGGCGGCTTTAAAATCAACAAACAGATGGTGTGTGTCGATCCTTTTTTCACGGGTTTTTTCAAAGATTCGGCGTATTGTAAAAATCGGCTGTTTAGATTTTACAAATTTTGTAGTTGGAATTTCATATATATAGTATAAATATAGATACAAATATACAACCTAATCTCGTAAATTGGGGCACTCATTGCAAAGTAGTGTATTTTGTATGGAAATGTAAGCTTTTTAAGACGTTTTTCATAAAAAAAGCTAATATTTCGTTCAATTATAGATACTAGAGTTCGCCCAGTGGTTGAAATTCAACCACAAAACCTTATTTTATTTTCCTACCTTTTTGCTATTTCTTAACCTTAGAATGGTACGATATACGTAAATTTTACGTGTATGTCTCATAAAAAGTGCCGTTACAGTTTACCGCAGTTCCGTATAGCTGTGAGCACTCGGCAGTGCTTTCTTCATTTTATTGTTTCATTAAAAAGTCAATAATTAATCATTTGTCAGTTCCTGGTTCGCTTTTATCGTTCTTACAAAAAAAGTGTGTACGTAAATTTTACGTAGTCTTAGCATTAACCTATTTATTATTATCCAAACTTTCTATACAATTGAAGAACAGTTTCTGTGATAAACCTAATAAAACGCAATTACTTTAACTTTTTCACCAAAAGGCGAACCTTTATACTTAAAACTTTGTAACTATTTAAAAAAAAAGGCGGACAACTACCTCTTTTTGAATACATATTGAAGCTGCCCTGTGTGGTGAGCATCAAATTAAAATATTCGACGGATGTATGTAGAAATTCTTATTATTTAGTTTTAAAAACAAAAAAACTTTGTACTACCATTTAATAAAATCAACACAAAAGAAAAACAGGTTTTTATTAAACATTTATCTAAAATTACTGCCCCAAACGGTGTAGTACGTAAAATTTACGTATATTAGCATTAACGTAGGGTAAAACTGTATTACGATTCTAGGGTTAAATTTGCCTTTCTTTTCGATATTTTGTATATTTTTGGTTTCTATACATTCCTATTCATTTTGCCTTTTCCTCCCTCTTTACATCATTCAGTAATATAGTTTCAGTGTTGATAATTATTTATTCTTCTTAGGTCGTCTTCATACGTATTTCTTTCCTTTCCTTTCCTTAGCATTAATTTGCTTTTATTTCCTTTCCTTTCCTCTCCTTTCATCTCAATTTATTCTCTTTGCTTTTCTTTCCTTCTCTTCCCTTTTATTTCCTTTCCTTATCTTCTCCTTTCTTTTCCTTTTCTTTCCTTTTCTCTTCTTTCGTTTTCTTTCCTTGTCTCTTCTTTCATTTCATTTTATTTCCCTTCTTTCTTTCTTTCTTTTTTGTTCTTCTCTGTTCTTTTTCTTTCTTTTCGTTTCTTTTATATTCTTACCTGATCCTTCTTTCCATTTCCATTACATTCCTTTTTTCCTTTTATTTTCTTTTTCTTTCCTTTTCTTTCGTTTCCGTTGCTTTAGTTTCCTTTCATTTTATTCATTTTTTTTTTTTTCATTTCATTTCTTTTCTTTTATTTTTTTCTTACCTTTATTTTCTTTCACTTTTTTTCGTAAATTTCCCTTCCCGTCATTTCGTTTCCTTACCTTTCCTTTCCTACCGTTTCCTTATTTTCTTTTGTTCCTTTCCGCAACTCCTTTGCTTTCCTTTTTCTTTCATTCATTTCCTTAACTTATTTTTTTTAGCTTTTCATTACCTTTCTTTCCTTTATTTTTCTTTCTTTTTATTTTCATTTATTTTCCATACCTTCTTCCTCGCTACCTTTTCTTTCCCTTCTTTTTTTCTTCTTTCCTTTCTTTGTCTATCTCCTTTTGCTTTTCTTTTCCACTGCTTTACCTACATTACATTTCCTTTCTTCCCTTCCTTTTTTCTTTTCCATTCCTTTCCTTTCCCTTTGATTTTTCTGTCATATTTTCCGTTCCTTACCTTAACTTACCTTAATTTTCCTTTTATCCATCCCTTTCCTTTCCTATTATTTTCTTAATTTAATATTTTATTTATTTCATTTTGTTTCATTTTTATTTATTTTATATTATTCCCTTTCCTTTCATTTCCAACAATTTTTTTTTTTTTACTTTCAATCACTTTTCTATTTCTGATTTTACTTTTTTTTTAATTTTATCAATTTTCCATTTTATTTTATTTCACTAAGTCTAGCCACGAAGGGCCTTGTGCATGATCTAGCTTATTTGTGCTTTTTTTTTTTTTTTTTAATTTGCTTCTCTGAATCCACACGCACAGATTTTGTTTTTGTAAACACTGTTTGTACCTAAGCTCAATAAAGTTGACGCGCTGGCTCATGTTATCTTATTGCTGCCAACAAAACAACTCACCCTACTGCAATGGATGCAAACACAACAATGCAAGTGGTCATACCTACATACATACACCCATAACAGCGGCTCTATAAAGCGAATGCGTGTATATCACATGTAGTGGTGTGATTTTCAAATCATATTATAATTAATTTTTTTTAAATTTTTGGTTTGTTGTCGAACACCCTGCTCGGCGAGACATATCGATACATACCAAATTTTATATACCTTAGAATTGTGGTTATTGCAAAAAAGGGAGGAACCTGTTATGTTTGCGCATTTATATATAATAGATTATTTAATGAAACAAGTTTATTGATGGAAACAGTTGGTCACTTATCGTACCCGTCCTGCTATTCGAGAGAAAAATTCTTCGAAGAATTTTTTTTTTACCGGCAAACAAACAATTTAGATCACTATATCCACCAAGTTTCGTTAGAAAATAATATTTCTCCATACAAAATATATGAAGAAATGTACGTATAAATTACTCACCGTTTAACACCCATTTACTTCTTGTTTTAAGAGTTATACACCTGGAATTTGGACCACTGAGTGCCCAACTAACGGTTCTAAGGTTTATCTTTCGTTGAATGGGAACGGAGAACAGTTATATGGTTGAGGGAGACGACCTGAGGTGCGGCGGCATGGTGGTTCGACTCCCATATTCCACAAATTATTTGCGAATTACAGTAGTAGCTATGTAGTGCAAATGAAACCAGCGAAATGAACATAGCATATCGTCCATGCCTTTGCAAAACTCCCCATTTAAAATTGCAAAACCACCTTCACGTAGGTTATTTTTATGGATGAAACTCGATGCCTGAAACCCAATGTTACCAAATCTCATTTTTGCCACTTTCATCATTTGGGAGGTTGGTGGATAGATGGTTTTGCAAAGGCATCAACACGATATGTAAGTATAAAGTGTTGCGAATATATTTAAAAAGTTATAAATGTACATTTAGAGGTAGAGGTGGGCGTCGTCCATGTGCTCGTGTTTGAAAATGCAATTTCGTGTCGTGCTCGTGCGTGGTCGTGTTGAGCCCGAAAACCGAAAAAACACGATCAACTTTTTTCACTTTTTGTACTAAACTGGCGCACTTTTATTTTTTGTAAATTATATTTTTTATAACTTTCTTAATTCATCATCATATGTACATTTAATACAAACACCTTAAAATTTTTTTTATGTATAGGCTTAGGAAAAATACCCAGTCGGGACTTTTGTAGCCTGTCTAACAAAAAAGTAACTTTAAGTAAATTTATGCAAATTGGTTTATAGCTAGCCCTAAAGTCATCCAGAAATCAAACAGATGAAAAAAATTTCTTTGACTTTGCTTCCACTTTTCAAACCTGACTTTTAGTTAGCCTTAAAGTCATGCAGAGACCAACCAATTGCTTTTTATTTGACTCCAAAGTCATGCAGAAATCAAACAGTTGGAAATATTTCTTTTTATACTTTTTTCCATTTTTCCAACCTGACTTTTAATTAACCATAAAGTCATGCAGTATTCAAACAGTTGGGAACAAAATTGTTTTCTTTTGTTAAGTTTGTTTAGGCTAACTTTAAGCTTACTACAAAGTCATGCAGAAATAAACCATTTGATAAAAAGTGTATAATTTTTTATAAATTTTTCTAGGCAGACTTTTTTCTAACCACAAAGTAATTCAGAAAACAAACAGCTTTAACTTTGCCTTATTTCAATTGTTAGCTTTCGGAATTTAAAATTGCGTTACATTTCAAAAATTTAAGTTGTCATAAAGAAAAAAATTGTGGAGGATCAAAAGCTAACGCGACGCGAAGTAAATCGAACTAAATATAAGAGCCATTTAAATAATTAACCATAAAAAACACTAATCACTATTAATAAACAACTAAAAGGTAACTCTAAAAATTAAACATGAGAGGGTGCAGCAGGAGAAATTTAAGGACGCTTTTTAAGAAAGAAAGAGGGATTTATCTAAATAAGTTAAAAAATGAAACTAATGTAAATGTGCAAATTCAAAGTGATAACGGTTTCAAAATTTTAAGTGATGATAGCGTGCCTTTGGAATTTAGAATTAGCAAATATGTAAAATAAAATTTTCTTTTTCGCAGATGGAATTCGTTCAAATTCAGCAGAAGATCCCGAAGCATCTTTACGCCTAGCAATGAAAGTTGTCAAAAAACGCCATTTCCATGCACTTCATATGAAAAATAAAAATTAAATTTAAGATTTGTTTTGTTAATTTTTTATGTTAATTTGTTTATCCTATAACTATAACTAGCAGTATCAATAAATTTGTTTATCTTATAACTATATAATAAAATTTATACTTATAATTAATAAATGTTGAAAAGAAATATAAATATAAATGGTGTTTTTATTTTTTTAGGTTGATTGGATTTGCAATATGCTAAAAGCTGTTTTTACAGGTTGGACCATAAGCTAACACAAACTAGTCGGCTTTAAGCCCTATTAAAGAAGCTAACTAAAAGCCGTCTTAAAAGGGTAAATTGCAAACCCATTTTGAAAGGTTAACAAAAGAGTATTGAAATTTAATCGGCTTAAAGCCAAGCCAAAAAGGGTAACTTAAAATTATCTCAATATAGTTAGTTTTAATTTTCCTTAAAAAAGTGGGCTTGTAATAAGCTGAAAGTCATGCAGGAAAAGACACAACTGACTACCTCCTAGGCCATCGCCATGTAAAAATAGCCAGTCTGTTCCATACAAAGTAGTTAGCTTTTCAAACATTACTGGGTTAGATGTAGTCAACTTAAAATGCATTTGTGGTTAACCAAATTCCCGACTGGGTATTTATTTGCCAAAGTTTCTCATTTTTTTAAACTGAATTCAAAAATGTAAACTGCGTTTGCATGTACTAAGTGCACTTGATTGAGTGCAAAGTTACAGTTGTTATTTTTAATTTTTTTCTTATTTTACGTATCTACGTAAGAACATAAAAAATATGTGTAAACATATATCGATGGATCCGTTACAAAATATTTTTCAAAAATATCCTAGATAGGTTATATTTGAATCAAATTCCTAGATAGATAGATCTGAGCTGAAAAAATTCCAAAAGAGTGTTATTTAACATGCCACCCCGTCGTCGATACATACCTTATAAGTTATAGATGTATATATCCGTGTACAAAGTACATTTACAAATATAAACAAAAAAAAAAGCCAAAAAATACCGTTTTATTTTTCTTTCGTGCGTGTCGTGTTTTAGTTTTTTTTTAAATCACATCAGCGCTAAAAGTCTAGTATGGTGGCAACTCATGACGTAGCAATAAGCTGATTCGGTCAAAACTGGCTTATTTATTCTAACGGTATCGTTAGACACAATCTTCTCTCTTTGATTCATGGGTTAAGGTGGTGGCCCAATGCACGCTTGGTTTGCTGGCTTTGCCTCGTGAAATGTCAAAATTCTTTCGAACTCTACTGAAATTTATGAGATCTGGCCCAGTGGCAGCCTTACTTTGCTTGCTTGGTGCGCTTTAAAGCATCGAATAGCCGAAATCTCTATTTGACAGCGCCTTAAACGCTTCACTATCGGTCTGGTTTGCCGTATCGCTGTATTTTTTACAACTTTTGAAGCTTTTTTTCCTTTGAAATGTTCTATGGCTTCTATTTCAAAGGAAAGCAAGGCAAGCCTACACGGCTAAAAATTCGAACCTAAATTTTAAACTTTTTTGGACTACATATATGACCAAACCAAATTTGGATTCAAATTCAATCTAGACCAGTTTTCACGAAAATTGGCTAAATGAATCGGGTTTCAATTATAAACAAGAAATGTTTTAACAATTTTTTAAAGATAAAATAAATTTTTTGTCCGTTGGCGGGAATTCGAACCAAGACTCCCCGCATCATGCCCAATTACATTAAAATAAACCAAAAATAAAAATTTAGACAGCTTTTTCATTTAGATTTTAAATCGAAACCAAAAGAAATTGAAAACCTTTGTAGGTATTTGGACGGTTTGAAATATTGTACAAAAAAGTTTGAGAAATTGATTAAACTTTATACGGGTTTAAAATTTAGGTTCATTTTTTTAGCCGTGTAGTCAAGCAAAGCAAATGCACATTTGGTCATCATCTTTAGTCAACAGAGTTCATGAAAATGTGAATAATTGCAGTTCTCTGATACGAATGTATTGCGATCTCTTCTACGTACCTGCTACTTCTCATCAGATAAAACTTCCAATACATTACAGACTGTGGTAGATGAAATTCAAACAAGTGGGAATTTGTGATTTTTGCAGGTTTTCGTATATGCATGTCGCATCGGCAATAATATTCTTCCATTCCTTAGGACAACGTTTCATTGCAGGCCAATGTGCTGTTATCCCTTCTCTCATTTCGATGTTCTAATGGCGGCGAAATACCAACAGGTTATCATAACCTCTAACGAGATTTTTAGCCGAGCTTCTCTTTCCAACTTGTGGTGTGTTGCTTTTGAGTTTTCCTACAAGTTGGCGGGACCTACAGTTTTTTGCCGACTCCGAACGGCACTTGCAAAGCAAATGAATTTTTTGCTGAGAAGCTTCTCATGGCTGAAATACACCCGGAGAGTTTGCCAAACTACTGCCGAGGGGCGACCCCGTTTAGAAAAATTCTTTTTCTAAATATTTTTTTGATGTTACTTTTGCCGGGCATCGAACCGCCACGACTTGGTGTAGAAGGCCGAACACTTAACCGCTACACCACGGCGGCCGCCAATGTTCAGTCAGTATTTATTGACAAGAGCATGCGACATGAATGCCAAGTAAGCAGAAATGCAATAAAATGCACTGAGAGAAATGTCTTGAATGTTGTGACAATATCACTATTGATGGCGAGGAGTTTGATGCAATATTCCTTCAAAATAAGCATGTTATCAAATCTTATTTGCTTCCAATAAAAAGTCAAATGACATGTCATCCATTTCGATATTATGTACTGTTTTTTTATATTTATAGATAGAATACTAATATATTTGAACGGAATGTCAATATTTATGGTCTTACATGAATTCTTACAATATTACAACTTGTTGGAACTTTTTTTGGTTCAAAAATATTTTTTTTTTCTTATGATTAAAAATTTTTCAAAAAATTTTATGATATGCCGAATGGTAGAACACTGGTCTAACGTGCCAGAGGACCAGTGTTCGAATCCCACTGAAACCAGATGTCAAGTTGTATGAAATTTTGTTTTTTAAACTAAGTATTTAGAATTTATCAATAGCTTATATGGATACCACTTCAATAGTGATTTATCAAATACGCATCCGTATTCATTGATGGCCAGGATTATCAATTTTTACTTAATGTTTTATCAGTAATTGATGCATCATCGCAAATAACGTTCTAAGTGTCACTTTTTTCAAAACCGGTTGATTCCTCTCACCTCTCATTACCTATCTTCTTCTTCCTCACGGATGGAGGGATGACATGACCTAGAAGGTTCCACTGGTCATACCAAATCGCTACCACGACAGTCGGGCAGTACCGCAAGGGAGTACCGCAGCGTACCGGGGTCATATCCGGCCAAGGACTGTCAACTTCGGCATCACTCCCCAAAACCTTCGGGGAGTATTTGCTGTTAACAACAACAACAACAACAGAACACAACGTCGGAGGACAAACTCCATTTCTTTATCAGCCGAGAGATCGACAGCGATGGCAACTACGGGTCGATTAGTTCTGGATAATAAGGGGCCAACCCCCAAAGTAAGTACCGGTACAAACACAGTGAAGCCAACAACGGCTGATGCTAAACCCCCAACAAAGTCTTTAATGTCTGTGGCAGTGGTCTCACGACCTGGCCCCAGAGATCCAAATAAGGGAACGACCGCGGTGGCAGCTAAAGGTGGAAATTCACCCCAAATTCTGATTTTGTGAATTAGAACGTTATTCGCGATGATGATTCAACTACACAGAGCCAAAAAATCCTCATAAAAATAAGAAGATTGTCTCTTTGAACAGCTTCGAGGCACAAAAAGAGGACAGAAGTCAAATACGAAGATATTTCCATAGAGATTTCTTCTTATATTTGGGGGGTAAATCTTTTTAATTTTATTAAAAAGTATACCTTCTTACAATAAGCAGAAAACTGTTTACTAAATTTTTCGAAGACATTTCTTAAATATTTCTTCTTATTTTTGGGAGGTAAATCTTTTTAATTTTATTAAAAATTATACCTTCTTACAATAAATAGAAAACTTCTTAGTCTATTTTTAGAAGACATTTCCATAGAGATTTCTTCTTATTTTTGGGAGTTAACTCTTTTTAATTTTATTTAAAAGTATACCGTCTTCAAATGTGTAATTCGACGCTACCAAGCATAAGTACACGATAGCATTATTGTAGAGATCTCCGTTCAGCAGTTAATATTCTTAGTTCGGCAAAAAGAACAAAGGTGTAATTAGACGTTGGCAAGTTAAGCATACGATGGCATGGTAGTGTAGATTAGACTAGACATCTAGATTGAGCGTTCATTCTTTTTTAATTTGAAATATTAAAAAGAAAATCTTCTTAATATGATGTGATATCTGTTTGAAAACATTAATTAAATTTTCTCTACAAATATATGAAGCCCATCCTCTTAAAGAAAAACTATAGAGATATCTTCTTACTTTTGTTATATTTTATTAGGTGGTTTTGGCTCTGTGTATGGATGTTCGAACCATAGATTTCCCTCCGTGTAAAAACTCCGTTAATATTGCTACCATAATAGTTGTAATTTTTTGTTGAAAATTCCAATTTTTCTCAATTTACTACAGTAAATGAAGTTATTCGAAAACTTACAATTCTTAAGGTAAAGAAAGCGAAGTGCATTTAGAACGAAGCCGTAGTTAGATGCTAGTAAAGTCGACTTTATCCAAATAAGAAACCAAATCTCGATAAAGTCGATGAAATTTGACACCATTTGACCAAATGAAAACCAGCCTTAAGTATACGATGGCCTAATGGTAGGCATCTAGGTTGAGAGTTCGAGACACCTGCGTTCGATTGTCGGTAAAGTCCAATATAAGAACTGTGAAAATTTTTTTTATTTTTTTATTTTGCACTTTTAATGTTGAAATTTAAACAGATTGTCTGTTGAATTCTTATACCCAGCGTACTAGTACTAGTACAAGGGTATATTAATTTTGTTCACATAACGGTAGTTCGTAACGGCACAAAACAAGATAGATAGAAAGTTCTTAGGTTGAAAAGAGGAGTTCATTAAGGCATGTCCGTCCGTCTGTCCGTCCGTCTGTGTACACGATAACTTGAGTAAAAATTGAGATATTTGCATGAAATTTTCTATACGGGTTACTTTTTGGCCAAGGTAGGTTGCTATTGAAAATGGGCGAAATCGGATGATAACCACGCTCCCTTTTTCGATATCGAAAATTTCTAAAACCACCTAAATTGACATAATGCGGTAACGGAAATGGGTAAAATGATATAATTTTACAGGTGAATCCCCCTGGTCATTATATAATGATTTTTTGATAAATTTTCTAAAGTGCGTGGGCGTGGTCCCGCCTACTTTTAAGGAAGACATTTTTTAAAATTCGACTGGTCGTAACTCTTAAATTGATTAGAGTAGAACGATGAAATTTGGCACAAAGCATACTAGTATCGTTGGGAGTATACCTTATGAAACTGGATAAAATCGTCCTCCAACCACGCCCTTTTTCGATATCGAAAGTCACCTAAATTGACATAATTCGGTAACGGAAGTGGCCAAAATGATACAGTTTGGTAGGATGAACCCCCAATCATTCTATTATGATTTTTTGATAAATGGTTAGATGTGGGCATGGCAACGCCCACCTTTAAGGGAGGAATTTTGGAATATTCGACTGGTCAAAACTTGTAAACTGATTACTTCAGACTCATGAAATGTGGCACAACATTTACTAGCAATATAGGTGAAGAAATTGGACGAGATCGCTTCCCGACCACGCCCACTTTCGATATGCAAAATATCCAAAATCACATAAATTAACATTATTCGGTAAGGTAAATAGCTCACGGCTAAAAAAATGAACCTAAATTTAAACCCGTATAAAGTTGAATCAATTTTTCAAACTTTTTTGTACAATATTTCAAACCTACAAAGATTTTCAATTTCTTTTGGTTTCGATTTAAAATCTAAATAAAAAAGAAGTCTAAATTTTTATACCCAGCGTACTAGTACTAGTACAAGGGTATATTAATTTTGTTCACATAACGGTAGTTTGTAACGGCACAAAATAATGGAGATAGATATAGAGTTTCATATATGAAAGTTCTTAGTTTGAAAAGAGGATTTCATTCAGGCATGTCCGTCCGTCTGTCCGTCCGTCTGTGTACACGATAACTTGAGTAAAAATTGAGATATTTGCATGAAATTTTATATACAGGTTACTCTTTGGCCAAGGTAGGTTGCTATTGAAAATCGTATGATAACCATAATTTCGAAAGTCACACAAATTGACATATCTCGGTAATTGAAATGGCTAAATGATGTGATTTCATAGGTGAATCCAACCGGCCATCCTCTTATGATTTTGCCAAAAAAATTTTATAGTGGGCGTGGCACCGCCCACTTTCAAGGGTGGAATTTTTGAAAATTTTACTGTCGTAACTTTTAAACTGATTAAGATAGAACGATGAAATTTGGCACAAGGCATACTAGTATCGTTGGGAGTATAAGTGATAAAATTGGATAAAATCGCCCCCCAACCATGCCCACTTTCGATATCGAAAATTTCGAAAAACACACAAATTGACATAGCTCGGTAACTGAAATGGCTAAAATGATATAATTTCATAGGTCATCCTCTTATGATTTCTCCATAAATTTTTTATAGTGGGCGTGGAACCGCCCACTTTTAAGGGTGGATTTTTTGAAAATTTGACTGGTCGTAACTTTTAAACTGATTAAGATAGAACGATGAAATTTGGCACAATGGATACTAGTATCGTTGGGAGTATATCTGATGAAATTGGATAAAATCGCCCTCCAACTATGCACACTTTCGATATCGAAAATTTCGAAAATCACACAAATTGACATACAAAATGATGTAATTTCATAGGTGAGTCCTTCTGGTCATTCTCCTATGATTTTTCCAAAAAAATTTTATAGTGGGAGGAATTTTTAAGGGTGGAATTTTTGAAAACTTGACTGGTCGTAACTTTTAAACTGATTAAGATAGAACGATGAAATTTATCACAAAGCATACAAGTATCGTTAGGAGTATGTCTAATGTATATCTAATGAAATTGGATGAAATCGCCCCCCACCATGCCCACTTTCGATATCGCAAATTTCGAAAATCACATAAATAGACATATCCCGGCAACTGAAATGGCTAAAATGATGTAATTTCATAGGTGAATCTCCCTGGTCATCCTCTTATGATTTTTCCATAAATATTTTATAGTGGTCGTGGCACCGCCCATCTTGTTCGTACGACCCATCGCCGGACATGGCCAGCTTAGTGTCAAGGAGAGAGTGAGGGGAAAGTGTGTCGTCCGCCGCGGCAGAGCCCCATACCGCGGTACGGCCATAGTTACTCTCCGAGGCGGCCCGGTATCAGAGAGGCTCCGTTCGATTACAGGCACGATTTGCCTCCCGGCGGCGAACGTCCAATGGGCACGTGGACGCATAACACCCTGGATTGGGAAGATCTTTGTCGTCGCGCCAGAGAGGCTACGCTTCTCTCGTAATGTAGTACCGAGCGGCGCTATGATCACAAGGGCAGCGTAGCCCTGTGGCTATCGACTGAAGCCCTCGTACCGCGGCAAAGTGTCCACCCATCACGAGAGAATCACATAATTAAAAATAATCAAAAATAATAATTTAATTCCGTTAATCACATTAAAAAATGCAATTAAAAGGCATTAAAAATAATTAGAAATTTTTGTATTAATCATGCAAATAAAACTTTTTTAATCATTAATTATTACATTTTTTTTAATTAATTAAAAATAATCATTAATATTGTGCAGCTACTGATTAATGATTAAAAATACATCTGATTACCTCACCATGTAATTAATAATGATTAAAATCGCGCGATTTTTTAAAAATTATTTTTATATTTTGTCTGGATTTTTTGTCGGGATTTCTTGTCTGGATTTGGTCGTGTCGGGATTATGATTGGTCAGGATTTGGTCGTGTCGGGATTTTGATTGGTCGGGATTTGGTCTTGTCGGGATTATGATTGATCGGGATTTTGTAGTTCGGGATTATGTGTGTCTCTTACTTTGTAGAAAATTATGGTAAGCATTGTCTGGATTGTGTGTTTCGGGATTTACTGGTGTCGGGATTTGCCTTGTCTGTATTGCGTTACGTCTGTATTTTGACCTGTCGGAATTTCGTTATGTCGGGATTTTGTTATGTCTGGATTGTGCCTTGTCGGAATTTCTGAAAATTGTCTGGATTACGTCTTGTCGGGATTTTGAAAGTCGGAATTATGGGGTGCTCCCCACGGTACGAAAATAATGTATAATGCGTTGGGGCGATATCCATGGTATTTAAGTGCAGAACACCTTGCTTAGTTGGCGGCCTTCGGCCGTGTTTATTATAAATAACCCTGGGCTACGCCATGCCAAGTCCGGGTGGTTGCCTGAACCGTGGTGCCAGCGCCAGCGCCACGGTAAGAAACTATTGTAATTCCTTAATTATATTCAATTTCCTTAATTAAATGTAGCATTAATTTTTGTTGAAAAAATGTATGAAGTTGTTAATTTATTAATGGATGAATATGATTATATAAAAATAGAGTCAGAATTTTTGAAACCAATCACTAAATATGGGTCAGTTTTGTTTTTTAATTTAAATGTGGTTAATGTGTAACATATGAGTACTGAAAGTGATTCCCAAATTATAATTACTAGAGTTCGCCCAGTGGTTGAAATTCAACCACAAAACCTTATTTTATTTTCCTACCTTTTTGCTATTTCTTAAATTTTCCTTTCTTTTCCATATTTTGTATATTTTTGGTTTCTATACATTCCTATTCATTTTGTCTTTTCCTCCCTCTTTACACCATTCAGTAATATAGTTTCAATGTTGATAATTATTTATTCTTCTTAGGTCGTCTTCATACGTATTTCTTTCCTTTCCTTTCTTTAGCATTCATTTGCTTTTATTTCCTTTCCTTTCCTTTCCTCTCCTTTTCCTTTCCTTTTCCTTTCCTTTTCCTTTCCTTTTCTTTCCTTTTCTTTCCTTTTCTCTTCTTTCATTTCATTTTATTTCCCTTCTTTCTTTCTTTCTTTTCTGTTCTTTTCTTTTATTTTTCTTTCTTTTCGTTTCTTTTATATTCTTACCTGATCCTTCTTTCCATTTCCATTACATTCCTTTTTCCTTTTATTATTTTTTTCTTTCCTTTCCATTCGTTTCCGTTGCTTTAGTTTCCTTTCATTTTATTCATTTTTTTTTTTCATTTCATTTCTTTTCTTTTATTTTTTTCTTACCTATATTTTCTTTCACTTTTTTTCTTAAATTTCCCTTCCTGTCATTTCGTTTCCTTACCTTTCCTTTTCTTACCTTTCCTTTCCTACCGTTTCCTTATTTTCTTTTGTTCCTTTCCACAACTCCTTTGCTTTTCTTTTTCTTTCATTCATTTCCTTAACTTATTTTTTTTAGCTTTTCATTTCCTTTCTTTCCTTTATTTTTCTTTCTTTTTATTTTCATTTATTTTCCATACCTTCTTCCTCGCTACCTTTTCTTTCCCTTCTTTTTTTCTTCTTTCCTTTCTTTGTCTTTCTCCTTTTGCTTCTCTTTTCCACTGCTTTATCTACATTACATTTCCTTTCTTCCCTTCCTTTTTGCTTTTCAATTCCTTTCCTTTCCTTTGATTTTTCTGTCATATTTTCCGTTCCTTACCTTAACTTACCTTTATTTTCCTTTTATCCATCCCTTTCCTTTCCTATTATTTTCTTAATTTAATACTTTTATTTATTTCATTTTGTTTCATTTTTATTTACTTTATATTATTCCCTTTCCTTTCATTTCCAACAAATTTTATTTTTTACTTTAAATCACTTTTCTATTTCTGATTTTACTTTTTTTTTTTTTAATTTTATCAATTTTCCATTTTATTTTATTTCACTAAGTCTAGCCACGAAGGGCCTTGTGCATGATCTAGCTTATTTGTGCTTTTTTTCAAAAGCATTTGCTTCTCTGAATCCCCACGCACAGATTTTGTTTTTGTAAACACTGTTTGTACCTAAGCTCAATAAAGTTGACGCGCTGGCTCATGTTATCTTATTGCTGCCAACAAAACAACTCACCCTACTGCAATGAATGCACACACAACAATGCAAGTGTACCTACATACACCCACAACAGCGGCTCTATAAAGCGAATGCGTGTATAGCACTTGTAGTGGTGTGATTTTCAAATCATATTATAATTAATTTTTTTAAATTTTTGGTTTGTTGTCGCACACCCTGCTCGGCGAGACATATCGATACATACCAAATTTTATATACCTTAGAATTGTGGTTATTGCAAAAAAGGGAGAAAGCTGTTATGTTTGCGCATTTATATATATGAGATATATGTACATATATACGATTATTTCCTTTCGTTTCATTACTCCATTTTTATTTTACTTTATTCTATATTACTTTATCATATTTTACCAATTTTCTATTTTTGTTTAATTTCACAAAGTCTAGCCATTTATTTTTAATCTTATTTTATTTTATTGTATTTTATTTTATTTTATTTTGATTTATTTTTTTTTATTTTATTTTTTTTTATTTTATTTTAGTTTATTTTATTTTATTTTATTTTATTTTATTTTATTTTATTTTATTTTATTTTATTTTATTTTATTTTATTTTATTTTATTTTATTTTATTTTATTTTATTTTATTTTATTTTATTTTATTTTATTTTATTTTATTTTATCTTATTTTATTTTATTTTATTTTATTTTATTTTATTTATTTTATCTTATTTTATTTTATTTTATTTTATTTTATCTTATTTTATTTTGTTTTGTTTTATTTTATTTTA